>OY812999.1:104441360-104993446 GCA_963681545.1 Germaria angustata | reverse complement strand
AGTTTGTTTTTTTTTAAATACTTACATCAGCCTGATTACTCCATACTTGCAGCAGTAGATAGAACCGTCAAAGGGGGTGAGCAAAGCCTCCCAATGGAACATTTCTCTTCTTGTGGCATTTCTAAAGGTTTATAGCAACCCCTTCCCCTTTTATATAAGTATAAGTGCTGGTAGACCCCCATAGAAAATTATCTACCTACGCCCATGCCCATACTACTATACTATATGACAAGTAATACTTACATTCCCAACTATTACGATCATGCTGCTCTGATGTTCTAAGAGTGAAGTCGTTACGACTTACGAGTTGACGCAATTTAATGTTTTTGCGCAAAAAAGTGGCTTGAAAGACGCAAATGGCAAAAATACTCCTATAAAGAATTTCATTAAAGTTGGGTAAATTGCAAGACAGACGGACGGTCAGACATAATCCGGCCAGAAGGCAGTTGTTGAAGAATTTTAAATAGTAAAAGAAAGAAATTTATATATAAGTATGTATGTACATACATGTATTTATATTTATATAAATATAAATTGAAATGATTTTTTGTAAAATACCTGCATATACTTATACGAGTATAAAACGTTTATTTTCAAAGTGACGTAAATACATTTATCATTAAAATAATTATATTTTTAAGTAAAACTTGAAAAAACCTTAGCAGACTTAAGTGTTAAGTAAAGAAAAGCCAGTTGTGTACTTCAAAGGAAAGCTTAGATTAACTTGAATGTTTCGGATGACTTGCAGCGCATACACTCACGAGTAGAGTTGTCAAAATCGTTTTCCGAATTATTCGAAAAATCAGATTTCATATACAGTGGAGGCTCATAAAAGTTAAGACGCGCAAAAGTTAAGAATACGGAAAAGTTAAGCAACTTTTTGTCAACATACGGAACTCTAAAAAGTTAAGTGCTTCTTAACTTTTTTGAGTAATTTTTGTTTTTATTTAATTTTTCTATTTTTAACATCATTTTGAATTCTTATACATATGTATGTATGTCGATTTTCGCATTAATGTATGTAGTACTAAATATATAAGTACATGGGTAGCATAAAAAGATTCAACACATTCGTCATTTCCCGTTATAAAATTCTTTACATTCGTACGTAATGTTTCATACTTTTTTGCATCAGTTATTAGTTTTCTTTTGATCGTTACAATGTCAGCAGTACGTAAACAAAAAAGGTTATCAGTTGCCGAAAAATGCAAGATTTAAAAAAAATTAGATGAAGGCGTTTTTGGATAATCGATTGGCCATGGATTTTCATAATTCTGAAACTTCAATTTATAAAATTAAAAGAAATAAAGCAAACATTTATGCTGCAGTGTCAGGTACATGTGACGAAATTAAGAGAAAGACTTTACATAAGGCAGAATTCGTGAATTTGGAGAAGCAGCTGTACAAATGGTTCTTACATATATCAACGTGAAAGAAACTCTCCACTAAGTGATCCTATTTTAAAAGCTAAAAATTAATACATTTGCATACATACATATATACATGTGTATTAAATACACATTAATAATATATACAATGTATAAATACACGTATAAACACATGCATCATATCACGGAAAAGTTAAGAATTCGGAAAAGTTAAGCACCCCTATAACAAACTACTTAACTTTTTCGAGCCTCTACTGTATTATCCTGGTTGTTTTTGAGCACGATCATTCCAAAATACGGCTTTTCATCGTCAAAGAATTCGACATTTTCCAATAATTTTTTTTTTACATATAAACATTTTTTCAATTAAAAATTTAAATTGCATATGCAACACTCTTTATACGTATGTACATATCTCATATGGTATATTATCAATGATCGTTAAATGAACACTTTTATTATTTCTAAAAGATCAAAAGCATTAAATAAACTTTAGAAAACACTATTAATAATTTTTTCGCTAGACTAAATAATGAAAATAAAAAACATCTAACGTCTAACATCTAAGCGTTTCGATTGTATCCGTCCTGCCATTATTAAAATGCAATTGCAACAAAAATAATTAAAGCAGTTCAGTTTCGATATTTATTAATTATTTTTAAATGTATGTCTTCACCTATAGCGCGTTTAATGCAACAACAACATATCTCGAAAATCAAAATTTTTGAGTTATTGATGAAATTGACGAGATATTCCTTAATATCCTCTTTATATAATGGGTGTGGCAAAAAAATTTTAAAATTTTTAAGCCCAGACAAAAACCTTCTTGTTTAACAGAATGCTGTTATTACGCTAACATGGCGCTGTTAAACAAACAAAAAACCTGATTAATGCCACTAAAAGTTGAATGAACACAACATTTTTTAATAAAATTTTTTCTAAAGTATCTTTCTTTCACAAATCTGAAAAAAAAAATTCCTAAAAATCTTTGAAAATTCAACTTGAATCATACATGTTTTCTTTGATAGATTTTGGCCACACTGGCCAAACGTTTAGATAGCATACAATGCCGCTAAACACAAAAAGGACTGACTAATCGCTATTGGAAATCATAAGTGGAACTACCAAATTGAATTTAGGAGATGTGCAATTAATCCTAAAATCAACTTTAGTCTTACAAAAATCAAATTAAACATTGTTGAAAATTTTGCCACTGTGGCCAAAATGATTCACAGAAACTCTGTATATTTGTAGTTGATTCTTCGAAGCTTTTTATAATTTTTTATACCGATTTGTGATTTTTAAGAAAAGGGAATGACATAAATAAGTTTTTTGCGTCCGCGTAGACAAGATGTGCCGATGAGCTTATTTGCTTCTCATCGAGATTAATTAAGGTATGATTGAGGACTGCATCAACTACAATTGAACAACTGAAACCCAAAATTACTAAAGTTATATGAGCCTCGCCATAGACGTCAAAATGTACCATGTCGTGGGCAGTCAAGGCGAACAATAGAAGGAAATGAATGCAAAATATAGAGAATAGTAGAGAAAATATATATTTTTATTTTTGAACATAATATCACAAATTAACTTTTGCTATATAGATATAATTTATTAAAAAAAATATATAAATAACTTTTTAAAATGGTTGGTTTGATTTTTGTTAGAAGCAGACATAGGTTGCTTCTAAACTAAACGGCTAAAATTATCAATTCCTCAAAACATGGCTTCAAGGTTATATATTTGTCATTCGCCTAATGAAATATTATTTATTTATTTTTTATTTTTATTTTATTTTTTTTTTTTTTTGGTTGCACAAACTACTTTCTAAAGACAAGTCAGTTATGCTTTTTTATACATTTGCTAACGATTTTGGGTAATTTTTTAATTTATTACACATTCTGTAGGTGCATTTCAAAAGTCGTCTGTATCAGGAAGTAACACAAATTTTAGCAGAAACATAAATCGTGAAAAAAGGATTAATACAAGGAAATGAAAACGACAAATATCAATATTATAATTTGTTTTAACCAAACTATCAAAAGCGATCATCATAAATTTTTGACGAGCTCATTATGACTCTAATATTGGATGTTCCTCTTACTCCTCTGGGGAGCATAGGGACGCACATCAGTCGCCTTCGCTGTCATTTATTAAGTCTGTTTTGCCAAATCTCCCTAAACGAATAAAGCATTCAACAACATGTGTAACTAAATGATAAAATTGTTTTATCAAAATGGGTGTTCTATTCGGGCAACCTACCGCTCGCTATACCCATTCAGTGATGAGGCCCATTTCTAGATGAATGTGTACGTCAACAAACAAAATTATAGAATTTGGAACGATTCCAATCCACATGAGATCCAAGAGCGTCTAGTTCATTATGAAAAAGTAACTGTTGGTTTTGGATTTTCGGCTGGCGGCGTCATCGGTCCATATTTCTTTGACCAGGACATCGTTGTGAACGGCTGCTTTTGGCCTGAATTGGTTGATATGGACACCAACGATATGTGGTTTCAATGGGACGGCACTGTGTGCCACACCGCTTATGCCACATTGGACATTCTGCTCGAGCGATTTGAGGGTATGGTCATCTCACATGGAGGTGATGTGAACTGGCCACCGATTTGACCCCATTATAACTTTTCCTGTAGAGTTTTCATAAGCTGCAGGAATATTCGAATAAGCCATAAACAACAGCGGCCCTTAGAGCCAACGTAAGTCATGCCGTTGGTCAATTTAAGCCTGATTTATTCGCCAGTCATGGAAAATTGGTTATTTCACCCATCGAAATCGCCTCTGACATTGTCGCGATGTTATATTCCATACGTAATGGCATCGATAGGCTTTTTAAATGAATAAAAAAAATAATTATAGCTTTTGCAAAATGCATTGTTTGTTGTGGCTTTAGCTCTTCATATGCCGACATTTCATTGGTTACTAAAACCAAATTGTCAGTGAAGTCTAAGCAGTTTGAAAACATTCAACCTCGGATGTTTATGCCACACAAATCAAATACAATACCACCAAAAACCACTGTTTACAGAAATCTTTCTTTAGCATTTCTAATTTTGTAAAATTTTTCAATAAATGGAATTATTCCAAAATTATCTATAGACGTTTTAAAGAATATCATCTATAGAAGGTAGAGGAGCCATTGGAGTAGAAAAGGTTCCATTGAAGATGGACATATGCTTTTCGAGATAAACGACCACGTTTCATTCCATCAGCACGCTTCCAGTGTCCATTTGTAGCAAAAGGATATATGTATATATAGGAGGAGGACATGAATTTGGAGTGATAATAACACAATGTTTTATATGGATCATAAACTGAATTTGCATTTTTTTACTTAGTTAGTTTTTACTTAGTTTAGCTTAAATTATAATTTTTCTAAGACTTATATGTCCTGGCTGCAATTAAAAACAATAATGCATAAGAACTACAATATATATTTTACTTTTTTTACTCTTGGTATCTTGGTTTAGCTTACGACTATATCGTCATTTTGCTAAAAAGGATAAATGAAAAGTGTCGATATCCTTGCTGCAATTCAAAAAAAAAAACAACATTGTACATAAGTTGATAGTTATATTTTATAACTTTTACAATATTTCCCTTATTCTTTTTTGCTAGTTAATCTTAAATCATAACTTTTCAATCAAGGACATGCAAGATGAACGCATTTTCTTGCTGAGATTTTAGATAAAATTCATAGAGAAATTGCAAGCTTAAGCTTACAACTGGAACATGAAAGTTTTTGTTATTATTTTTGTTTAGCTTACAACATCTTTTTTAGAAAAGGATATATGTGAGTCACCCATATCCTTGCCGCGATTAACAAAATAATGTATAATCATTACAAGCTATATTTTGTTACTCTTGGTAATCTTCCTTTTTATTCCTGGTAGCCTGTTTTAGCTTATATCATCATTTTACTAAAAAGGATATATGAGAGGTGCCCATATTCTTGCTGAGATTAAAAAAATATTGCAAACAATATTGTATATATTTTTGTTGTTCTTTGTTACTCAGATTAAATTAAATCAAAATTTAAAAAAGGATATATGGGAGGTACACATATCCTTGCTGCGATAAAAAAAATAATGCATGAAAATTATAAGCTATTTTTTAAACTCTTGCTAATCTTTTCTATTCTTGGTAACTTAATTTAACTTAAATCATGATCACTTTAACTTAAATTATGAAAAAAAGGATATATGGGACATACCTATGTCCTTGCTGAAATTTCTGTAAGATTTCGTACACAAATTACAAGCTTTATTTGGAGGGTTTTTACAATTTTTTGTTATTATTTTCATTAGTTCAGCTCAAAATATAAAAATAATGTATGTATAGTAATTACAAGCTTTATTTTGCTATTCTTGGCAATCTTCTTTTGAGTTTTTGGTAAAGTTCTTAGTTAAGCTTAAATTATTAATTTTCTAAACAGTATATGTATATGGCAGGTACCCTTATCCTTGTTGGAATTTCAAACAAATTTCGCATACAAAACATAAATTATATTTTGTGAATTTTCACAGATTTTTTTTTTATTATTTGGTGTTTAGTTTAACTGAAATGAAATAATTTTTCTAACAATTATATATGAGAGGTAAGAATTTGTTTAACCTAAATATCCTCCTTCTGTTGTTGTCCTGTTTTGTGCGACGTCAAAGTACTGTGCGCATTCCTGCATGTCCCCCATCATCAGATTGGTTAATACAGAAACAAACACTGTTCGATTTGCAAAGCGGTCGCTATTAATTGCGATTTTCTCTTCAATGTCCTTTTCTTCAAAAATTGTTGACTAAGGATGTCATCGGCTTAAGCAAGAATACTTTAATGGCTGATGTAAAGTTTATATTTCGGACGAAATTGATGTCATTTTCTTAACTTTCTAAAACAAATCAATGGCGCTGAAGAGAGCACACAAGCGATCATTCGCATTGATAATATAAATTTTTATTATTTGCACTTACGAGAGAGATTTGTCATCAGTGACAGCAGAATGGAGAGCAAAATTTGGCAAACACATTCTCAATACCGTCCACCCTTATTGGAAATCTGTTCCAATGTACGAATGAACTGGTATTATATTTATAAAACTGTACTAATTTAACATCACAATTTTTTTAATGTGTACCCGCATTTTTCACCAGATTTTTTTCTATAAATTTATTTATTTTTTTTTAAGGTTTAGCCACTATCTGTGGGGTTGATATCTTGTTCGCCATTTTCGTATCTGCTGTTCGTTATGGGTTGAAGGCCAGTCAGTCATACATGACAAATTTGTTTATGGAAGGTAATTAAATACATAAAATGTTTCTTTGTTTTATTCCTCATTTCTTTTCATATACATTTGGCTTATTAAGCAGCTTAATAATTAAGGTACGAGAGATACTCGTACTATTAAAATTTCTATTTTTTAAAGACCTTTTTCTATTATAATTTAAAGTTCTTTATTTTTGTTAATTTAAACCAACAGCAAGAATATTCTCCAAGCATAAAAACTTCAAGTTAAATAATATTTAATTGTTTATTAGGAGTCATTAACCTTCTTTGTTGCTTTTTGTTGAACCCATAAATTGAATTAGGCCTATGAAATCCCATGAAAAAAATACAATTTTTTTATTTTCGTTTCTAACAAATTTCTATTTGTTGGTCGCGTTCATTGAACTCAAGTTATTTAAATAATTTTATATATAGAGTGATATGTTCTTTGTTGTTGTTGTTGTTGTTGTTGTTGTTGTAGAGATTTTAAGCTACACATGAAGATATTAAAAGTTTTACTATGAAAATTTGAAAACTATTTTCTTAATAGGAATTATGTTTATATGCATAAATGGATGAATAAATAAACTGAATATATACACGTAAAAATTTTAAGAAAATAAATTTGGAATAATTATATTTTATAAAAATTTTTAGCAACTTTTTATTGCTTTCCTAATATTTCCATAAAATGTTGCTTCCTTAACCCTTTTTTGGATCAGGTGAGAAGCAGATGGATGAGAACTAAAGCTGAAAGTCCATTACCGTCCATTCTATGCATATGCATTATATGCGTCTCTGTTCATTCTCAGCGTTTCTAAATTTAAATTACATGGAATGAGTTTTTTTAAAATTTGTTTTCAGCTGTAGTGGGAATATTTTTTAACAAATAAAAATAATTTTGAAAAAAAGTGGAATGCGAAATTGTGATTTTACAAGACCAAGGAACGGGTTGTAAGTGGTTTTTTGCAGTTTCAATAATATTATCATCCATTGCAATTGATTTAAAAATAATAAATACAACAGAGGTGACACTCTGTTGTATTTATAACGAACTTCGTCTATAACGAACTTCGTCTATAACGAACTTCGTCTATAAAGAATTTCGCCTATAACGAACTTAACTACGCAATGCCATTGAGTTAATTATAACCGAACTGTATATAATTTTAACTCCCTTTATCCGATATGAGTTCTTATAACGAATTCTCAATAAGAATATTTCACTTTTCAACTCAATTTGAAAATTTCACTTTCACAATTGCGCCATTTTCCGCACATTTTAATCCAGTTTGCCGTGTGGCAAAAAACGAAATTTTCAAATTCGCTTCCTTTATTCAAATTAAAAAAAAAAAAATGGCAAAGGACTTATTCTTCTATACGAAGCTCTTTTGCGGAATCCTATGAAGGTACTTATTACAAAATAAAATGCATAGGTATATCGATAGATAGATATCTTACGGATTTTCTGGCCTGTAACAATATCCAACAACCAGCTCTTGATGGAGGCAAAGCAGCCACCTATTACAACGGAAATAAGTAAGCGGAAATGGAGTTGGAAACCAGACCATTATATTGTCAAAAATGCCTAGATTGAAATCCACAGGGAAGCAGACGAGCCGGGAGACTAGCGCATACCTGGAAGCGGCAACTGACAACAGAACTTTCGAGATTGCATATGAAGTGAAACGAAGTCAAGCATCGAGCCGAAGATCGAGATTATTGGAACCACCTTGTTATAGCCCTATGCTCCCTCCAGGAGTGAAAGGAACATATATACTTATATACTCGTATACTAGATTTGCTTTCCATTAACAAATTGCAAGATGAATGAAGATGGTTCATGATTATTTTAAGGAGTTTCTTTAACTAATACAAAAATTTCACGCAGACGACTGTGTGCAATAAAATATTTTTTATCGATTTTTGCCAACGACATTTTAACGATTTAGCTACAACAACTTTGTAAGAACTTTCTTAAACGAAGAAGGAATAAAATTTAAAATTCAATCACTTGTGTAATTTTTTGAATTTTTAATTGATGAAATTTATTAAAAGAAAAAAATTAACAAATTTACCACTCGAACGCGAGGCTGATTAAATTATATCGTGCCTTAACCTCCAAAAAAGCTTAAGGGACAAACACAAAAGTTTACACGTGAAGTGTTTTTTTTTTTATTAACTGTCTTTGCACTAAGTTGTAGGGCTAGTGCAAAATTGTTGTTAATCTAAATATGAAATGCCACTTCTAACGATTATAAAACTTTAAGATTGAACTTTAGTAATCGTAAGTTATCCATTTCGATTAGAAAGTGAAAATCAAAAAATTATACTTAATATTGAAATTCATTAATTGGGATATTCTCCCCAACTAATCGTTAGAAACAATTAGAGCTTTTGCAAATGCATACAAAAAATCAAAAGTTTGTTATGGCTTTAGCTCTTCATATGCCAACATTTCATTGGTTGCTAAAAACCAAATCGTCAGTGAAGTTTAAGCAGTTTGAAAACATTCAACCTCGGATGTTTATGCCACACAAATCAAATACAATATTAGAATTTCAACGGGCGTTTAATTATATGGGTGTTGAGAGAAAAATAAAATAGACTCACGTTGAGTAAATTGTTTGTTGTGTTGGTTTGTAAAGAAACATTCTAAGCCTACTGTGATTATGTATTTGTTGTAATTCATATGCAATATTGAAATAAGCTCTGTTCGCGGTAGGGGCGCAATATATTCAATATTTAAATTTGTTTTGCAACGTGTGTGTGTTTGTTTAAAATGAAACAATGCAAGGATTTCAATTATTTTTGTCTTTAAGGTCAATTTCCAGTTCTTCGAAATACTTTAATTTGTATACCCACACACATACACGTCTAAAGTCTGACCCTTAAACGTCTACAAAAATCTACAATATGTTATTGTTATTTTTGTTGTTAATTTATTGCATTCAACACATGCTACTCATCAGTCTTGTTGAACCTTCGTAGTGAACAGACGTGTTAGCGGAGTTTTTTTTTTTCTCATACTAAGCAAACAAAAATACAAACAAAAAAAAAAATATTCGTAATAAGTACTGATTCGTAATAAGTACAGTTTTTGTTAAATTTGCTTTACTTGCATTAATAATATTTTTCGTATAAACTGAAACAACAAAAAAACAAAAAACACAAACAAAGTGACTGAGGAATACTCTGCATGAGTACCTCAAAAACAAAAAATTGTGAAGTGAGTTCTAACGGCAGAAATGCCTATTTTACTGTGAGTTCTGAAGCTCTTAATGCAAACAATAAAAAGAAAAAATTGGATGACAGTCTTTTTCTAACGGCAAAGCCAATTTTACGTGAGCAATCAAATTCGCTTACTCCGATGCCAAGTAGTGATTCGGTAATATTACCATTGCCTAGTTCATCGTTATTTAAGTCAGCGCCATTATCCGCTCTGGGCTCGTGTTCATCACTTAACCCAGTTATCAGAATGGACGATAATATTCAAAAACCTAAAGTGCCTGTCGGAATGGACAGATATGTAACGGTAGTAAAGCGCGGGCGAAGCCCAAATTCATCCAAAATCTCATCTGTTCCGAAAATATCCAGAGACAACGACGCCGCCTCAGCTAATCGTCAAAACCGGTTTAAAATATTACAAGATGACAGCGATAAACCCGAAGAATCTTCGAAAAAAACTTCAAAACCACCACCAATCTATCTGAGACAAAAAAACTCGAACACACTTATTAAAAAACTAATCTCGGCCATTGGTGAAAAGTCATTTCACATTGTTCCAATAAAACGTGGTAACATTGATGAAACAAAAGTTCAAATATATGATGAAAAAGACTTCCGCAAAATGGTTAACGAATTCGAAAAAAATAAAACAAGTTTCTACACATTCCAGCTTAAGAGTGCTAAAGGCCTACAGATCGTATTGAAAGGCATAGATTCTTATGTAGTTCCTGAGGAAATTAAAGATGCTCTCACCCTCCAGGGATTTAAGGTAAAGAATGTCTCTAACATAATAAACAGGGAGAAGATCCCCCAACCCTTATTTCGCGTTGAATTGGAGCCGAATGATATAAAATTGAAGAAAAATGAGACCCATCCAATTTATAATTTAAAATATCTGTTATACCGGAAAATTACAGTCGAAGAACCACACAAGCGCTCAGGACCCGTACAGTGCCATAATTGTCAAGAATATGGCCATACGAAAACTTATTGCAAATTACCGTCTGTTTGTGTTGTGTGCGGTGAATTACACAACACTGCTATTTGCAATA
The DNA here is from genome assembly GCA_963681545.1 of Germaria angustata. Lineage (NCBI taxonomy): Eukaryota > Metazoa > Arthropoda > Insecta > Diptera > Tachinidae > Germaria > Germaria angustata. The sequence continues at coordinate 104,982,501 of OY812999.1, read as the reverse complement.
AGTCGAAGGACCAGAAGGAAAAAAAGTGCAGTAATTGTGGAGGTAATCACACTGCTAACTACAGAGGATGTCCTGTATTCTCTTTTGTGAAACAAGCTATGACCCAAAAGCCTAAAGTAACTCCAGCTCAAGCAGGAAATACGTACTCCGCTACTCATCCCCTAATGGCCCAACCAATCACTTCACATGTATCGTATGCTGACGCTGTGAAGATCAACTCTATTCCCGTTCAAAAAGTGTCACCACCAAACAATACAACAAACGCAAATGCAAGCTTTAATTTCAATCGCCTTGAAGCTACTATTGATAATCTGGTGCAAACTATAAGCAACTTTACGACAAATATGACTAGCATGATGCAAGAAATGCTGCGAATGCAGAACACTCTGCTTCTAGCATTAGTTAACAAGCCATGAACACGTTAAAGTTATGTTTCTGGAACGCTAACGGCATTCGCCAACATAGAAACGAACTAGAGCACTTCCTCACGGTGAAGAATATTGATGTAATGTTGGTATCTGAGACTCATTTGACTTCGAGAAGCCTTTTTAAAATGAGTGGCTACACCTTATATGATACAAAGGACCCGAGAGGAAGAGCATGTGGAGGATCAGCAATTCTAATAAAGTCAAGACTCAAGCACTATATTCTTGAGAACACTTGCGAAGACCATCTACAAGCAACAAATATTTGCATCGAAAATTTTTGTTCAAATCTTGTGCTTTCATCAGTTTACTCCCCTCCCAGATTTTCAATCAGTGAAGATCAATACGAGGATTTTTACAAAACTCTTGGCCCTTGTTTCGTAGCAGCTGGAGACTACAATGCAAAGCATACGTTCTGGGGGTCGCGTCTTATTACTCCTAGAGGTCGAGCATTGTTCAACACAATTTCAAAAATGGATTTGGATGTCATTTCTAGTGGGGAGCCCACTTACTGGCCTACTGACATACAAAAAATTCCGGATGTTATAGATTTTGGGGTCATGAAAAATATCCCTAGGGATTTAATTCATGTTGAAGCTTCACATGATCTCTCCTCCGATCACTCTCCCACGATCGTTACAATTTGTAGCCCACTAAGAAGTGACTTACCTGACCCATATGTGAAGATGATACATCGTGTTAACTGGCTGGGGTTCAAAAAATATCTCAGTAGTCATTGTACGGAAAACATCAGGCTTAGAACTCCCGATGATATTGAACTTAACATTGCCAATCTTACCGAGAATATTAAACAGGCTGCTAAACATGCCACTACCTCCCATCCGCAGACTGGGTTTAATAGAATTTATTCTGCGGACATTGAACGTCTCGTATGTGAAAAAAGAAGAGCTAGAAGGGAATGGCAACAGCACAGATCGCCCCAACATAAAATCAGACTTAGAGAATGCACTAAACGACTCCAAGAGTTGCTTTCAGCTGAAAAATCTGCTTCTCTTAAGAACTACCTGGAAGGTCTCGATGTCACTGCAGCATCTAATTACTCCTTGTGGCGCGCTGCTAAAAAGCTTAAAACACCCGTTGAGTCTAAACCACCCCTGCGCACTTCTACCGGAGGTTGGGCAAGAACTAATACTGAAAAAGGTAACATATTAGCTGGTCATTTAAAAGACGTATTTACCCCAAACACATGTACTGGTGCTGTTGATTTGCCGAGCGTAGTTGCTCTACCCCCTCGACCTATAAAGTTTAAGATGCTTGATGTACAAAAACTAATTGCTGAAACCAATCCAAAGAAGGCCCCGGGTATTGATGGAATTAGTAACAAGATGCTGATGCAGTTGCCTCGTATTGCTATTAGAATCCTGTTATTTATTTTTAATGGCATTTTACGACTGGAGTATTACCCACACAGCTGGAAACTTGCCATGGTCAAAATGATTCCAAAGGCGGGTAAAGATCTTACCAAGGCTGAGTCATATAGGCCAATAAGTTTGCTGTCAACAATTTCGAAGCTCTTTGAAAAACTTCTCATGACAAAATTGTCCCCAATTCTAGCTGATAATGGATGCATACCGGACCATCAATTTGGTTTTAGAAGTCAGCACAGCACCATTGAACAATGTCATAGATTGGTTCATTTCATAAGAAGAACATTTGAAGAAAGAAAGTATTGTTCTTCCCTCTTTATTGATGTCTCTCAGGCATTTGATAAAGTGTGGCATGAAGGCCTAATTGTAAAATTGAAGACATATCTGCCAATAAACATTGTAAATCTTTTGGAAAGTTACATTATTGCCCGGAAGTTCACTGTCGTGGAAGGAGACTTCATGAGTGTGCCCGAAACCATTTCATCTGGGGTGCCTCAGGGGAGTATACTGGGGCCAGTTTTGTATTTGATTTATACCTGTGATATGCCTTTGAGCAGTAATATCCTCACCTCTACATTTGCCGATGATACAGCCTGCCTTAGTATGCATGAAAACCCTCACGAGGCATCCCGTTACCTCCAGCAACATATTAACCTGTTGGAATTGTGGTTGAACTTATGGAGAATAAAAGTAAATGAACAAAAGTGTGTTCATGTTACATTTACCCTACGAAGAGACACTTGTTCCCCCATTCAAATCAACAATCAAGTTGTTCCTCAACATTCACATGTGAAATATCTTGGTATTCACCTCGACCGACGGCTTACATGGAAACACCACATTGACTCTAAGCTGACACAAATGAAGCTTAAATTAACCCAGATACATTGGCTGATTGGTAGAAATTCTACCCTCAGTCTAGATTGTAAACTTTTAATATACAAGTCGCTTTTGAAGCCGATATGGTGTTACGGAATTCAGCTATGGGGCACTGCTTCAGCTTCCAATGTAGAGAGAATCCAACGAATGCAAAACAAAATATTAAGGTTAATAACTACGGCTCCATGGTACTTGAAAAATTCTATTTTACATCGTGATTTAAATATGCCACTTGTGACCGCTGAAATTGCAAAATATGCTGGAAAATATTTAACAAAACTCGAGTTCCATCCTAATCCCCTTGCTCGTAACATCTTGAACTTTCCTGGACACATCCGCTTAAAAAAGAGGGACACTACGGCATTAATACGCAACTCTCCAGATGAAATTCTTTGAAAATATTTTTTGTGCGTAGCATGAATTTTATGTATTATTAATTATTATCACTAAGTTTATGTCCGACACTGGTTGGGCCTAATAATTATTTATATATTTAAGATTTGAACACTTATTGTTAGTTCAATTATTTGAAGATACAATAAACATATATTAGCGTGAAAAAAAAAAAAAAAAAAAAAAAAAAAAAACACATGCTACTGAAATTTACAGTCGAAAGAAATGACCAAAACAAAAAGTTCAACGCTTTTTAAAAGTTCAACCGCTTGTTTTAGTTGGACCAACATTAAGAAGTTCAATTGAATGAACTTTTCTATAGAATTATGATTACGTTATAATATTTTTGTTTTACTTTATGATTTGTTGGGAATATGCTTTTTATGGCTTTTGTTTTTGCTGAGTAAGTGTAAGCGAAAAATAGCCTAAATATGATGCTAATGTTTCCGGTGTGATGAGTTTAATACCTCAACTAAATTTATAGGAAGTTTGAAGCAGTCGTTAACGTCCCAACAATTCTTTTGAAGCCCGGCAGTCTACTGGACATACATGAAGAAGAAGTAACAAATGAATGGATTCATAAAGTGTTTTTTTATTTCAAAGTTTCCTGCCTCCAAAGCAGACCATACTTTCGCAATTTTCATATTGTGCAATAAAATAGCAACATACGTATGTATTTAAGGTAAGTTATGTACATTTACCCTTTATTGTGTGAAATGTTGCACCCTGTATTAACAGAAATTTTGGGTCACATGTTGAATACTGACAATTACATTAACATTGAAATATTCATTGTATAATGCAAGGGCCGGTTAGGAGAAACACCTGCTATATAAATGTACATATATGTATAAATCGTCAGCTGAAATGCAAAATGGATAATCAACACTTTTTATAATTTTACAGCAGAGGTAAAAATTTCAAAATTCCGAAGCCGATAATAATGAAAAACTATAATTTTTCAGTTGACTATTGAAATTGTTGCATGAATAAGTTATTTTATGTCCCTATATATATTTTGATTAATGAATTAATGAATCAAATTAAATTTATTCAATAAATAAAATTTTAATACAAGTTTGAGCTCCAAATTTAAAAAAATACTGAAAATTTATGAAGAAATATTTGCTCAATTCATAAGTTATTGTATGAGTTGTAAGTCTTCGTATGATACAATAGTTGTATACACGTTGTTGTTATTGCCTATATAAAACAAAATGCGGTACGAAAAGAAAGAAGCATTTTAGAAAAGATTATATAAGCCCCAGAAAGTATTTTGCGGAAGATGAGCAAATATACACAACTCTTTTTTCTCTTTTATTATTTATTTTCGATTACTGGTATTATAAATTATTCCAATAATTTTGTTTAGTCTAATTTTCGCTTCCTTGAATTTTTTTTATTTGCAATATAAAATTTAACACAATGATCATACTGCATGTTTATTTTATTTTATTGGTATTTATTTGAATTGTGTCTTATAATTCTCCATTTTTTTAAGTTTGACATTTTAAAGTTTAGCAGAAAGAACTTACAAACAAAGTTTTCACAATTGGCATAATTGTAATTCCTACAACTTATCATTTACAACATGTTGTAAATTGATCAATTCTTTTTTGAAAAATTATCAATAATCGATGTTTTTACCAAAACCAAAATGCCATTCGATATCAATCTAAATCTCCATAGAATATAAATGAAAATTTCATTCCATATTATGATACAATTGATGGTAAAGTGTATTTTTAGTGCAGTGGGATCCTGAGTGATACCAAAGGCTTCACAACAAAACAATTAATAAAAAAAGATATGAAAGAGTTTTTCAAAGAGTGTTATTAAAGCGATTAAAAAGTTACGACTAAGATCATTTCACTTTTTGTTAGAAAGATGTAAAGTGTATTAAAACATAAAACTACGAAATTTTATTCCTTAAAGATTTTTGCTCCTTTTGCGATACGTCCATGACATAAGTCAACTTAGGCGTATCTCTACACAAGAAAAAACTAAATTTTATTTGCGGTAAGCAAATTCATTGAATCAGTAAATATTTTGAATGAATGAGGAGTTTTGTAAATTCTGATAACAATTTTGCAAAAATATTTTTCCTTGTGTTCCAAAAACTCCAACTAATAATTAACCTGGACAATAAAAAATTTTTACTTTAAATAAAATTTACTTTAAAAAATTTTTTTATTTATTTTTTTTCCAAAATTGTTTTCCGTGTACAATCCTTAAGTGATTTTTCTGTTGAGTGTAATTAATTATCCCTGAAACAAAAGATGTAGAGGAATAAAATCATCTTAAAACTTTTTGTTGTTAAAATTTCTACTGGCCAATGTATTGTTCTCCTCTATAATTTTCATAAGACCACTATCGTATATGCGTTTGTTATTGTGGTTATAAGCATGTGCTAAATATTTGAAACTATATTTAACTTTGGACTTTATTTTAATTGTTATTTTGTTTTCTTGCAATTAAAAATTCTAATAATAATATTTCAACGATCATAAATAGAACAATTAAAATTAACAATATAAAAATGTTTTGCTCAAAATATTATTTAAATTGAGACATTAACCAGATGAAAGGAATTGAAGAACAAACGAAGCTAAACGCCCATGCGCATATATTGTATTGACGATCAGTGCGAACAGCTGATTGATATTTGAGTCAATTTCTTAGACATGACATTAATTCAGTGCAATAACTAAAAGTTGTTACTAATTATTACTAAAAAGTGTTCATTCATGTACACAAAAAAATATCAAGGGGAGAGTAAAAAATGGCATACAATTTGGGAAACACAAAATTAGTTGCAAGTTTTCATTTCCCATCGTTTTACTCTAGATGGCGTTAGTAGTATTTCTTCAAGCAGTCCATTTTTACTGAGTGAAATTTTCGTGACTGTTCTTGACGATTTGAAAAGTGGCAATTTCATTGTGCATGACCAAACGCAAAAGTTTGTAACTGGAAGTTTTTCCCGATCAAGACTTCTAATAAATACAAGAAGTGTTTGCAGAATTATTTTATGGAGATTAAGAAATAATTTGCAGACGTTTAAGAGTATTTAAAAACAATAAAATCGGATGCCACACGAACTGCAACCAAGAGATGTCGAAAGACAATTTTACATGCCTGAAATGCTGCCTCATCACCACAAAACGCAGTCGTTACTACGTCGAAGTGATGCGGATGATGAAAAGTAAATCTATTATAATAATTGTACTGAGTACAATAAATCGTATGTGAGCCACCCCTACCAGAAACAGCAATAACAAAGTCAAATATCAATGGCCAATAACAGAAGAATATCATCAACACGTTTCCAAAAAGAAGGGGAAGGTAGAGAGACCAAAGTCCTATGAATGTTTACCATTCCAAGTTTATGTGGTGCACACAGCTATATGAAACCTGAATGCAGCTTTATATATATCTATTCGATAAACGATATAAGTAAGCTGAACCAGTTAGTTGGTCTTATAGGATGTCATACTTCTTTGCTAGTTTGAAATGCATTTTGAACCCGAGTTCTTCATTATAGTTTAATTCTGGCTGCCCTTCTGAAGCCATCTGTGTAAACGTGGAGGACTTGAGGTGATGGGGAGGAGCATCTGCCAAGCAAGACTGAAAGCGTCTTCCAAAGAAGGGCCATAAGGTGTAATAGTCTGAGAATTCCGGAATATGTCCGATGCTGTCTAAGGCAACATATACCAAGTTTGCAGCGCCTTTGATCATTTGATATCTTTGCTAATTTGATATCTCAAATTGGCCCTACGACATTTTTGCAGACATATATCACCGTAATGGTGTTCGTAACTCTGGTGTAGGGATTATCTTTCCAAGATAGCAAAATTAGTCATTCTTGTATTTCCTGGTGAAAAGCACAAGTTCCGTGTTGCCCAAATTGATTCGCAGGCAGTTCTGTGAGCATTTTAGGCTAAACAATTCTTTTATTTTGTAATTTCAGTCTTACAAAAATAACCATGAGTTATTGAAATCTGATTCATCTGTTGAATTATGATTTTTTTTTTTGTTAATTTTGATTTCATTTCATTAGTGGATGCTTCATTTAAGGTATAATTAATCATTTTCGTGGTCATTTTGATTTAAAAACCATGAAACAAATGGACACTAGTCTGGCAAGAATCCGATTTACACGCATGCAACGCACAGGTAAACAATGCAAGAGTTGCTTATTATAATTACCCAACAAACCATTCCGTAAGTTAAATGCAACGAAACCGGAAAATAAGCTTGCCACACCAAGTTTTCTACAACTGTTCATAAGCACAGTTCTAATAAGTTTGTTTAAGTGCAAAATTATGAACACCTTTGAAGTAATGCTCTTGCAATAGCTTACGCTGCATTTACACATGAAAGTACTTTCTTGAAAGTTGCATGTACGTATTATCAGCAAAAACTTTAAAGAAATAATTGAATTTAATGAAAATTTCTTAATGATTTATAGATCACAATGAACGTTCATTTTCAAAATGTCATCGAAGGGCAAACTTATTGCCAAAATTGCTCTCTTCCAAATTTCAAAAATAAGAGGAAGAACGTCAACCTTCATTCAGAGTTGTCAAGATCATCACTTAGTTTGATCTTCAGGGAATGCATTGTAATTATTATTAATTTTCATATACATATATTTTGAGATTTACGAGAGATTTACGTACATGTCGCCATGACTTTATTGAGTAATAAGCCCGCTTTAGCCTTCTTCGTTGCCGATTTAAACCCAGAATTCCAAAGTTTTGACTGCTGTTTGGTGCCCATTGTGTTGTGGTGGATCCACGCTTCGTCCACGGTTACGAAACGGCCCAAAAAATTTTCAACAACACTAAAAAGTCCTGCGAAGTTGTCGCACGATCGACTTTATGATCGATCTTCCGTCTTGTATGGCCACAACGAAATTCATTAAACCACTTTTTACCATTGAAATTGATGGTGTGGAATTCCCATACTATTTAACCTGGTTTTAGTGATGGGTTTTTGTCCGCAAAAAAAAATGCTTAGTGAGCACACGAAATTCGCATTTATCCATTTTCTCCTTAAATCGCTCGGTTAGTCTGCTATCAATTTCTGTCAAACACAAACTAAATGACGCAGCTTGTTCCACTTCAGACAGGAGTCAACTGACAGATGCTTGTTGACAAGAGCAGTGTTTCCCTTTCAAGAGAAGTTCAAAAATGTCACGGAATTATTGAGCAACCCTTGTACTACAATCCTGAAATTTCGTCTAATTGTTTGCTGTCAGTAAGTGTCAAAAAATCTCTTTGTTGAACGTTTCATCGAAAGCTGAGCTGAAAGTAACAGAAATGTAAATGTATTGGTAGGAAAGTGTGAGTGTCTTGCGATTTTTAAACTTTCATTTTCACGTGTAAATGCTGAAATGAGAAAATTAGATTTTTTATCTGTTGTTTTTCATTTGTCAATTAAAATAAAAAATTCCCTAACGATGGCAGCCGAAGTTTTGAAGAAATATTGAAAAAAGTAATATTAAAAAATGTTAATTAAAAAGACCTGCTGTTAGAATGAACATACGAGAATTTTCAAAAATTTCCTTAAGAAATAAGGTTTGTTTGAAATTTTTCTAGCAATAATTTTTCCTGCGTAGTAAGTTTTTCTCAATTCAATACAATTTCTATACAAATTTGGTTTATTGGGTTGTGTTGTCGTTTTGTTTTATACTAAATATATATTAACTTTTTTTTGGCGGTATTGTTATCATTAGAACTGTGAACTTGTCCGCGCCAAACAAAATTTTTCACAAGGTCAGGGTCTTTTTTCTGCTGAGTTTGTCCAAGTATTATTGTTTCTTCTTCTTTCTTCTTATTAAGGTCGCGTGACATCTTCATATAAATTGTATTGTGTTACTATTTCAATTCATATTTTATATTCAAGTGCAAACGCTTTATATTTTGGGTCAATTATTCAAATACAGTTCCAACTAATTAATTCGAAGCAGCTCTTTCATTAACTTGTTAAATTATTAACTAATAAATATAGGTATAAATAATAATAAACAATAAAGAGTTTTAATTTGTGACATGGAATATTATTTATTGTAAATACATACTTACATATGCATGTAGTTACGAGTATGACTGTCGTTCATAAATAAATTGGAACCAAGGCGGACCAAAAAAATTGTATTAAACAATATATTTCTCGAAGAACAGGATTTTTTATTCAATATTTGGTTACTCAGTGTTAAAAAAATAAAAGTCATCAGGGAATGATATTTTCATTGCTTCCAAAACATCCATTACCTTACTTTCTAGATTTCTTTGGAAATAGAGTTTAAAAAATCGTGTCTAAAAATGTGGGAGGTATGCATATCCTGGCTGGCATAAAAAATATATACAATATATTTACGGGATATATTCCAAGAGTTTTTTTAAGTTGCATTTTTCCTGACTGCTAATTGTAGCTTAATCACAGGGATGGATAAGTGGAAGGTACCTGCATTCTTCGGCGAATGGTTTTATAAAAAGCTCGAAACTTTTATGACTTCAAAATCTACAGAACCTTCTTCAGTTTTTGTTCGATTATATGCGGAGAAGAAGCACTGTGCATCACCTTTTTCTTCTATAGTATATATTTTGTAAATTTTTCTTAATAAATAGTTCAAAATTAAATTAAATAATTTATAAACAATTAATAAATAAATGATTTATGAACGAAGTACCACACAAAATTTCATAAATAAACGTTTTATATGTAAATAAAATACATAATTTTTTTATAATTAAAGCAGTTAATATTTAAGCACCAATAACTTTTATACTTTATGCTGAAAATTCGAACGTGTACATGTATAATAATATAAAGTTGACATCAACTAAGAATGATGATATCTTAAATGAAACTCCTATCCACCCACACACGATACAACCGTTGGTACAACACGGCTGATAACCCAATTATGTGCTGTATCTTCAAACGATACAACAATCAGCCTTCTTGGATAAAAATATCATGGGATGTTATTGTGAATGTTTTTTCTCTTTATAATTATTGATGTTTTTAATCATACAAATATTTAAAAGCATTTTTATGAAGTCTACTTTGCTGTTTAAAGCAAAATGAATGTGAGACATATAGTCATTTAAGCCCACAACAAATAAAAACTTTCTTAATAACCAATTGGGAGAATATCCCGAATAATTTTAATGAATATTATTTATCGAACAAAAAGACGCAAGTCAATTATAATTGTTTGTTGTGTTGTGTTTGTACAAAAGCTTTCTAAAGCTATTATACTTTGGTGTTTTTGTTGATTACAAATAGAAAAATATGATTGAGTTCTGTTTGGATTCTCATATAGTGTTTGTAGTCTGTGGCATAAGTATACGAGCTTGAATGCTGTTCAATCATGATTTGGCTAAAAGGGTACTGATGATTTGGTTAGCGCCAATGCAATGCAGGAATATACATACCTAGCTAAGCCAACAATAAACAATAAAATATTTAATAAATATTTTTTTTAATTTATTATAAAATATTTTAAACTCGAAAAATAATAAGAATCTCAATTTTTTCAATTTTAAATATCACCATTAACAACTCAGTAAAATCAGAGATTCTTTAAAGAGGCCATCAATATCCATCAAGGATCGAGAACTATTCCAAATACGTACTCGCATAAAACGATCTTTGTATGTATTACCGGTAAAAAAAAATAACTTTATGATAAATCATGAAAATGCTGAGATTGAAATCTGGAAGCAAGACTACTGCGAATTCGGCTCATTTCCAATTATTTAAACACAGGCTTGTCATTGCATAATGTTCTCTTTTTTCATTCCTATTCATCGATTTAGAAGCTATCTCCACTATGTTGAGAATAGTAATTTTTTTGTAGAGAAAATATATTTCTGTTGCATGGGGATTTTCGATTTACCACTACGACACAATTTTATTTTTTAAATTGATTACAGAAAACAATGTTTTCATATTGGTTTAAGGAAATATATATTTTTTATATAGATAAAAAGTACTTTCAAAATCGTGAACAGAGTTTCAAAGTTTTAGAGATTTTCAATAAAAATGTTGTCAACTTGAATTCCTAGGATGAAGTGATAGACTTTAGGAAGCACTGAAAATGTTGTTCGTTGATAATGACTTAAATTTGTTTTCATTGGGAAGCAATTTTGTTATTTATTTTAATTAAGTTTAAATATATTTCGGTTTTACAACTCCATAGTTGCGCCATGAATTTGAAAAAATTCAATAAAAGCACACAGTCTTTAATTTTTTTTTTTCGCAAATAAATCTCGCCCGCAACATTTCTTGCCCATGCGCTCACTACGAAAGTGAATCATAAAACCGAATAGCATTGTGCGTCATAACCACAAACGTTACAATCGCTTTATACAACGTGTAAAAAAGAAATTCTTTGATTTTTCGTACAACCAACACATACAATTTTATACAATTCGCCACATAGACGATAAGATCTCGCGCACCACATGCTTAAGTTATATGAGAATTTGTAAGGTATGTGGTTCCCTTAAATATAACAATTGTTTAAGAAAAAGGATCCTCTTGATCTGGACCAAAAGACGCATGCAAAAAAGTATTGAAATAAAATAATTAACTCAAAACAATTTTTTTAAATACTAGTCGAAATATCATCACCTTCAGGCTTTTTTGATCTCTTTAAGCATTTAAGTATGTTCCGTCGATTTTTAACCACTCCAAAACTATAGTAAACTATGGAGGACGATTACTCATAAGTATTTTTATCAATGAAGTGAATTGCTGAAACACAACTAATTAGAATTCAAAGTCACTTCCATCACTTCCGGGTGTAAGTATTTCGAAGCAATTAATATATATTTATTTATTATAAAAAAAATTTTTTATGAAGAACTAAATATGGTACTCGTATCTGGAGTGTTTGAGTGACATAAAATGCACAAATGAACGCAAGAAATTATTAGTTTTTTTTTGCATGAGTTGCACAGTGGAATTTATATCCAAGGCGTTTCTTTGCAAAACAATGTTGCCCCCAAGACATGTTTTCCATTGCATACGCAACTTTTTCAAATTATGCTTTGAACCATGCATTTAGTAATGTCGGCACATGTTTCATTAAAATCGCTTAAGTATATTGGGACTTATAAGCGTTTGAATTAGACATAAAACACCAAACAAACACATCGAACTTGATGGTTATAAATGAAACAGTTTCAGAAAAACTTATTTCGTTTGTGTAATTACGGTCGGATTATGTGCCACTGTGTTACCACTAATTGTTTAATACTGCATTAATACTTTGCAAACAGACGTCTAGGTGGTCAACAATAATTTTTATATAATTTCTTGTCACCAAAGTAAAGTTTTCCATACCCAACGAAAATATAAAATAACCAAGTTTTCAGGAGCAAGTTTTATGGAAGCTACACATAACAAATAAATGTATGATTCATGCCAATCACTTCTCCACCTAAAACACAATAAAATATTCACATGACCCCATGGATGCTTAAGAGAATCTTTATTTTCTTATAGGAGTACGTACAAGTTCGCTGAAATAAATCTTATTTATTAATCAACTCTTGAGATTACGGTTGTCAAATTAAATTAAAATATATTTATTATACTTATTCTTGTATTTATTTATTATTATTATTTTATTTAAATAAAATAATGCAACCCACATTGTTTGTTAACGTACAAGGTATTAAGTGCATTACGTCACAGTGAATTTCAATATTAAAAATTTAAGATTTGATTATTTGTATGAAAAAGAAGTTGTGCAACCCCAAATAATAAGAGTTCTGCGGTTTAAGCCCACTTAACCACAAATACCTAAAAATAAAAATTTAATACAATCTTAAAACTAGCAATACATACATACATAAGTACATATATGTACGAGTATATACACATAGATCAGGCCACAGACAGATTCATACTCGTTGTCAGAGCGCTTTAAAAGTTTTGTAGTTAACAAAAAAATGAGTAAAAAAATTAAGCTAAAGAACGAACATTGACCTTCATTGAAGTTGCTAAAAAAAACAATACTCGTACTATAAAAAATCTTTTTTTTAATTTTTTTGCTAGTTTTTGGTATCATTAAAATGCTGCTCAGCAACGGAAAAAATTAAAAAACATCAGCTACAATAAAAACTTAATATTGGCAGCATCGTTTTCGTACAGATCAGAGATGGTAACTTGTAGACAATTGTACCTTTTAACACTCGTAAAACAACTAAATGCTTAAATAAGGCGAATTTGTATAATGATGAGAGGCCGATATACATATATTTGAAAAATCATATAAGCTGCGATAAGAATTTAAAATATAATTAAATTTTTTTCAAATATCATGTTGGAAGCTTCTAAATGTGTGTGAAAATAAATTTAAATTTAACTAAATAGTACAGACAAAAACCATATTTTTTAGCAGTGCCTATTTCACAGTTAACAGAGCTCTGTTACCAATTAACAGAAATCCCAAATTGAATTAGGTTCATTTAAAAGGCGAAATGTAGGAACTACAAGGACAAAAAAAGCTATATAGCAGAAAATATGCTCCAAGTGTTTTTTAATGAAACTGTAACAATGTGGAAGGCTATACACATGTCAGAACAACAATAAAATTCGTTTAATAAAATGTAATTTTTTTTAGAAGTTTAGTGGTCATATTAGACAAATCGAGAGGGGCTGGTACTACATCCTACATAGAGATGGTGAGTAAATGGAATATAATAGTAGGATATCTGAAATAATGTTGGAAGCTTAATAAATATTGTTTGAAAAAATGTTTTATTTTTTTTAATTTCTTGAACCGATTACTGGTCATATTGAAAAATCAAGAGGGACTGGTACTACACACTGAAAAGAGATGGTAGTCCAGGGAGTGCGTAAATGGAATATAATAGTGGGATATCTGAAATAATCTTAGAAGCTTAATCAATGCGGTTTGAAAAAAATTATTATTTTTTTTAATTTATTGGACGATTACTGGTCATATTGGAAAAATCGAGAGGGGCTTGTACTACACACTATAAAGAGATGGCAGTCCAGGGAGTAATTAAATGGAATATAATAGTGCAATATCTCAACACAAAATTTTATTAAATGAAAACTGGAATGATTCATCGTTTGAGTAGGAATTTTCAAAAGAATTCAATAAGACAATAAATATACTTCTAACCGTCGAACAAAATGGAAAAAAAGTCTTCGTCAGGATCGGCCTAAAGCGATCTAAAGAAATAACTTAATCCATTCCCGATATCAAAATACAACTAAACCTAATGTTGGCTATTCTAGGGAATAGCATCTACGGATTTTTACGGAGCCGGTAAGCAGTAACTTTAAATTAAATATGAAAATAATCAAATAAATATACACATTTAAATAATAGAAATGGAAATTTCAAATAAAACCCCAATTATTGAATTAAAATGCTAGAAAATTAAAAAAAAAAAACAGATGATTCTTTGACGTTTCTATTTTTGTGGTTGCGTTTTCACTCAATTTTTATATACAGTTCAGACTGTCTCAACATCATGTTTTATTTTCTTTAATTTACAAAAAAAAAAATTTATATATGCATATTTTTAAAAAAAATCTGTTACATACATGTAGCGCACGAGTAGGATTTTATATCCTGGGAGTGTAAACATACTATCAAAACTTATTTCCGCAAATATTTTATTAGATTAAACTAGAGGGTTTAGTTTTGTAAATGACGTCATCAAGTGAAACTCCTTCGTAAAAAGTCGGTAGAGCTTGTGTCTGAAAGGTACAAAAATTTATAGTATATACATACATATATGCACATATTTCCTAGACTCGTAAAAATGGTTCGCCAAAAAAAAAAAAAAAATTATAAAAATTCAGTCGTTCTGTGCCTGAAAAGTTTTACTTTTTAGTAATTTGTGAAATTTTTAAAACCGTAGTTTTGTTTTCCACATAAATTTCACTGTGATGAAGTGTATATGACCATAATTTTCATGACTCTATTTTAAGTGCGAACGGGGGACTCATTCCGTAGCGGCCTTAAATCTTTTCCCGTTCGGCTTATTGAACTGAAAAGTTTAAGAAACCATAAAAAAATTCTTCACGAAAATTTAGAGAAAAGAAAAGAATGGCATAAAAAGATGACTGCCACTTTAAAGTTCACTACCGATGATAATTTATTATAACAAAAATATTTAAATAAAGACAAACAACAAAAACCAAAAAGAGGCATCCAGTCGTTCAACAAAAAGTCTGTGTCTGTCTGACGGAGAAAAATGAATGAAAAGACTTACGGGAAGACGGACATTCTGAGAACGAATGATAAAAGCTGCAAATGTAGACGGTGTACGATACCACATATACACACGAATATATATATATATATATATATATATATATATATATATATATATATATATATATATATATATATATATATATATATATTATAGTAAAATCAGTATTATTTATCTTTTTGGCGATTTAAAACAATGGCACAAACACAAATCTAAAAAATGAGCCAAAAACACAAACGAAAAATCATACAACACGAATTCGGAACGGCAAAAGGCAAAAATTTCAACAACAACAAAATGCAAATTATACAAATAATATGATCGCATATAGTCTTACTAGCATGTACTGCATCTACAGCGGCAGACGGCAATAACAACATTAACATCATCACATCCGATTCTTTTAAGCCAGGTTTGTACTTAAACAGCAGACCTTTAAAAGTACACTATAAAACGCGATTCACTATAGGTACAAATTCACAACCGATTGTATGTATGAGTTGTACTATGTTTTTACAAAATAAATAGGCCTCTATGGTGTAAGTGTGAAGCTGAATTAGCAGATCTTTTATTCAGGAAAATCTATTTACAAACAAATGAAATATAGTTGTATGAATTCGCCTCTCTCTGTACCGAGAGATTACTCGTATATATAGGGTTGTAGCATTATAGCATATGTTGCATGATTGATGTTAACATAATATAGTTGTTTTTTTTTCTCTTAATAATTAAAATGATGAGCAAATTATTGTTTATATTAATTCCATTATATTACTCGTATTGCCGTATAGTAAATATGATGAAAATTGCACTTCGGCCAAATTTTTATTAGAAGAAAAAAGTTCTTGATATTGCAATTTATTGCTGGTATTTTGTTTATTCCCTCCCAACTAATCGTTTAAATAATTAAAGTCTAATTGTGTACATGTTGCAAGAAAAATGAAATAGACTCATGTTGAGTATAAAGTGATAATTATGCTGGTTGTTTCAAAGCATTCTAAGCCTAATATTTATATACGACAGAGCGTTCTCATTTATTTGGTTTTTTTAATATTTTCAAACTGCTTAAAGTTCACTGACGATTTGATTTAGCGACCAATGAAATCTCTACATATGAACAGTAGCTAAAGCCACAACAAACAATAAATTCCAAAATAAATGTATGTATCGCAGTTTAAGCTAATGTGTATTGCCTGCATTTTGTTAATGCTAATGCCATCTAATCAGTAGACTTTGATCATTATGTTTGGATTCCTCGCATATGTATATATCCTTATCATTATGTTGAATGTGAACGTACAACATATAGCAAGAACTGTTAATAATAGTCGGGCAAAGCAATTCGACGATCCCTTCGCCATAAAACATTTATAAACTACTTTCCTAAAACCGATAATGTGGAATATGGCTCAATTGTATGGGACTCGATATATATGGTTCTTATAGATCATATTGAGTCCGTTCAAAAACAATTCTTAATTTTTTGCTTACCAGATGTTAATAGAGGATTTGTTTGTTGCACTTCCAACGTATCCTACGAAACTATCCTGGATTAAACTGCCTACTCTAAAGGGCCAAATAATTATGATTAATGTCTAATTTTTTTATAAAACTTGTAAATGGGAACGTCTGTTAAGATTTTTGAAAAATATTTATTTATAATAACATTATTTATCAAAAAAAAAAAAAAAAAACGACGCAAGTTAATTATAATTGTTTTTTGTGTTGTGATTGTACAAAAGCTTTCGAAAGCTATTATACTTTTGTGTTTTTGTTGATTACAAATAGAAAAATATGACTGAGTTCTGTTTAAATTCTCATATAGTATTTGTAGTCTGTGACATAAGTATACGAGCTTGAATGCTTTCAATCATGATTTGGCTAAAAGGGTACTGATGATTTGGTTAGCGCCAATGCAATGCAGGAATATACCTAGCTAAGCCAACAACAAATAATAAAATATTAAATTTTGTAAAATTATAATTTAATTTATATATAATTTATACTTTGTTTTACCAACAAAAATAACAACAACACATTGCATTTATATTTTTGTAGCCGTTTAAGGCTCAGACTTTACACGTGTTTGTGCATGTGTTTCGAAAAACTTTACCAAGAATAAAGGGAAAAATAATCAAAATTCTTGCATTTTGTTCATTAAAATAAAAAGACACGCGCGTGAAAACTAATTTATGTATATATTGAATATATCGCGCCCCTACCGCGGAAAGAGCTTAATTAACATAATTTTTGATATTCGCATTTTAATCGATAACTTACGATTACTAAAGTTCAATCTTAAAATTTTACAATCGTTAAAAGTGGCATCACAAATTTACAGCAAAATAATTTTTGCAATATCTATACAAACTAGTGCAAAGACGGTTAATAAAAACACTACTCGTGTAAAATTTGTGTTTGTCCCTTAAGCTTTTTTTGACGGGTAATCCATGATCTTTAGGTCTTTTTTTAATAAAACAAACAGATTTATTATTTTCAATATTTCGACTCTCCGTGTCATAAAAAAAATTCCTGAAGAACTTCAGATTAGAGTGACAGCTACAACAGCAGCAACAAACTTGGACAATGGGATGTCAAAAATTATATAAAAGTACTTGGGATGTGCAGGTGACAAAAGTGTAATGAAAAGTCATTAGTTTTTTTTTTTTTTGTATTTGTTGCCTTAATGAGGCAACTTTGTGAACTTAACCAGGGCTGTTAGGTATTTTTCTATGAAAAACGTCAAAAATTTTAACAAAATTCGTCAAAATCGTCACGAACATTCAACAAAATCGTCATAAAATCGTCAAGTAATTTAAACCTTAGAAATAAAAAACAAATGTAATTTTTTATTTGGAAAACTTTTCTTATTGTACAAAACAAGAAGTTTAACAGTTTCTATTAAAAAATTAAAAATTATTTTGAAATTAAAAGTAATATATATATATATATATATATATATATATATATATATATATATATATATATATATATATATATATATATACATATATATACATATGTATGTATATGTATATTCCCATGCATAAGCATACATAGATAACATTAACAACGTTGTTTTATATTTTTTATTTTAATAATAATCGTACAAATTAAATGTTCCGTGTTTTTTTAGCCAACTTTTGTAATATTTGCACAGAAACAATCTGAAGATCTCATTTTTAAATAATCTTTTGCAAACAAAATTTCTTTGATTGTTTTTGTTTCCAGAGCATTTCTGATTTTTGTTTTATTTTTATTATTTGACAACTTTATTACTTGTATTTTTTTCCAAAAGATATTTATATCAGCAACTTTTTCATCAAAATTTATAAAACTTAATTCTCGTATTTCATTTTCTATTGACTGGTATCTCTCTTTAGGTACCAAATTAGGAAAATTTTTTAGTAAAGGAACCAAAGAAGTATTTTTGTTTAGAATAATGTAATTTATTTGTAACAGAATTTACAAAGTCGAATATTTTTTTTTATTTGGATGCATAATTCAACATAGAATGATACACAATTATCAACAAATTGATTGTTACTACGTTTATACGCACGTCTTATTTGCAAATATAACTATTTGCAAATAACTAATTCACTGTTTATACGGGAAATTGCATACAGAACTTATGTCATTATTAGTGATGCCATGTGACGAAAATATGATTGTTTGGTAAGTAAAACACAAAAAACGTTCATGAAGTGGCAACGTCTTACTTTTTATTTGCAAATAGTGTCGTTATTCACGACTTGTTAAGTGAGTTAATAAGTTACAATAAAAAAGTTATACGGCAACATCCTTCTTTTTTATTTGCAAATAAGACGTGCGTAAAAAACGTAGTATGTGAGCTTTAACATTAATGGCAACTTGAGAAGTTTTTTCTTTAACATAAACTCCAAGATAGACTTCTTCCCTAGTCAAAAAATTTTGAGTGTCAACAAAATTAATTTTATTGAAAGAATTTTGTTTAACATAATCTTCTTTTAAAAAATTTTTTAAGATTATTTTAAAAAGTTTTGACATATCACTGTGCATATTATGAATTTGAACACCTTCACTTTGAAAGGTTCTATTTATATTATTTATAACTTTAAGAATATATTTTAAAAAACAAAAATACAACTCATTTATATCATTTAAAAAATCGTCAAAATGCAGTGACATCCATTTAAAAAACCGTCAATCGTCATTTTACTGATTTTTCTCTAAAAAAACGTCAAAATGACGTAAAATCGTAAATCTAACAGCCCTGAACTTAACAGCCATTTATCTTTTCAAGTTTCATGATTAATTTCTTTGAAGTGCAGGTTATTTTTGCTCTTAGTATTTTTACGTGATTTAAATCATATTAGAAGTAAATGAATTTAAAAACAATTTTATTTTACCAATTTCGTTGTAAATATGTATATTGAACAACTTATTGAGTAGTGTGGAGCAAAACGACATTAATAAAGACAATAAAATACTCAACGATATTGTGTAGTCTGTGGGTACCTTTAGCGGTAAGCTTTGTTTTAAGCTTTTTCATTTTCTTTTGAATACTGGATTTCTTTAAAGCAGCAAAAATGCTTTGCTTTTTTGGGAAAAAAGGAACTTGTAAGACTTAACAACAACTACAATGTTACATAAGAAATTTTAAAAGTTGCTCAAAATTTCTAAGAAATTAAGTCAAACGAAAAAAAATTATTCTTTAAAGTTCTGCACTTGAGTTGCACAAAGAAGGCAGCAACGAAAACAGAATAGAAACGTCAAAAAGATACTTATTTACGTATGCAAGTGTGTGTTTATGTTCTGAACGGCAACAACGTGCTGACAATGCGAAAAACATTGTTACTACTTTGCTGGATTGCCAGCTTGTAGGTAAACTTGATGTTGTTGTTGCTGCGACTGCTGGTGATGACGACGCGACGATAATATGAGACGTAAGTCGCATTCGATTTATTCATTCTTCCACATTTTGTGTCTCTTCATCGGTATCCTCAGTAAGTTGATTTCGTTGAAGTCTGAATTGTCTTTTGCTGTCTGTCCATTATATTTTATTTTTTTCCCTTTATCATTTGAATGCTGAGATTTAAAAATAAAATGAATCAATTTTATTCTTTGTAAACAATTTTCCTAATTGGGCCAAGGTACAGTGGCTTGAATGGAGCTAAAAATAAATCAAAATTTATTCATTCACCGCGCGAACATTTCTGATTTCATATGACTATTAATGAGTTCTTTTTAAATCAAAGAACACCAAATAAAAGACAAAATAAATCAAAAGATTTTATTCACTTTTCAGGGCGGTTTCCCAAATTGAGTTCAATGATATAATTATATTAATTTAAATTTATAAATATTTATAAGGATATATGTTCTATTTTTTCGACCGTTTCTGTTTAATTAATAAACTTTATTTTATTTTTTATTAAGCTTGTTTTATATAAAACAAACAAATAATAAATATCCTGAAGATGGTACTCAATGAGTACCGAAATATCGAAAATAATTTAAAATAAAAATTTAAGACCTTAAGCTTAATAAAAAATAAAAAAAGTTTATTATTGTTAGTTTTTTTTATGTTGTAAGAATTTCTTAACCGACAACTCCAAGTATTTACATCTATATATAACAGTGTTGCCAATTTAATAATTTCCAAAAAATAAGACCAATCACATTTTCACTGTAAATTTCGCACCAAACAGCCACTTTCATCGGATGCAATGGCTCTTTAGGATTCTCTGTGCCCCAGAAACACACATTTTGTTTGTTAACATAACTTCTTAGGTGACAATGGGCTTCGTTGCTCATTATGATGCTTTAAGATACGAAATCATACTCCTCTTGCACCAAGGTTAATAGGGTATGGCAGTAAATGAACTGTGTCGGACGATCAGCAGACAACAACAATACGTGAAAAGTTTGCTCTTTGTAGGAGAACATTTTTAAATCTTTCTCTAATTAAGCAACAGCAACGTAAGTGTACACGGTCGTCCTCTGGATATTTATGGTTTTATGTTTAACGTCGTCGGCAACAGCGGGGAAGTAGTCGGTCAAACGAGCAATAGGAGGCCGATAACTTCTTGCGACAGCTGTAATGGACCCAGTTAGCATGACGTGCTAAGCCGAACGCTTAATTGCTCGGGTACAAGGAACACTACGGCGAGGAAAATGACGAAGTAATTCATGCTGAGTTAAAACAATACACTAAAAATTTGCCAAATAAGCAGTAACAATTATAACATGTTATTGGGCTTGTATCGGTCCTTGGGTTGTTGACAACTTATTCTCTATATATCTACATCATAAATGCCAAAGCACAGTGGCATTTAGCGGAATCTGCGAAAATTGCAACCAATTCAAATCATGACATAACCAAAATGACAACGAAAATTTACTTTTGCTGTTATTTCTAATCATGAAACACATTGAAAAAATAAATTAACATCATTCTCTAATGCAGTCTGATGAGAATCGAACTCAAGTCCAAGACAAAAATACATTTCATTCAATTCCGAGGCGTGCTAAAACAAATTCAACCCATTGTGCTTTATCTTTTGCCAAAGACATAATGAAAATCGATAAATATGGCAGGCAACCAAGTTAAATGTTTTTAACCACATTGTTTTTATTAAGTTTTTCCGAAGGAATATGTATGTGAATAAAAGCAGTGATTGAGAAACATCACAAGCAGGCTTAAAGCATACAAAATATAAACGCAGACTGACTCCTTGAGAGCCAATAAAAACAAATCAGATCAGTTAAACTGAAAACAGAAAATTTTAAACGCAAAACAAAGGTTGTTGCCAATTGAGTTAGAGCCTGCCAGGCTGTTTTTAAGCCCAACAAACGAGCTGCAACGTAAACAATTGCAACAATAAAGTGAAACGACCAATAAAAGAACTAAGTCATGAAAAATTCCTTTGTGATTTTATACTCCTGCATCGAAGCATTCACATACATAAATACAAACATGCATATACTCGTATGTATATTTAATGTTGAATCACCACGTTTTCCATAGAAACAATTTGGCGCACACAAATGCAACAAAAAAAATTAAAAGACTGCAAATTCTGACTGAAACTTGAAAGAACAAAGGCAATGAAAAAAGTAAAAAAATATAACCTGCAATGAAAGTTTTGAAGGAAAAAAAATTAGAAACAAAAATTAATCCAAAACCTGAGCCAGTCATCAGTCACCATTCAACGAGCCAAAATTAATGAACGAAAAAAATCGCCCATTTCGACTCAGTGATAAAAAAAAATTACAAAATAACAGACAAATACTCGTAGACAGAGCAACATACAATTCCATCCATCCATCCATCCATCCAGCCAGCAATATTTTTATACAAACAATAAAAATTGGAAAATCTCAACAAATTATAAACAAACAAAAAAAAATAAATAAATAAAACAACCAACAAGAAAAAGTTTTTATAAAAAAACGTGTTTTGCTCAAAACAAACAAAAAATAAATAAATAAAAATATAAAAGCTAAGCCAGCTAGACTGACGGACAGACGAATGGACACACAGTGATGGAAACTTCAAAAGGGACATAAAATTTTTCTTTCTTTGGATTTGTATCTACTTTCACATGTTCTGAATATTTACATCTGCGATTCATTTTAGCGGGGGTTTAAGTTCCCCCTTTTTTTGCACGTACATACATAGATATAATGAGTCGGCATAGCATATCTTGTAAGCGGTACGTTTTAGTTAAAAGATGTATGTGCTCATCGCTTTTCTGTAAAACAACATGAGGAACTTTTTTGTGGAACATTTTAACAACCGCGGTATGGGTCTTTTTGTACCCTTTTTAATTGAGGGGCAAAAGCTTACCTTCGGCGGTTTTCTAGCGGGTTTGAAGTGCTTTACGCGAAAGGTTAGAGAACTAAAATGCCCCCTACAAGAATCATTCGTTAGAACTTTGTTACTTTGAAAAAAAAAATATTATACAGAGTAATTTGCAACAGAGTAATTTGCAACATTAAATATTAATTTAGTATTTGTTATATAGTCCCTCCATTTTCAAAAACTCTTTGGCATCCCAAGTGTTTGAGACTAGAGGATGAGCAATTTTACATCACCCATCGTTCTTATTTTTTAAAGATCCAATTTTAATCTGATTATTTATCACTCCTGGTATGTATTGTATGAAATTCTAGTCTGATGATTGCTCTGCCGAAAATGGAGTATTTTACTTTGAAGGATGTCTAAATGCAGAGGGAAATCACTTCTCCGTCGGAACGGGAAGCGTTCTAGTTATCCGATTTTTCGATTAACTGCAGTAAAATGTTGTGTGCACTTTTTCTTAAATTTATTTTATTTAATCAATTTATTTTTATTTAATTTATTTAATCAAATTTAATTAATAAAGTTGCAATTATCACGTATGTAGTTACCAAAATAACGAATTAAATGTGATGTTTGAAGACATTCAACCTCATATGTTTATGTCAAAACAATCAATTACAATATGAGAATTCTCTATATATAATCATAGTGGGCTTATAACGTTTTTTTACAAACAGCCCAATAAACAATTTACACTTAAAATGAGTCAATTTTATTTTTCTTGTCAACATTTATACAATTAGACGACTGTATTTATTACGCAAAACGAAAAATAAAATCTTTATTTTGAATACATAATATTGAAAAATCTATCAGAATTGTACCCATAAAATATTAAAACAGTTAGTGCTGTGGCTTTAGCTGTTCATATGGCGTATTGTGCAGTTTAAACCCAAAAATTTTGATTTTTGAGTTATGACGTTATTACAGAAGATGGGCAATATTTATTTACATAAATATATAATATAATTATAAAACAAAACTTGTCTTAATCTTGTATATTAAAATACCTAGTAACTGATTCTGAATTGTATTTGTGTAAAGGTAAATAGAAATTAAAGAAATTTTTTCCCTATTATTATTTCCCTCACTGTACTCCTATTATATGTAGAGAAGCAGTTAAATTATAGCAACTGCAAAACAAACCAACAAATGAACTTAACCAAAACTTCCAAAATGCATGTTTGTCGTTTAATTTTGCATAAAAGCAAATTTAAAATAAAATAAAAAAATATTTAAAGCAATCAAATGTATTGCTTTTGAATTTGATTGCGAATTACTCTACCATATATTCGTGCAACACTCTTGGAGTGTCATTCCTAGTTTTATTGCTTAATTATTACGATTTCCAATTAAATTATTTGTTAAAATATATTCTTAAATTAATTCATTCGGTCTTTTTAGTCGAATGCACGGTGGGACCAGTTCAAATTAATTTGAAGCAAATCACACATCCAACTTTGGATGCCTATAACTTGGAAACCGGCATTCGATATTGATCGAAATTTCAATACAATTCAAGAAAATTTTGTTTGAAATTTCGATCGACATCGAATGCCGTAATTTGCCCCCAGAATTTGTGTCCCACTGTTTTGTGTATCATATAATGCGCAGACAAGAGAAGTATATATAAACATCAAATTTGGAAAAAAAAATCATGGTTAAAAAATATTAAATTTTGGTTAAAAAAATTTGGAATTATCTATATGAAATGTCATCCCTCTTTTCTAAAGCATTGTGTAAGATCTAATTTATGTGAAAAAGAGGTCGCTATTGGAACCCAAGTCTGGGATATGTGACAGCGATTAACTATTTAATGTTTCGAGATCTTAAGGAGTTGTATGTTTTGCCAAAATTATCAAGGACATGCACGTCCTTGTTGATTGACAACTTCACAGGACACCAACACTTCGAGCACATCTGCAACGTCTCGGCGCTGCAGAGAAGGGCGAATCAGGGCATATATGGAGGACACTGCGACAGTCGAACACTTCATTACCCAGCTTTTGTGCAGGCGAGATCCCGCTCCGATGATGCCTCACCGGACACTACTCACCTAAGGCGTATTGACTGAAGAGAATTGAGGAACTATCTTCATGACAAGGAGTTCCTATTGGGTATAGGTTTTCTTTTTTTCCATGTAGGAGCGAACAACAGGCATTTTTCTGCTCTATGTGTGTGTCTTTTCATTGATATAAGAAAATCCTTCTCCTCTCCTCTCCTCTCCTTAACCTAATCTAACATAATCTATTAACCACTATTAAATTTATTTCGTTAACGATATATGAACTATATAGGCATTGTATATACCGATATTCATACACTGATACAACCCCAGGTAATTTTATCACAACGAACAATAAGTAATTTTTATTGTTTATATTTATTTGATTAACAACCTTAGAAACGGTTTATACACCACGTACAAAGAGGTGTCTTAGCAGCTCGTTGGCACAAAGTTCGTGCATAGCAATATTTTATAATCGTATATCTGATATCTTTTAAAAACGTATGCCTGCTTTTGATATTTCTATTCGTGTGTCTTCTATAAATATTTCAAGTTTGTTTATAAATCATTTAAGAATTTATTGTTTGTTGTTGACTTACAAGAATAATAATAATTTAGAAAACTTTTATACAAACTCAACACAACGCCTCTGGTGTGTTATGGTAAACACATGTTTCGTCCACGGTAACGAAACGATGCAAAAACATGTCCATATTGCGGTTGAACAATGCCAAACACTTCAGCGAAGTTGTTAAGTGATATTTCTATGAAGTCCACAATCTCTCGCACTCCCAATATTCGATAGGCCAACACCATATAGTGAATTATTTCAATTGTTTCGGATGTAGCGACCTCAACTATGCGTCCAGAACGTTCGGCATATTCCGTTCTTGTACGGCCAGAACGACTTTTTTACTATCGTAATTGATAGTGCAGAATTCCCATGGTATTTATCGAGTTTGGCCTTGGTTTTTTTTTCGCAAAAATAAAATGTGCTCACGAAATTCACATTATCGCCTCAACTCACGCGGTAGTCTGCTATAAATGGCTGTAAAACACGAACTAAATAGTAACGCAGTTTGTTGAAATTTGGCAGGAATCAACTTTCAGATGCCTCTTGAAAGGAGCGGTATACTCTTTCAGTGAAGAGGCGGAAAATTCAAAATTTACTGAAGTATTGACCCGTCCTCGTATTTTTAAATTTTAGTAACATTTTGTAAAGTTTTTAGGAGTACGCTTTTAAAGCTCGTACCTGATTCCCCTAATAGTGAAGATAAAAAAAACGATAAACAGCTTAAGCGAAAGAAATTAAAAAGCATTCAAAAATTGACAAACCGTTTACAGAGATGGACCATAGTCATGATCAATATATGTATTTCTTTGCCGTTTGGAAGAATGTCAACTTCAGATAACAATCGGACGCAAAATCAAAGACCTTGAAAATAATCAAAAATAATCATAAAAGTAGTTGAACTATTTTTGAATTAACACTCGAGTCTATTTGATTCTTTTATCGAAATCATTACTAACACCGATTATTTTTTTGATTATCTGTGATCGTAATCAATTAGTATAGATAATTATATAATCATTGCGATCAATTTGCGAAAGCAACTTAATTGACTACTAATCGTAATCGAAATTCAACAGCTTTGATTGATTTTGATTTAAAAAAGCCGATGCTTTAAAATGGGTGTTCCCCTGTGGAATAAATAAATTTTTAACAAAACATTCTGTGAAATCATTTCTAAATGTAAATACATGTACATAAATATATTGTATGTAAATATTTTTATTTTTAGTGTCAATAGCCAAATAATAATAATCTATATTTTATCATCAGCATAATTAACAAACTATTATTTTCTTAAATATTTATTCCAATTTTGGATCTTTAATATTTCTATTCAAACAAAAACACACGCGCACGCACACAAAAACATTTCTAACAAAATTTTAATGAACATTTGTTAAATTTTTCTTTGGACTTGTTTTGGTTAAATCAATTAATTTATAAAAATTTATTATAGTTTTATTTAACGATTGCAACTATAAAAATATGAATAAATTAATAAATTTAAGAAACCATTTAAATAGATGACTTCCAGTAATGGTTTCATAAGTAAAGCACTTAAGATGCTAATTTTTCGCACCAAAGAACTAAGACAAGGAAGAGAGCTACTGTTGAATGATGTTACATTAGGTGGAGCAAAAGTAATGTCATAATTTTAATCGGCTGCCATTTGACTATAAATGAAAAAAACTTTATTTGAAAGTGTAAAATTTATAAAATTAATTGGAAAAAATTATATCGCTCACATTGCGCATAATTGCGCACATTTTACATCATTTGGAAATGTTTTGGCACCAAATTTAAATTGTGACATTACTTTTGCGCCACATTGCACATACATATGCAATTAAAAATGGGATAAAATGTTCGAGGAAACATAACTAAAAGATTTAAAAAATTGTTATTTATTATGTCTTAAGCTTTCTATAGGCCAGCATTTCGTTAGAGCCAATTTATCAGTAGATTTCAAGCATCATGTTTTAAAAGCATTCAACCTTATGCTTATGCAAAGGCTTTTAAATAACACAAATCCCCTTTGGATTACAAATGTAGAGTAAAAGTAGAAGCAAAAATATCAAAATTTTTAATATTCCTAAAAAATTTAATGCTTTTCATTCTCATAAATGATCAAGTATGATCAGAAATCAGTGTGTATTTTTTTTCCTTAGTCTACAAAATTCAAAAGTGAGAGACAAAAAATTCTTTGTAAGGTTAGGGTTGAACAGGCAGCTTACGCTCGCTTGGGATCATGATTTATTGCCTTTGTAATACCCATTACAGATAGAGATTGAAGAATGGGAATCAGAAGAGTAAAGAAGACAGAAAGCAGAAAACACTCAGATTCTACAACAGGAATCGAACGTTAGACCCTCTAACTACTAGTACACTAGCCACTAGTCTATGAAAGCGCACTTCCGACCTAAAGTATATGTACACTAGAGCCCCGACTTGCGTCGTCCCGATTTGCGTCGTTTCGATTTGCGTCGCGTTTCTCCGGTCCCCATTAACGACGCAAGTCGGGGCTCTAGTGTATTAGGAAATATGTTTTTTTGTATGTTCAGCGATTTCTTTGTCACTTGTGCACCGATATTGAAAATTCTCCTTTTACATAAAAGGGCATATATGAAAATAGCAATGGGAATGGTACCTGCCCAATGATTTCAAAAACAATCCCTAAAATGTTTAAAATATAAACTTTTTAACAAAATATGTGACCAACTTCAAAAAAAAAATGCAGTAAAATAAGACACTAGACTATGAAAGCACATTTCAGACTTCAAGAAAAGTAGAAGATTTAAAGTTCTTTTTTTTTGTACAGCGCTTTTTTCGTCATTACTAGACAGATTAAAAAAAATTTATATAAGTTGCTATATATAAAAAAGGGGCGAGGGGAATGGTACCTTTCCCCAAAGACTTAAAAAAATTCCTAAAATGTTTGAAGTAGAAACTTTTTAACAAAATATTTAGCCGACTTCAAAATACGCTGTGAAACATTTGAAATAACTTTACTAGTATAATATGCATTATCTACTCAGATCTCTCAAGCCGGTGCCAAGATGACTGAAAACTATAAATAAAATCTTCTGTAAACACCTTCCTTGCCATTGTTGTTCAAAGATCTCAGTAGGTAAAGCGTATTTAAATATTTATTAATTGTTTGAAGAAAATAAAAGGATTTAGCAGGAGTCTTTTTCAACAGAAAAGTAAAATCCATAGAGAAAGCAAACCTATTTTAGCTTTGTTTTTGGCGCCTCTAACACTAGTGGATGCCTGTTATAGTAGTATGTACTCGTATTTATATGTCCCTGGTATAATAAAGGCAAAATAACTGACCACAGATTCTACAAATCACATTTGCGTCAAACGTAAGTAAGTAATGATAAAAAAAATTATAAAAATACGTGTCCATAAAAAAATTATATAAATATCGATAAAACATTAACATATACATACATAAATAAATTATACAATTTTTCTAAGAACATGTGTAAATATAAAAATAAACAATATTATCGGCTTGGCAAAATGCTTTAAATATTTACTCGTACATACATACATGGGGTGGCCCAAATACGAGTATCTTTGCTGTGCCAATGATAATACCACTGCAAAATCCACTCCAAACTCACAATCTAAGTGGATGTATTGGCTTCTCGGCAACGACGTGTGGGTTTTCCGATCTCCAAATGCGGCAATTTTGTTTGTTGACATATCCGCCAAGATGAAAATGCCCCTCGTCAGGTAATATTATTTTTTTTCGTCCACATTTAATGTACAATTGTCTTGCAATCTTTGATCGTCGTACAAAAAAAATATGTCAGTGTCAATATTTTTTTTTTTTTTTTTTTTTTTTTTTTTTCACGCTAATATATGTTTATTGTATCTTCAAATAATTGAACTAACAATAAGTGTTCAAATCTTAAATATATAAATAATTATTAGGCCCAACCAGTGTCGGACATAAACTTAGTGATAATAATTAATAATACATAAAATTCATGTTACGCACAAAAAATATTTTCAAAGAATTTCATCTGGAGAGTTGCGTATTAATGCCGTAGTGTCCCTCTTTTTTAAGCGGATGTGTCCAGGAAAGTTCAAGATGTTACGAGCAAGGGGATTAGGATGGAACTCGAGTTTTGTTAAATATTTTCCAGCATATTTTGCAATTTCAGCGGTCACAAGTGGCATATTTAAATCACGATGTAAAATAGAATTTTTCAAGTACCATGGAGCCGTAGTTATTAACCTTAATATTTTGTTTTGCATTCGTTGGATTCTCTCTACATTGGAAGCTGAAGCAGTGCCCCATAGCTGAATTCCGTAACACCATATCGGCTTCAAAAGCGACTTGTATATTAAAAGTTTACAATCTAGACTGAGGGTAGAATTTCTACCAATCAGCCAATGTATCTGGGTTAATTTAAGCTTCATTTGTGTCAGCTTAGAGTCAATGTGGTGTTTCCATGTAAGCCGTCGGTCGAGGTGAATACCAAGATATTTCACATGTGAATGTTGAGGAACAACTTGATTGTTGATTTGAATGGGGGAACAAGTATCTCTTCGTAGGGTAAATGTAACATGAACACACTTTTGTTCATTTACTTTTATTCTCCATAAGTTCAACCACAATTCCAACAGGTTAATATGTTGCTGAAGATAACGGGATGCCTCGTGAGGGTTTTCATGCATACTAAGGCAGGCTGTATCATCGGCAAATGTAGAGGTGAGGATATTACTGCTCAAAGGCATATCACAGGTATAAATCAAATACAAAACTGGCCCCAGTATACTCCCCTGAGGCACCCCAGATGAAATGGTTTCGGGCACACTCATGAAGTCTCCTTCCACGACAGTGAACTTCCGGGCAATAATGTAACTTTCCAAAAGATTTACAATGTTTATTGGCAGATATGTCTTCAATTTTACAATTAGGCCTTCATGCCACACTTTATCAAATGCCTGAGAGACATCAATAAAGAGGGAAGAACAATACTTTCTTTCTTCAAATGTTCTTCTTATGAAATGAACCAATCTATGACATTGTTCAATGGTGCTGTGCTGACTTCTAAAACCAAATTGATGGTCCGGTATGCATCCATTATCAGCTAGAATTGGGGACAATTTTGTCATGAGAAGTTTTTCAAAGAGCTTCGAAATTGTTGACAGCAAACTTATTGGCCTATATGACTCAGCCTTGGTAAGATCTTTACCCGCCTTTGGAATCATTTTGACCATGGCAAGTTTCCAGCTGTGTGGGTAATACTCCAGTCGTAAAATGCCATTAAAAATAAATAACAGGATTCTAATAGCAATACGAGGCAACTGCATCAGCATCTTGTTACTAATTCCATCAATACCCGGGGCCTTCTTTGGATTGGTTTCAGCAATTAGTTTTTGTACATCAAGCATCTTAAACTTTATAGGTCGAGGGGGTAGAGCAACTACGCTCGGCAAATCAACAGCACCAGTACATGTGTTTGGGGTAAATACGTCTTTTAAATGACCAGCTAATATGTTACCTTTTTCAGTATTAGTTCTTGCCCAACCTCCGGTAGAAGTGCGCAGGGGTGGTTTAGACTCAACGGGTGTTTTAAGCTTTTTAGCAGCGCGCCACAAGGAGTAATTAGATGCTGCAGTGACATCGAGACCTTCCAGGTAGTTCTTAAGAGAAGCAGATTTTTCAGCTGAAAGCAACTCTTGGAGTCGTTTAGTGCATTCTCTAAGTCTGATTTTATGTTGGGGCGATCTGTGCTGTTGCCATTCCCTTCTAGCTCTTCTTTTTTCACATACGAGACGTTCAATGTCCGCAGAATAAATTCTATTAAACCCAGTCTGCGGATGGGAGGTAGTGGCATGTTTAGCAGCCTGTTTAATATTCTCGGTAAGATTGGCAATGTTAAGTTCAATATCATCGGGAGTTCTAAGCCTGATGTTTTCCGTACAATGACTACTGAGATATTTTTTGAACCCCAGCCAGTTAACACGATGTATCATCTTCACATATGGGTCAGGTAAGTCACTTCTTAGTGGGCTACAAATTGTAACGATCGTGGGAGAGTGATCGGAGGAGAGATCATGTGAAGCTTCAACATGAATTAAATCCCTAGGGATATTTTTCATGACCCCAAAATCTATAACATCCGGAATTTTTTGTATGTCAGTAGGCCAGTAAGTGGGCTCCCCACTAGAAATGACATCCAAATCCATTTTTGAAATTGTGTTGAACAATGCTCGACCTCTAGGAGTAATAAGACGCGACCCCCAGAACGTATGCTTTGCATTGTAGTCTCCAGCTGCTACGAAACAAGGGCCAAGAGTTTTGTAAAAATCCTCGTATTGATCTTCACTGATTGAAAATCTGGGAGGGGAGTAAACTGATGAAAGCACAAGATTTGAACAAAAATTTTCGATGCAAATATTTGTTGCTTGTAGATGGTCTTCGCAAGTGTTCTCAAGAATATAGTGCTTGAGTCTTGACTTTATTAGAATTGCTGATCCTCCACATGCTCTTCCTCTCGGGTCCTTTGTATCATATAAGGTGTAGCCACTCATTTTAAAAAGGCTTCTCGAAGTCAAATGAGTCTCAGATACCAACATTACATCAATATTCTTCACCGTGAGGAAGTGCTCTAGTTCGTTTCTATGTTGGCGAATGCCGTTAGCGTTCCAGAAACATAACTTTAACGTGTTCATGGCTTGTTAACTAATGCTAGAAGCAGAGTGTTCTGCATTCGCAGCATTTCTTGCATCATGCTAGTCATATTTGTCGTAAAGTTGCTTATAGTTTGCACCAGATTATCAATAGTAGCTTCAAGGCGATTGAAATTAAAGCTTGCATTTGCGTTTGTTGTATTGTTTGGTGGTGACACTTTTTGAACGGGAATAGAGTTGATCTTCACAGCGTCAGCATACGATACATGTGAAGTGATTGGTTGGGCCATTAGGGGATGAGTAGCGGAGTACGTATTTCCTGCTTGAGCTGGAGTTACTTTAGGCTTTTGGGTCATAGCTTGTTTCACAAAAGAGAATACAGGACATCCTCTGTAGTTAGCAGTGTGATTACCTCCACAATTACTGCACTTTTTTTCCTTCTGGTCCTTCGACTTATTGCAAATAGCAGTGTTGTGTAATTCACCGCACACAACACAAACAGACGGTAATTTGCAATAAGTTTTCGTATGGCCATATTCTTGACAATTATGGCACTGTACGGGTCCTGAGCGCTTGTGTGGTTCTTCGACTGTAATTTTCCGGTATAACAGATATTTTAAATTATAAATTGGATGGGTCTCATTTTTCTTCAATTTTATATCATTCGGCTCCAATTCAACGCGAAATAAGGGTTGGGGGATCTTCTCCCTGTTTATTATGTTAGAGACATTCTTTACCTTAAATCCCTGGAGGGTGAGAGCATCTTTAATTTCCTCAGGAACTACATAAGAATCTATGCCTTTCAATACGATCTGTAGGCCTTTAGCACTCTTAAGCTGGAATGTGTAGAAACTTGTTTTATTTTTTTCGAATTCGTTAACCATTTTGCGGAAGTCTTTTTCATCATATATTTGAACTTTTGTTTCATCAATGTTACCACGTTTTATTGGAACAATGTGAAATGACTTTTCACCAATGGCCGAGATTAGTTTTTTAATAAGTGTGTTCGAGTTTTTTTGTCTCAGATAGATTGGTGGTGGTTTTGAAGTTTTTTTCGAAGATTCTTCGGGTTTATCGCTGTCATCTTGTAATATTTTAAACCGGTTTTGACGATTAGCTGAGGCGGCGTCGTTGTCTCTGGATATTTTCGGAACAGATGAGATTTTGGATGAATTTGGGCTTCGCCCGCGCTTTACTACCGTTACATATCTGTCCATTCCGACAGGCACTTTAGGTTTTTGAATATTATCGTCCATTCTGATAACTGGGTTAAGTGATGAACACGAGCCCAGAGCGGATAATGGCGCTGACTTAAATAACGATGAACTAGGCAATGGTAATATTACCGAATCACTACTTGGCATCGGAGTAAGCGAATTTGATCGCTCACGTAAAATTGGCTTTGCCGTTAGAAAAAGACTGTCATCCAATTTTTTCTTTTTATTGTTTGTCAATATAACATATTATTTAAAAAGATACTTCTATTTGCACCACCATATATACATACATACTCATACATATATTAACTCTTCTTACATGTGCTTAAGTACACAGTGATACAAAACTTTTTTGCTGGAACCAATTTTATTATATTTATAAAATATTATAGTTCCGAATTTTGACCCAAAAAATGGACTTTGAAATTTTTTGCGATTTTTATGAAAACTAACTTCAATTATAGAAGTAAGAAATTGAAAGCAGAAGTTGTGTCTTTCTTCTCTTACTCTAAGAAAAAGAACACTGAAAATGGCACATATGTAGCCGATGGTCTGTTTATAAACAAAATTTGACGTGGGATGACAGAAAATCGTTCCAAAAATCAATTATAATTGTCAAAATGGGCCCTAAATGTGTGTTGTTGTTTTAAATATAAAATTTGTGAGCCATTTTTGGTTTGGGGCCATTTCAATGGAGCCAATAACAATAACTAACTAGTTTCATCAGTGTTGCCCTGTGCTACACGTGCAAACACACAACGCACATACTTACATATACAGACGCAAGTATAAATAGAAAATAAGTAACACGAAAATAAATTGTATATTTTTACCAGTATAAATAATTTTTATGTAAATATTTAAAAACAGCCTTAAGACTTTTTTATTTAAAACCACAATATTTGCCATCTGCTTCCCCCGAGCTTTCTGTAAATGCAGTGCTGCCAGACGTTTTTCAAAAATTAAGATTAGCGAGAACAGCTGTCAAACAACAACATCAGCTCTTTTCACAGAGTTTAGTATGTTTTCATATTGAACACATATTGGCATCGCGTGAATTATGCCAGGAATTTCAACGAAATTTCAACATGATAAATCTTGTGCCTTTTAACCATATTTTCGTTTATACAAAATATATTTTCTCCCAAACATACTTATAAATACAAAAATTTTAAAGAAAGCTATTGAAAATGTGTATTAATGAAAAGCATATTTCTCCAGCCCTAACTAAATGTGGCGCCGATTCACCTCGAGAAATCAACAGTTTTGACTGCTATTTGGTCTCTAGTGTGTTGTGGTCGATCCACGTTTCGTCCACCGTCACGAAACGGAAAAACGCAAAAACCTGTCCGTATTGCGTTTGAACAATGCGAAACACTCCTGTGAAGTTGTCACACGATTGCGAATATGTCACCCATCTTTTGGAAAGCTTTCTCATACCCTCCCTCGCACTTTCAAATTCCGATCGGCCAACACCATATCGTGATTTTTTAAATTTTTTTCACTTTTTTCCATTTTTTCCTCAAATCAAGTGGTAGTCTGCAATCAATGGCTGTCAAACACAAACTAAATGACGCAGCTTTCTAAATTTTTGCCTGGAGTCAATTGAAAGATGCCTGTTGACAGGGGCAGTGTACAATTTCAGTTAAGAGGAGGGCAAATTCAAAAAGTCGCAGACACATTGAGCTACCCTCGTACATATATATTAGAAAATAGAAAACCCTTCTGTTTATTAACTAGCAGCATCAAAAAATTACAAATTCAAAAACGTTTCTCTTTCTCAAAATGTGCACTTAAAGAATTCATTACTTCAGTCTCAGGGTAAATGTTTGATTCTATTGAAATGTCTGCATAATTTGGATTAACTGTAAATTTTATTTGATGTAGCCCACGCAGGTAGTACAGAGTTATTTATTGGGTTTTCTAATCTTTAATTTTGTCTTCTGAGTTGTTGTTATTCTTGTTGGCTTTTTTGCTGACTCTTGACCTCCTACATTGCAAGAGAAGCTCGTAAACCTTGTACTCTTTTATAGTTTTTTTTTTTTAATTTGGTCTTGTAAGAATTGTCATTAAAAATGCATGTGTGCGTACGTACATGCATACATACATACATACATACGTTTTTACCATCATTATTGCAATGTAATGATGTTAAATGATAAAGTCATTAATGTCTTAGAAACTATTAAATAATAAATTTTCCGTTTTAACAAACATTTACAAATCACCAATCAAATGCCGACATTGACAACTTTAATAGAACTATCTGAAAAAAAAACTAACACCAGAAATCTAATAAAAACATATTGTATATATGTAAATAGATAAATCACTGGAAAAAAATTATGTTACAAGAATGAGCAACAAGAAAAATATTTGTACAAAATTAATTAAGAGAAAAAAATATTATAGACTGAGAAGTTCAGAAAAATTTGGACCAAAGATTTGAATAATTTGGGGATAAGTGAGTGGTAATTGAAAATTTGAATAAATACGAATAAGGATATTAAGGTCTTACATTGAAAGAAAATTTTTAAACTTAACAAAAGATTCAATTATGTCAAATTTTTTTTTTACAATTTTACGCTTTTTGTATGCATTCAAAATTTGATTCAAATTTTTTTTCTTCAGATTAATGACTACATGCGTATATGGACTAGTTGCGTTTTATCAAATATAGACTTAATTTTGTAGTCTAATTACACTGTATATATTTTTTATTATATGTATATATATATTTTAGATTACTGCACTCAATGTTGACAGCAGTGCTGTCACAGAGGAAAATTTTCAATCTAGCAAAACCTACTAAAATGCAAAAAATAAATAAATTATTGAAAATTATCACTGCGATCTTTTTTTATTCACTATTGCCATATACATATAATTGATAAAATTAAATAATTTTGATTTAAACAAAGTTTGAATACTTAGTTTTTATCGTGAGTATAATTTCATAATACAGTAGAGGCTCGAAAAAGTTAAGTAGTTTGTTGTGCGGGTGCTTAACTTTTCTGAATTCTTAACTTTTCCGTGATATGAAAATGCATGTGTTTATACGTGTATTTATACATGGTGTATATATTATTAATATGTATTTAATACACATATGTATATGTATGTATGCAAATATATTAATTTTTAGCTTTTAAAATAGGACCACTTAGTGGACAGTTTCTTTCACGTTGATATAAGAACCATTTGTACAGCTGCTTCTCCAAATCTACGAATTCTGCCTTATGTAAAGTCTTTCTCTCAATTTCGTCACATGTACCTGACGCTGCAGCATAAATGTTTGCTTTGTTTCTTCTAATTTTAGAAATTGAAGATTCAGAATCATGAAAATCCATGGCCAATCGATTAGCCAAAACGCCTTCATCTAATTTTTTTTTTAATCTTGCATTTTTCGGCAACTGATAACCTTTTTTGCTTACGTGCTGCTGACATTGTTACGATCAAAAGAAAACTGATGCAAAAATAGTATGAAACATTACGTACGAATGTAAAGAATTTTATAATGGTAAATGACGATTGGATATGTGTTGAATTTTTTTATGCTACCCATGTACTTATATAGTACTACATATCTTAATGTGACAATCGACATATAAGAATTCAAAATGATGTTAAAAATAGAAAAATTAAATAAAAACAAAAATTACTCAAAAAAGTTAAGAAGCACTTAACTTTTTAGAGTTCTGTATGGTGACAGAAAGCTACTTAACTTTTCCGTATTCTTAACTTTTGCGCGTCTTAACTTTTATGAGCCTCCACTGTATTATATGATCGTTATTACAAAAATATTAGATGTGATTGTTCTAACTAACAATAGCACATGAAATTAAATTTTCTTTACCGCAATGTGTTTATTTCAATTAAAAATTTATTTTACATTTCATTTGCGTTATAAAGTGCTAACAAAAAATTTGTCATATTAAAATGAAAAGATCTAATAAAAATAAAATACATATAAAAATAAAATACATATATATGTATATAAAAGAACGATGTAATTATTCTGTAAAGTACATACGTGTATATACATACATACATACATATGTGATTAAGAGGGATACGATGAGTATGTGTATATAAGTCCACAAGTGATTTCTCCAGAGATTATTAATCTAGTGAGGTTAGATCGCGCGATCTACTGGACAATTGACGTGATCACTGTGTGAAATTGTTTATTAGGGAAATTTTTCCTTTTGAGTAAACTAATTGATCAAGAAAATCAGCTGCCACAAAGTACTTTCGCGTCCAACAAAATTGAACAAAACCAAATGCAGAATATGTACTTTAAAAGTATCACACGATATTTTGTATCATAAAGCTATTAAAAGTGTCAAGTTTTGGAGAAAACCCACCCAAGATTAAGGCGGTCTCCCATATGTCCTCTTTAGAAAACTTAGGATTTAGGTTAAACTTAATAATAATAATTAATAAATTATCAAAAGTCGCAAAATATAACTTATTATTTGTGTACCTCTCATATATCCTTTTTTTTTAAGAAATAATCATTTAAGCTAAACTAAGCAACATAGAACAACAAAACATTATTAAAAGTCGCAGAATATTACTTATAATTTGTGCACGTAATTTTTCTGAAATCTTAGCAAAGATATGGGTACCTCCCATATATCCTTTTTAAGAATAAATGATTTAAGCTAAACTAAGCAAGATAGAACAAAAAACATTATTAAAAGTCGTAAAATATTACTTATAATTTGTGCACGTAATGTTTCTGAAATCTCAGCAAGGATATGGGTACCTCCCATATATCCTTTTTTAAGAAATAATGATTTAAGCTAAACTAAGCAATATAGAACAACAAAACATTATTAAAAGTCGCAAAATATTACTAATAATTTGTGCACGTAATTTTTCTGGAATCGCAGCAAGGATATTTGTACCTCCCATATATCCTTTTCTGAATAATTATGATTTAAGCTCAACTAAGTAACAAAAAATAGCAAAATTTTTAAAAGTCATAAGATATAGCTTATAATCTGTGTGCAATAGCTTTTGGACATCGCAGCAAGTTTTTAGGAATAATTTCATATAAACTAAATCAAGCTGCCGAGAATAAAAATACCATGAGTAGTAGTTAGTTATATTATTTTTATAATTTTTGTAAAATTGTGATTTAAAATAAGCAAAACAACAACAAAATACAAAACTTTACCAAAAGTCACAAATATACATTTGGCTTTTCCACAATGTCGGACGCACGATTCAGCTTATCAACGAAACCGCAAGGATATATCCAGTCTCATCCCAGTGCTTACAGCCCTATGGTCGATAAGCAGACACGCTATTACGCCCTAGCTCCCTTATAATGCATTCTGCCATAGTTGTGGTGGGACAGATAGGGGGAAACGGTTTTCAATATTCTATGCGAAAGCTCGTATACTATTCTTCGAGACGTAGTCTTCTAGGCAAGCATTTGCAGGATGACCTAGCTGAGTTGCCAATGACCGGTCTAGACGATCTTATCAGATTTTTTAATACTACAGGGTGTATCGAGTGACAATCGCGTTACTTTGCCTGAGCCCTGACATTGACGGTTTGATTCGGAGGACTAGTACTTGATTGCTCCTCTGCACACCCACCTACAAATACTAATCAATCAACTGAATCTACAAAATTTTTAGGAAACGCACCAGGCGCTGACCTGAAAAGGTATTTGATTAAAAAAAACAATATTTTTCACGCTATGCGAAATTTTGCACATTTTAGTTCAAAATGTCTAATGGGAAAAATATTCCGAAAATGTGTTAACAAATGACACGAGAAATAAAAACATACGACTATGCAGACACGAAATATGAATGAGGATAATGAGAACAGACAGATAAACCAAACCGAGGGCCAAATATTTACATGCATATGTATGTACGTATGTATGTATGTAAGTATGTATGTGTGTATGTATGTTTGTATGCACAAATATAAATCCAATTTCGCCATATGTCGTACATACCAGTATTTTTCCTTAGTTTCAAACTAAAAATGCATGATAGGATATCACCGAAATTTAATAATATTGTACAAAAGAGAGTTCGATTCCTTTATTTCATTGAAGCCATTTAAAATTGTTTTCTTTTTTCAGGGTTGTTTTGTTTTTGTCTGTTCGGTATACATACATATTGTTGCAGAAATTTGTGTGTGCGAAATAAAAAATAAATATGAAACTTTTAACCAGAACAGACCAGACTGGAAAAGTACGTGAGCAAAAAACTTAAACAAAATTATGTTTTTTTTTTTTGTATACGTCAACGTCTGTCTATACGCAGGGGTCATCCGATCAGATCATTACAAAACTATCGAATAAGAGCTCGTAAGGGCTGTAGTACACCGCCCAATATGTAGTACTACAAATATTACGAATACTCGTTTACTTCAATAGACTATTCGATATACAACAAAAACAAACAATAATAAAAATCCCAAGAGATTGGGAGAGAGCGTAAAAAATAGGGTGTATAAAATCTACACAAACACAAAGTGAGTGTATGTTGAGTGCAACAGGACTGCCAGATGTAGTGATTTCTCATCAAACACGGCGATTTTTAAGTTGTTTTTGTCAATCTAATTTTCTGTTTTCCGATTTCCTTTCTCATTGAACGAATTTATTGGTTGCCATTATTATATGTGCAATTAAAATGTTTTGAAGCAGTGGGTGGAGTTTAAATATTATTTTTCGTTAATATCTAAATGATAAGAATGCTCAAAGCATTCATAATGAATTATGTGATGAAACAAATCGACCAGATTTAATATTTTCAAAACCGATGGTTAACAAAATTCATCACTTAAGCCTGGATTTCCAGGACGATCACAAGAACGTAGGACCTAGGAATAGCATCCTCTAAAATAATAATTGTTTATAATTTTTTTAAGACTTAATATTCAAATGGCATTGAAATATAGACAACTGGTTGATCACATTAAGCTCAGCTATAAAAAGCATTAGATTATGGAACTCAGATTGAAAGTAAACTAAGAAATGTAGATCTAACGTCAGATCATATATAAAAATTTTGATAACAGAATTGGCTAAGGGTTATACTCTCTCATCAATAATTAGATTTATTTGAAATAACTATATGAAAATTTTTGTGTTTGTAATACAGATATACATACATATGTATATTTGTCAGTAAAAGCTTATTTTAGTTTCCATTTATGTTCTATTCCAGATATTTGCGTTACTTTTTATTAAATGAACTTTGTGAAACTTTTTGGGCGACTTTTAGGGATTTTCGATTGCCGTTTTGGGGATTGGGTTAAGAAAAATCTGACAACTCTGTATATAAGTGCCGATAAATGCGCTCTGGATTTCTTATTAATGTATTTTTTTTTTGATGAAACGCGTTTCTTAGCATCAGTCAACAAACATCAAAAATTTTCTCTTGAAAAGCCTTGAAAAACATTTTTTTCCTAAATTTTTGAAATTTTCAATTGCCTTTTAGGTGATGAATGTAAAAAAAAAACTCTGACAACTCTGTATATTGCTGCTGATGCATGCGCTCTGTATTCCTTATTAATGTATTTTTTTGGGTTGGAACTTGTCCGTTGCCTTTAGTCGAACATTTTGAAATAAACGCAAACATTTATGCAGACAGCATAGTAGATCCATTTAAATATTTTTTGTTCATTAATTTCTGTTTGAATTTTGTCTGAATTTTATGCTCTTAAAGCATTAAGCGGAAGTAGCAGGAATGTGTGAGTGTGTGTCTGTCGCATACTTTTTTCTCCTTCTGGCTGACTGAACAGTCATATGGAGACGATTTAACTGAATATGGCTAAATGCTTGGTTGAATAGATGCCTGAATGCCTTAAGGTAAATTCACCCATTCGTTCTGAACGTTCCGAACGTTTTTTTTTATATGTAGTTTGACGTCTCTATTTTGAGAAAGAGAGTAAATTTAATGCGGAACAACAACAAAAATTTCGTTCGGAACGAATGGGTGAACTCACCTTTAAAAAACAATATAGCAAAGTTTGCATGTACCCATACATAAGTATGTATATGCATTTACATATATGTAAGTACGTATACATATGTAAACTTTGTATTATTTTGCATTCGAATGGAAATACGAAGAGTTTTTTTCATACCATAAAAAAGACCGATCGCATAATAAATTGTAATTAATTGATTAAGCCTCAATTCAAGCCCCTCACCGTGGACATTTCGTGAGGATAGTAATCCCATAGTGAAAATTTATCTAATTTGTAAAGTTTTTCCAGATGTGAAAGGAACAAAAGAAAAAAAATCATTAATATGTATTACTTTTTCGACCTTTTTCTTAATACGAGTATGTACGATCGACTTTCAAATTTTTTTGTTATTAAGGTCAATTTCATTTCTAAAATATTTTTATTAAATTCAATATTTTAACGTCTCTTTTGGCGCCTTCCTCAAAGTATTAATTAATTTGAAAATTTGATTTACAACAACGAGTTTTGATAGTTTCTTGTTATTTTTTGTTGCTTAATTTACCTCAAATCACAATTTTTTAAATATGACATATGGGAGGTGGTACGCAAATCCTTGCTATGAATAATGCAAAATAATGTACACAGACTACGATCTTCATTTTACGACTTTTGACAAGTTCTTGTTATTCTTTGTTGCTTAATTTCAAAAAAGAACTTATGGAAGGTACGCATATCCTTGCTGTGAAGAAGGCAAAATAATGTACAAAGATTATAATCTAAATTTTACGAGTTTTGAAAATTTTCTTTATTCTTCGTTAACTAATTTAACTTAAACCAAAATTTTCCAAAAAAAGGATATGTATATATGTATACGTCGTATATAAAAAAAAATTCAGTCGTAAAAATTTTTTGAAGAATTTTAAAAAATTGTGAAAATTTTTTTTGGAAAATAAACTAAAATGTTCGATTCATTTATTAAAAAAATACAAATAAAATTGATTTGAATTAAAAAAAACTAACATACGAAGAAACCAAATTGCCACATTGTTGTATTTATTATTCAATTAAGGCCTTGTTTAAAAAAATATTTAATTTTTTTTAACTAATTACAATTTGTTATATTTATATTAATATTCCTGAAGAAGGCACCCAAAAAAAGTGTTGAAATATTTAACTCAATAAAGTTGGCTCAGCAAAAAAAAATTAATATCTTACACTTTTTAAACATTTGTTGAAGTCCTGTTCACAATAAAATACATTTAACTTAATTATTGTCTCTATCTGATGATATCTGAGCAGAGTTTATGGACTATAATTAAAAGAAAACAGCAATATACACGCATTTTTATGCGAACAAATTGTGCTAGACCATTAGGTCTAAAAAATCTAGGATATATACTACAATTTCCTAGAACATAACAAAATTAACACATGAATTCCCGATTTTCTACAGTTGAAGAAGTCTACAAACGCAGGTCTTGAATATAAATACATACGAGTACTTAACAGATTAATTAACTGCCTATTCCTGTTTCATCCGTTCGTTCGTTCGAGTATTTATATTGCAAACAAAAACAATTTTGAGCTTTTTCTGTTATTCCTTTCAATATAAATTTCATTAGGGTATTTAGAACAACTTTTAAAATTATAGAACTCATTAATAAAATAATATAATTCTTCGCCTAAAAAAATCTTTAAAAGAAAATCGAAAAAACTGCAAAAGTTCAAATCAAAAAATTATTCGACGAAACTCCCCACTGTGCACAGGATGTCTATGCTGTAATGTTGATTGTTTATTTTCATTTTTCGTTGGATAAGGGTTCGTTTCTTTCATATTAAGTTTAACAAACAGTATTGCCCATTATTACATTCAGACGTGCCACCATTTACAATCGTACATACTATTGATGTGACGAGTACTCGTATTCGAACTCGCGAATATTTCCAAATTTATATTTCGTAATCGAATGACATGCAGTAAAATATTGTGATAAATTTTACAAATTATAATATTGACGCTCTTGGTTTTTTTCAATTAAACATTAAATATCTCTCATACTATTTCATTGATCTTTTTATTGTTAAATATTTATTTTCAACCGTGACGTCTATTTTTTATGCAAAATATATTGAAAAAATTCAATTCAATAATAAT
The DNA here is from genome assembly GCA_963681545.1 of Germaria angustata. Taxonomy (NCBI): domain Eukaryota; kingdom Metazoa; phylum Arthropoda; class Insecta; order Diptera; family Tachinidae; genus Germaria; species Germaria angustata. The sequence goes on along the minus strand of OY812999.1, from coordinate 104,938,734 downwards.
AAATATCTCTCAATTTCCAATTCAATATTCGTATTCATACTCGCGAATATCGCCTCAGACATTCGTATTCGTATTCGCGAATATCTAGAAAGTGATGCTTAGAAGTGCAAGATTTTTTTAAATTAAATTCTAAATATTTACAAACGTATTAATCGAGTCATATCTCTCAATTTCAAATTTAATATTCGTATTCGTAATCACAACAAATTAAAAAATGGCATTCGTTACGTCACTAATATATATATATATATATATATATATATATATATATATATATATATATATATATATATATATATATATATATATATATATATATATATATATATATATATATCACACACAATCATGTACATACTTGTATGTACATTTGTAAATTTGTATGTATATATGTAAAATAAATGTACATATGTATATGCATATATGTTTGGACTTGTTTTCATGAGCCGCCGAATGAACCTTTTGTGTTGTGAAAACTTTTATTTGTTGAATCAAATTACAGCTGCTGCCGCCACCGCTTTTGTTGCTTCTTTCTACTACTAATGCCGTTACTTCTACTACTCCACTCCATATACATACTTTACAAACGACAGTATTTGTTACTTTATATTCTATACGTAACATTAATATGTATGTTTATGTATGAACATAAGTATGTATGTATATGTACTCGTACATGTACACGTGCATACATACAGCAGGGGTGGATGGATGACTTGTTTGTATTTTGCAGGACAAATGTTAAGCAGCAAAAACAAGGATTGCCAAAAAGCCTATAATATACTTTCCCTAATAATTGTTATCGGTGCTTTTATTGATTCTAATGATAAATACAACTGATATAATTTATTATGATCTATTTTATTTGTCGATAAAACGATAAAAAATATAATAAACATTTGTTATTTACAATTACAAACTCTTGAGAGGTTTTTTCAATTACAGCTTCTGCATATAATTGTAATTGTTTCTTACTTTTAATTACAATACAGATTTTTAATTACAATACAGTGTAGTTGTAAATGAAAAAAGATTCAACTACAATCAAATGTAATTGTGTAATTGGATGTGTAATTATAAAAAAAAAATTTAAAATTAAATTAAAAAAAAATTAGATTCCATTAAGTCTGGTTGGATTTTCTTCAAAATAAACAAAACTATAGATGCCAGTTTTTTCCATGCAATCGCTAAGCATTGGCAACTCTTATTATTATTATTTTTTTGCAAACAAGAATTTTTATTACATTTTGGCTGCTGTTTATGCCGTCTGTTTGTAGGATTATATCAAGGATCATTTGAAATTTGTATGTAGTAGAGAAAACAGTGTGCGTACGATTATATATTAATAAAAATACATACATCTCTATATATGTATGTAAGTATGTCTAAAAAAATGGAAAAATATTGTAATCTGTTTTGTTATTCCTTAAGTCCTCCTCACCTTTACGATATTCATTAAAATGTATAAAAAATATTGCATAACATAAGGGGTGGTTAGGGAGTTGGTGTAATGTTGTGAATATGTTGATTATGTGTGCGTGTGTATGCACATACGTATGCCTTTATTCATTAACTACCCCCATTAAACTTGTGCCCTCCTTCTTCTAAACAAACTTTGCTTTACCTCCCTTTTCCGCAACAATATATTTTTGGAGTTTCATGTTCCACATATATTTATAGCTATTTTATATATGTATTTGTGTTTATTTGCAGCAACAACCCCTGAATGTTTAATATTTACATGCATTTATACGCATGTATGTGTATGTGTATTTGTAATAAAATGTTGGCTTTATTTGTTGTTTAACGTTTGTGGGTGAACAAGCGGGAGTAGTGAGGGAGTATGCACATACAAAATGTCTAGCCTAGTGTTCGCTGCCTGTCTGGACTGTCAGCATTAAGATTTTCTCTGTGTTTATCTTTTTGAAAATCGTCCTCATCATCATCGTCAGAAAGAGTGTTATTTTCCAGTTACTGTTTTTTAATTTTCCTAAAGTTGACTATTTGCTACAGCTGGTGTTGATGCTGACGCTGTAGCTGAAGCTGCTGCTGCAACTTCTGCTGTTAACGTGGTTGTGTTGTGAATGCAGTCAGCCACGAACAGTATGTACATAAGTATAAACACAATTTTCAACCCTAGACCATTTGGGGGTCAATAAACTTTGGAAAATGGTTTTCTATATTCGCTCTCCCCACATAATTTACTTCCCCAACCTCCTAACAACCTCCACAACCCCTACAAATGTCTTACCCTTCTTCCACTAAGTAGAACAGACAGACGTTTCACACTCAACTGGTATGTACTGTACCATTTTGTCTGGCATTTGTTGTTTTCATTTTTATTTTTTGTTTTCCTTTTTTTATTTTATTTAGTTCCTTCTTATACCCGTATCATTCATAAACGCATTTTAAAAGCTTCAGAGTATTTATTATTGGCATTTGTTTGGGTGAAACTAGTTTTTGCTTTCAAGTAGTGCTTTTGTGTTGAAAGTTTAGAAGTTTTAAGGGTGGTATAGTTCATGAGTAGTATGGGTGGTTACGATAACCATCTAAAAATTATTTTAAAAAATATTTTTAGCACACACTTTCGTTTGTTTCACTCCCAGATCTGTTTGGAGATATTGAATTTGGAAAATTAGGCCAATTTTTTCGAGATGAAATTCTAAAAATTTTGAAATTATAAAACATTTAAATTAATAATATATCTATATTTTTGATCTTTTCTTTATAATTGTCCTGAAGATGATACTCAATGAGTATCGAAATATCGACAGTTTTCGAATAAAATTATTTAACAAAAAATAAGATCTCAAGCTTGATTATTATATTAAACAAATCATTTAAATTAATTTTAGTCTGAAATTCTGTACATTCTTAGATTCTCTTCAAAGAGGATATCTAAGAATATGGCTGCCTACAAAACAAACAATTCGTACAACGCAAGAACGGCACAGTGCTTTGTTTCGTAGAGCTGTAGTCTAGTGGTTCAGTTGTCTCAATTTTTAGCAAGCACTTGGGTATGAGAAAGCTTTCCCTCACAATCGACAACAATCGCAATCATGTGACAACTTCGCAGGCGTGCTTATGGTTGTTCAACCTCAGTATGGGAAAGTTTTTTTTCGTAATCGTGGACGAAATGTGGATCCACCCCAAATATACCAGAGATCAAACAACAATCAAAACAATGGGTTTCTTGGCGGTGAATTGGCGCCAAAGAAGGCCAAGGTGATTTATCAGTCAATAAAGACATGGTGATCGCGTTTATGGATGCATGCGGTATAATCCTCATTGAATACCTTAAAAACAATCAATGGCGAATATTATGCCATCTTCTTGGATCGATTAATTCAGGATTTGAAATTCTTGTTTAGAAACCAGAAGAAACTCCAGCCATGAAATCATCTCACAAACAAATATGTACCTATTTTGATGGCCTCGACAAATCTTATTTTTTAGAAGGGATAAAAAAAGATTTGAGAAACGTTGGACAAGGTGTATAGGAGACTATGTTGAAAACTAAAATGAATTTTTATCTAAAAACCTGTGCATGATACTGTAGTCATACTTTGTCTTTGTATTTTATTGTAGATGACTTTATAGAAAAATATCATTGAAATCGGTGCACATTTACGAAAGTTACAGGTTTTTAAAGATTTTTAAATACGCAGTTGTCAAGATTGACATATTTTTGCGCTACCTTATACTATGACAGGTTGTGTCAATATGTAACAGTCAAAAAGTTCAAGTCTTTTGTTTGCAATTTGTTCCATGCAAAGCGAGTAAGTAGTTTAAAAGATGCCGACTTTTACGCCACTGTGCGTTGGTCCCTGAATTAATTTTGAAGTGCAAAATATAAAGAATTTTTTAATAAATTTTTCAGTTTGCCCTCATATTACAAATGATTGTCTAGTGAGCGGACACTATTTATATGAATATATTGGGTTTCCTTTTTCTGATACACATTATTGCAATTTTGCGTTTAAATATTTCTTGTACGAGGACATTGTTTCGCCAACTGAATTATTTAATCAAAGTACAGCTGTTAGTTTTATCAACTCCCGCCCTTCGACATTAAGGTAAAAAGAATAATATTGTACTCAGTCAACCGTGTACATTCATTCATTCTTTCATTCATCTCTGCATACAGCAGACGATTATGTGGTTCTATTAAATTCCCCCTGAATATTTTATATCAGTTATTTTTATATTTTTTTATATAAAACTAAAACTGTATTTATTATTACTATTAAATTATAGGGAAAATAAACGATATTTTCTAATTGCCATTATTTTACTTCTCTTAGACATACTGTGTTGTTGCACACACTTTTACATATTTAATGAATCATTTTATTAGTATTAGGCAGATGATTAAACGAAGTTTGTGAAAGAGCAAAAAGCCTATGAAAGCTTAAATGTCGAACATAAGCACTTACTTGGAGGGTTTGAGGGATGTTTAATGGAAAAAATGTATTATTTGCAAAAATTAATTATATACCATAGATTGCGTATTTACAGAATTTGAAAAATATAAAAGCAAAATTGATTTTTTAATAATTTATTGAGCTTTAAGAGCTTTGATAAATTTAAAAAATTAGTTATAACGAATACAAATTTGACAGCAGGCATCCAGGAGAACGAAATGGCTGATATCAACGCAAGAATTGTCTTTGCTCTTTGGATAGAGTATACTCTCACAAAGGGATATCATATACAAGATATATTAATATCCCGCTTGTTGAGTAACCAATTTTTTACTAAATCGCAGTGAAAACAACTTTGGCGCCATACGACAACCATTCTGAACTGAAATTTTCCAACAGCTTATTTCATTATTTTTATGAGTTCAGAGTAGAGCTACTTTAATAGTGATTCTGGATAGCTTGCCCTAGAGCTAAGTTCTTTAGCTTGACACTCTAGCCTCTGTGGATGATAATGCTTAATGATCTGCCTTATATGGTAGGATAGCTAAATGACTGTAGCATGTAAATAAGTTTTGCGTATTAAGGACGTGTACAAGAATTAATGCCTGTGTCATATGGCATACAGAAGCAGTCGTGAAAGCGTAGCGCTTGGTATATCACAAAATTGTTAACATAAAAAATTATCCCTTTAAGATGTTTTTTTTATTTGTTTTTTTTTTTTTTTTTTTTAATTTACCCTACAGTGCAACTTGCAATGCAAATTGATCTTTATTGCCTAATAAATAGGATATATTAAAACCTACTAGTTCCTATCAGCAAATTTGCCATAACGTGGATAATCTTTAACATGTAAACAGCTTGTAAAAAAATTTTTTGAAATGACAAAACATTTGTAGGGTTTGACACTTCAACACAATTGAGTACAAAAAAATGTTTCTTTAATCGCTTGCTTTCCCATTTTCATTTTCAATTAAAAGAAAATCTTTTTATTTACTTGTGTACTTAAGGCGTCGTGAAAGGAAAATTATTATTTTACTTTCAGTCTCATTCCTTTGCGCCAGACAACCGATGATGACAACGTTGGGAAGAATAAAGAAACACACTTGAAAAGTTGATTTCCACAAGATAATGCCAAGTTGTATATAAATTCTAATACTATATAAATACCATATATGCATAAATGTAATAAATAAATAAAATGAAAGTTGATAATGAGCACCAAATCATAAAAGTTTGTAAACATAAAATTAAAATTTTTATACAACCAGTAAAATTAGAACTTGATTTAAAACGATTTTACCATTTGCCTTTCAATTGGAAGATGTAGTCTTTTTGAATTTATATCACTTGGATTTAAAGTCATGACAGCTTGTATTATTTCAGATGTTATTCGTTCCAGAGTACATTATCCATTATAATGTACGAGCTTTTCTTATAACATCACATAAATTACCATTCCATTGAAATATTCTCAAGGAATGACATTTTAATTGCTTACAAAAATCCAAACAAAAATCTTTAACTTCTTAAGAAGCCAAGTTCACAATACTTTCCTTTAAGAAAAAAATATTTATTACCTTAATTTTACATGAAAACATAATTTTCTTTACATAAGAAAAGAGAAATCGTACCTTTTTCAAACAAAAACTTATTCCACTGGTAAATAACGAATCCTAATTCAATATGAAATAATTTTCTACACGAAAAAAAAAATACTCTTCTTAATATATTGAAGTTAGCTTCCGAATTGGTGAATAGAATAAGGGGAGAACATCCTGCAACGTCAAGCATATGCTAAAATTAAAGAAAATTATCCTTATTTTCTTTATCTTTTTAGGAGCTCTTTTTTTACTGAGTATGTTTGAGATCAAAATGAGGACCAAGTTCTTCCTTGATGCAATACCTATTACTACAATTTTCTTTATGTAAATAATATCTATATAAAAATCTCATTACTTTCGTGAGTGAAAAAAGAACTTGGTCTTTACAAATACAACTCGTTTGTTTCTTAACTGCCATCAAGGAAGCTTTGACTAAATATTTCTTCCTACTTGCGAAATATAAATATGTTTTCGTATTTGGGACATACTTCTTGGCAAATATTGGAAAAACTATAATTTATTTACGGGACGAGACATACCTCATTTTAAAGATAATTCATGCTACGTTTGTGTTCTATAAACACTTTTCACCAACAAACAATTTGGACTATAGAGAAACAGTACTGTTGCACCAAAATTTATGTTATAAAATTTCCTTGCAAAAAAACTTTATGAGAACCAGCGCTGTCAACTCGGCGCATTTAGATTTTTTTTATAATTTTGGCGTGGAAATTTTTCGAGTTATTTTTATAACTTTTTCAATTTTTTTTTGCTCGCAGCATTTTTATTTAAAATACTCGTAATCTAGGAGGAGTGATAAAAATACAGATGGCATAATGATCTACATCTATTGATATATGATGATTCAAGTGAACCTAACCGGAAGTTTGGAGTTTATATATTTAGATATTACGTTGCGAGTAGCTACACAAGGGAATATCTAAAAATAGTATAACTTTAGTTATGTTTAAAGGATTTTTATAGACAAACAATTAATACTTAGTATTAATATTTATTCAAAAAATCAAAAGTTCGTTGTGGCTTTAGCTCTCCATATGCCGACATTTCATTGGTTGCTAAAACCAAATCGTCAGTGAAGTTTAAGCAGTTATGTTATGTATTATGTATTTGTTATGTATTTGTTGTAATTCATATGCAATATTGAAATTCTCATATTGTATTTGATTTATGTGGCATAAACATCCGAGGTTGAATGTTTTCAAACTGCTTAAACTTCACTGACGATTTGGTTTTAGCAACCAATGAAATGTCGGCATATGAAGAGCTAAAGCCACAACAAACTTTTGATTTTTTGTATGCATTTCGCAAAAGCTCTAATTGTTTCTAACGATTAGTTGGGGAGAATATTCCAAATAATGAATTTTCAATATTAATATTTATTGTTTCTGGATATTCTCCCCAACTAATATTTAAAACAATTACGATCTGTTCATATGCCGACATTGCATTGGTCATTCAACCAAATCGTCAGTGAACTTTAAGCAGCTTGTAAACATACAAAGTCGCATGTTTATAGGAATTCTATATTGTATATGTATTGAATGTTTTCATTTCAAACTGCTTAAAGTTCATTGACGATTTGGTTTAGCGACCAATGAAATGTCGGTATATGAACAGCTAAAGCGATGAAAATGTATATTATTTTTATTTGCAGAAATGGAGGGCTAATAATCACAATTGTTTTGGATAATTTCATGATAGATTTTTCAATCTTAATATTATTTACACAAATACTCGTACGCATACATTTATACAAATTTTGAAATCAGTGATAATTTACTTACTTAACAGCAATATACATATATTTTAATCGATAATGCCAGATTTTGGGAATGTATTGTATGTATTGCAGAACTATAAAACCTACTCATTAAATTTATAAAATAAAACTCAAATCACACAGAAACATAACATAAACGCCCTCTTTCGCGATTTTAAAGCTTTTAGAAATTTCAAAGTTGACGTTAATAAAGACAACAATTGGCTTCCTTCGACTCAGTAAGAAAAAGATCACTGAAGATGGTATATAGCCGAAACCGGTTTGTTTACAAATAAGATTTGGAGTGTAATGACGGAATATCTTTAAAAAAAAAAAAACACAAGGTGGGGCAAAAGTAATGTCATATTTTGAATTGGCTGCCGTTTTTGCATATGTTGAATTTTTTTTATTTTGCTGAGAAAATAATATTTTATTAATTAGGATTCGTAATTTAAAACCTTTTTCTATTGAAAAGTTAACAAACATATACTGCATACCTACTTGCCTTGTCCGCAGAAACACCCAGAGTCTTCGGCGGGCATCGAAGCTGAAACTTTCAGGCGTTTAGTCTAGTACACTGGCTACAAGTCTAATCATAATGACCAACGAATCCATTTCCACTTAGTTGTTATGCTAATAAAGGAAATTCGCGTTTCTGGGGTACAAAGAATCCATATGAAATACATGAAGAGCCATTCCATACCCTCACAGCGATCACAGTGATCATTGCTGGCTTCAAAACAACGGAGCACAAGTGCTCATACAAAGCAAAAATGGATATTTTAAGACACCAATTTTCAATTCGAAAGATCTCCTGTTTTAGAAATTTGAAATATCAGTCCATATAGCCAGATTTACCAGCACTAGACTTCTTGAAATGCCGTAAAACGAGCGCAATTATATAAGAACTCGGGAGGTGGCCATTTGGGATATATATTTTTTTCAAATAATGTCATCAGTTTTACACTTTCAAATAAACATTTTATGAAAACAGATCTTTTTTTAATATGTAACAATATGGCAGCCAGTTAAAATTATGAAATTACATTTGCGCCAACTCTTAAATAATAATAAAAACTAACTCCCTTACAGTATTGCGTGGAGTTTCTTAATATTCTTGCCGTTATTAAAGAACATTAAGGGCCTAATTTGTATTTTAACAAGATAAGACGTTACGTTATTTTAATGTAAATTGTTTTTTTACAAAAAATAAAAACCATTAGCGATATACAAAATGAGGCCGTGAGTTTTTTCCATTTTTTTTTTCTCTTTAAAAGATGAAAAAATTAACTTTTTTTTAGAAAATATATGTGAAAATTAGTTCGAGTTTTCGAGAGTTCACTGTATTTCAAAATCAGAACTGTCAAAACTATCATCACTTACATATTTACTATTCCCCCTCTGGTAATTGAATTTAAATATAGAAAAGAGAACCTTTCACCCTATGAAAATAGAAAATTTAATAAACAAATTTAAAAAACACATTATTTTCTGCCACAAAAATAATCAGTAAAACTACTACTTCAAAATATTGTACATAAAATAATGCAACACAACTAAAATAAGGGAAGATAAAAAGAATTGTTTAAATATGTGCTCTAAATGTGAATGGGTTTACAAACAGTTCAGCACTTTGCAACCACAGAAAACTGACACATGGCACAAAAGGACGAACAACACACTGTGACTAGAAACAAGTGTAAAGGGAGCCCACCAACCGATATTAAGAAAATATGCATGGCATGTTTTACTCGTAAATACAAAATCAAAGCGAGTGAAGCAAGAGGTTTATGCAAAAAAAATTGATTATCAAGCAATAAACGCAGACATACAAAAAAATAAACTATACATTTTTAAAATGCAGATGCAGTTAACGAAAAACAATACATATAAGATGTTTAAACAAAATGCAGCTGGTTACCCGACTAAGCCATTTACAATATAAATATGGATAAACGAAGCAAAATATATTTACATACATACACGTACCTACAAACATATGTGAGTATACTTGTAGTCCAAACAAATGAGGATCTATAAAAATTAAGTAAAACTACGAGTGTTCAACTTGAATCGACTGTTATGACTTACAGCTAATAAGGAAAGGGGGAAGGAGTCACATCTTACTTTAGCCAGTTCGGATTAATAAAAATAATGTAAAGCGGGATATTTTTCCAAAACAAACAATAGCGGAACTCACGGTTCGTTGTAAATTGCCCTTGCAGACCTTGCAGATATTGCAACCGTAGCATATATGCTATAGTCTGCAAGACTACAAGAACAAAATGTATGAAACCGAGATTTGCATCACTTAAACAAATATGCATAACCAAAAACTATTGCAGATCCGTATTTGCAAATGTTCTGAATGCTAAAACAGCTGTTAGCTTAGCTTATTTCATGCGGCAAACTCACTTTATTAAATTTTGTAAACAAATAAATAATAAACAGGCAAAAAAATGAACACGGAAGAAACTAAAAATAAAATTGTGGTAATTAAACAAAAAGTCAACAATAAAAGATGGACAGATGCAGAAATAAAAAAATATTGGAGTTTTTGCAAGAAAATAATGAATTTGAGGTTTGTAGCTGAGCTTTTACTAAGGTAAAATTGAAAAACTAGTCTTTTTTAGAAGCCGACAGCACAAATTTATTATAGAAAACTTTTGGAAACAACACATATTGATGCCACTTGGAACATTGTCAGATGGAAAGTGAGACATTTAAAAACAAATTACAATAAAGCCGAGACTTGGAGGAAGTCCACCGGAGCAGGTTTACTTGAAACTGATGAAGAAATTACACCTGTAAAAGGTAAGACATCGGTTTTTTTACAAATTTATGAACAATATGTGTGTATGTGCATGCTTTAATTTCTATTACAGAGAAGTTACGAAAACTATGTCGCTTCTATGAAGAACTACACAACATTTTTGGTCATAAATCATCCGAGTTTCCATTTCATGAAAAAAAAAATCACAAACCATCTGAGCTTTAATAGAATATTTATGTGTACGTGAAAAAAATGACACCTTGTTAATAACAGGAGCTTCTGCAAGGGGAATTTCAGACCCATCTACGTATCCAATACAAAATGGTAGTTCACTGTAACTTTCAGTTACGATTGATGCTTTTTCGTGTTCATTCGGCCAAGATATGTATTTATTTTGTTTGCATATTCAAGAAAGACTTGAAAATTCGGCGAGATATCTTGTCAATCGTGCCACCGTCTCCAATTCCAAAAATTGATGCAATTTTCTTTAAAGTTGCTCCTTCTCCAGATGAACCAAGCCTATATAGCACTATTGCGAGCTGATACTCTGTCGGAAATTGTTCACAGTAATGGGGTTTGTTAAATTCAGGGTTTTCAGAAACAACGTTTACAAGTGCATTAAATTCCAGCCGATTTACACGTAACATTTGCAAAAATCTGTTGTTATCTAACTGCGTAAGTATGTTCAAAGACCACGTCATCGATTTAGGAACCAAATTCGAAAACCCACGACGGTATGGTACAACCAAAATAATGTCGTCAATAAGATTATCCAAAATGTTCTCCACCAATTCATTCTGACTTGAATCTGTAGGTACATACAAAATATAAATCTTTGGTGTAGGAATATACCTTACCTTTGTGTTCTGAAATCTCCACAAATTCAATTTCATCAACAGCATTATTAATCAAAAAATGTATGATTTTGGTTTTTTCTGTTGGCTTAGGCATTTTGACTTAGTTTGTTAAAATTTTAAAACAATGAATAACGAAATTTTTGCAATTTGTTTTCTAAGCTTCCTTCTCAATTTGCAAAACAAAAATATTTATTTTTTCCGTTACTCTAAAATCAGCTGTTATAATTATTTTCCTAAACGTTTGAAAAAGACACTCACGCTTTGTAGCAAAAAAACATGCTATATGTGCTAAAATTGCAGATGTGCAACCAAGCGTGATTTCCGCTAATATAATGGGAGAATAAAAAAGATCATGTAGCAATGAGAATTTTATGTATCGCTGCGTGAGAAATACAGATTCATCATCGAAGTTAGAAATAAAAGTTATCTTTATTCACAAATCGAGCTGACAAGCACTACCGATATTTAGCATTCCGTTCAACGAAATCTATAAACGATGATACCTACGATTTTTAATACCCATCCGATTTAAAAACGTGGGTGGCTCAATAAGTCCCTGACTTTTTGAATTAAACATATCTTATTTTTCAACATAGTCTCCTTTGAGCTCTATGCACTTTGTCCACCGTTTCCTCAATTTTATCCCTTCGAAAAAATAAGATGTGTTGAAGTCATCAAAATAGGCATTTGTTTGTGAGATGATTTCATCGTTGGAGCCATTTCTTTAGGTTTCGAAACATGAAATAGGAACTCTGGGGTAAATCCGAAGAATAAGGCGGATGAGGGAGCAAACTGTACCCCAATTCATGGAATCTTGCTATGAAAACTGCACATGTGTATACCCTTGCATTGTCTTGGTGGAAAAGAACTATTTTCTTTGACAAATGCGATCCTTAAGTTTCCCAAATTCTGATTAAATCGACCTCATCTGGGCATCCGGAACCTTCGGGATCTTCCTTGCCGTCAATAAAGATGGTCGCCATAACTTATTGACTGACAAACCCACCTTAACCTTTCAATTGTTTCGGATGTAGAGACCTGAACTGAGCATCCAGAACGTTCAGGATTTTCCGAGCTTGTGCGACTACAACGAAAATCAGTAAACCACTTTTTTACACATAAAATTTATGGTGCAAAATTTCGATAGTATTTATCAAGCTTAGCCTTGGTTTGAGTGATGAGTTTTTTACGCAGAAAATAATGCTTAATGAGCATACGAAATTCACTTTTTTTATTTTCTCCTCAAATCACGTGGTAACCTGCTATCAATGGCTGTAAAGCACATACTAATTTTTTACAGAAGATAATGGAAGAGAGATGCCTATTAACAGGAGCAGTGCCAGTTAAGAGGCGTACATAAAACTAAGCAATTGGAATTGTTTCGACATCAAAATTTAATAAAATGTTCAATTGTAAAATATATCTGTAAACTGTATGCATATGTATTATATTTTTCAGTTTTATTTAATTGTTTTATTTTCTTTATGCTTGGGTGTTGAAGATTGCAACAGTTTTTTCTTAATGTTTGATTTCTAATCCAGTTCTTTGACTATTTATTAAAATTCTTCACAAACATGCATGAATTGTTTTCTTATGTTTAATCCAAATCTTTCTCTAATTTATCTACTAGGTATGACTGCGAGTAACTGACCTTCGTAGACTAGTAGGTAGTGTACTAGACTCGTAGTGCGAAGGTTCCAGGTTCGAATCCTGCCGCAGAACTCTGGCAGTTCGTATCTTATAATTAAAAGGAGCGCACAACAAGCCTTCACTGGCTTAAGTGTATGTCGTATGATATGGGCTATCACACCCCTCCAATCAACCTAACCTAACCTAACCTATGACTGCGACTGATCCTACATAACAAATTGATACCAACTAAGGATTAAAACAAGAATTGATCAATCAGCTGTTTGAAGCAGTCATTTGGTCCGTTCATTTACTAAATTGTTTTCCTAATTGTTACTAGTTATTACTGGAAAGTGTTCAAGTACTCGAAACATATTTGAAGCAGATGAATCATTTAGTGGAACCGCTTTAGTTACAATTTTCTAATGTCTGCATTTATATTTTTTCCATGTTTGAGAATTCGAGAGTATTATTTACTTGGAAAGTAATAGAAAAGACCTATTAGGTCAACGATATATATATATATATATATATATATATATATATATATATATATATATATATATATATATATATATATATATATATATATATATATATATATATATATATATATATATATATATATATATATATATATATATATATTTTTATATATACTGTACGTGTGTTGTGACTGAATTCCTCCTAAACGGCTGGACCGATTTGCATAAATTTTTTTTGTATGCGTTTGAGTGGCGCCCCGTGTGGTTTAGATTTACAATTCGGTACAATTGGACAAAGGGGCGTGGTACCTCCCATACAAACCACAAATTAAAATCTATTATTTCTGCTCCTAATAACGGTATTTGAACAAAATTTGGTACGTCGGTTTGGTGTGCATTTTTAAGTGCTGCTGCAAATATGGGCGGAATTGTACAAAGAGGCGTGGTACCTCCCATACAAACCGCAAATTAAAAATCTATTATTTCTGCTCCTGATAACGGTATTTGAACAAAATTTGGTACGTCGGTTTGGTGTGCATTTTTTAAGTGCTGCTGCAAATATGGCCGGGATTGTACAAAGGGGCGTGGTACCAATAAAAATAAAATTTGTAGGCAAAGCAACGTTTCCCGGGTCAGCTAGTATATATGTATATATATATATATATATATATATATATATATATATATATATATATATATATATATATATATATATATATATATATATATATATATATATGTGTATATTTAATTACGTAAATTCCCATCTGTTATAAAATGTTCAAATATACAACCAATTTTTATTTTCTTTATAGTTTGGCAGATTAAGTTCAATATTCAATTGTATGGAGATTGACAAACCATACAATTTAAGAGATGTTTGCGGTACTACAGATTTTAATAGTTTCAACAATTTTTGCATAGTTTTATGCTTTTATCTTATATTAGTATGCAAAACAATTTTCGGAACCAAATAAAATTTATATAATAGATATTATTTGTATATCATGTCTACATGATATACTATGCTCCGTATAGGAATTAAAGGAATTAATAATAGTATAATCAAATATATGCATATACATATTTAAAAACAAGTATCGGAAATTGAAAGTCCCTAGAGGAATAAATAAAAATTGATTAAAAACATCTAAGACGGCAACACCGACTGCAAACAAAGTTGTATATATTAGTTCTCTCTTAAATAATTTATTACTCTCTTTAAATACGCCTACACATTAGATTTACCATTTAATGCAGAGATACATATTGAAACTATTTTGGGAAATTTAATTGACATTCTAATAAACTATTTCAAATAAAAATGTATATTATTAGGGCACTTACCCTTCTTATTGTAATGTTTGTAAAAAGTAAGCGCCGTTTGTAATGTTATTGGCGCAATAAAAATTTACCAAACAAGAAATTCACAAGCAAGTCTGCTTTATTGGGCAGCGCTTTTTCTCTTTTATCTCTTAAAAAACTTTAACAAACATGTTATTTGCACATTCTATTACACTTTTTATTTACTTTTTAATTTAGTGCACTAACTTTATTTACAATACTTTATAAAGTAATTTAACACATTTTATAATAATTTCTTATTTAGTTTGCAATAATTTGTTGCTTTTATTTAATCAATTTCGCAATTTTTTCATTTTTTCTAGATGCGGCTTCCAATTTTGGCAAAAAAATTTGCAAACTAATAACTTGAACAGAATTTCATGGTTGCCAGACTTGGCAATAGAAATACCGAGGTAAGGTATTTCTTTTTTTTTAGATAATTATGATATATTATTTAGTATTGTATATATCCAAAACTGGAACAAGTTGTATAAAACTATTTGCCTATAATACAAATTTTATACGTAAACAAGCTTCGACTCTCCTCGATATTACTAACACGCACAAATCAAACATTTTGAAAATCAATACATGTAGACCTCTTATCGATAGACGCTAATAGCATGTTTCCACGGCACCTGCTTCGCTCTCTATTCTTTCTTCACACCCCAATCATGAGCGAATCAACTGCTTCGCCATACAAAATTTTGAGAGCGATGCAGGTAGATTCATATTGAATCTACTTGCGAATCAAGAAAAAATCCTCTCTTCTCTAATTTTTATCGTAAGTTTATCTGCACTAGTCGTCAAAATTAAATATTTTTGTAAACAAAGCAAAATTAAAAGTGAAAAGTTAAAGAATATAATTGTTTTTTGTGTGTGTTTCCTAGGCGTAATAATAAATTTGAATTCAGTGAAAAGTTAATTTATTTAAATTTTATAAAAGTTTAAAAGCAATGGATAGAAAAAAAATTATAAAATCGAAGCATTTAGATGAGTCGTGTAAACAGCATGATTCATAAACTTGCTTCAGAAAGCGAATCAGGGGATTCAAGTTGTCGTGGAAACATGCTATAATACACCAAAATTGTTGACAAAGTACCATCTCTAAGCAAAAAAAAAAAAAAAAAATATCGCTCTGAAGATAGAAAACTTTTTAAATATTTTTTCTTACAAACTTTCTACGCTGCATATGCAAGCAATGAAAAAATGCCGACTTTAATGTATTAATTAAAAAGTGTTTATTAATTAATTAAAAAAAACGATGTGCTGGGATCATATGAGACTGTTACCTTTTCCAAAAAGTTTCCCGGGAAATGACCTACATATGTATTCCACAATCAATGCGTATTAATGAAAACTTGTGATTGCAGGTATCACCACATCAGATCACTGAAGTATTTTGCTTGTTATGAGCGAAAAACTATATTTGTAGCTTTCGGTAAAGTTTTTCATAATACCTTCGTCCACAAATTTTACACAAAGGCCTCCGTAAAAATTTAACTATAATTAGCGTGCTTTGAGGTATTCATCACATCAATGATATCAATCGCAGGTAGTGCCATATGAGCGTGAAATTTGGAAAACTCTATATAAAAATGGTCCAAGTAAGAGTTTGAATATTTTCTAAATTCTCCAAATAATGTGCCGACATCTGCAAAATATGAATTTAAGACCCTATGTGCTATATAAATAAGTGAAGTCAAATGTATATATATATATACATATATATATATATATATATATATATATATATATATATATATATATATATATATATATATATATATATATATATATATATATATATTATATATATAATATGATTAGTTAAATTTTCAGCCAGCGCACGATACACAAACTCATAGATAGAACGTGCTCACGTGATACAGAAAATGACATTTAGAAAACAAAAATATTTGGTAATTCTCCACAGTTTGTTTGCTTGGCATATGTAAAAAAAACAAAACATATGTAAATAAAAATTTCAATTACTAAAGATAAAAGATGCCAGCAATAGACAGCGAGTAAACATTTTGAACTAAATTTTTAAGTCCTTAGCATTTTATCGCACTCTTTTTCAGAATTGGTGTAAAAATAATGACTAAATCTGTGGTTTGTGAAGACAGCACTTTGCGTGGTGACATCACTATATCACCAGGTTGTGTCATACATCCAAGTGCAAGTATAATTGCAGAAGGCGGACCCATCATACTAGGAGAAAATTGTATAGTTGAAGAATATGCAACTATTGCATATCGTTTGCCAGAAAATTGCAAAGACAGCTCGTCGAGCGGAGATTCAACTTCTGTTCTTACTATTGGTGCGAATAATGTTTTTGAAGTAGGATGTACAGTTGAAGCTAATCGTATTGGCGATAAGAACGTTTTTGAATGCAAATCGTATGTAGGACCTGAAGTAAGTGTTAGTAGCGGATGTATCGTGGGAGCTGGTGTGCGCTTAGAGTGCAAGCAGAAATTGCCAGAAAACACTGTTATATATGGTAGAGATTGCTTGCAAAGAGAGGCAATAGATAAACATGCAGTAAGTTTTGTTGCTATTTAATGCATATATGTTTGAAATCGTTTTTGAACACAAAAGTTTTAATTTTGATTTTGTGAATATTTACTTTGCAACTCGATTCGCAGCAGCATTCGAAAAAGATCTTTCGATTTGCAAAGTTACTAAACTTTAAAAACGCATGACACTCATCACATACTTAGGTCTACACTAAGAGACATTGTACTAACTCAGTCTATTTTAAATTGCAGTTTCAAACCTTACAAATCGACTTCTTGAGAAAAGTGCTGCCGAATTACCACCATCTGCGCAAACCAAACTATGATCCCAAGAAATCACGTAATGCCGTATGATAAACTTGTAAAAAGCTGCTTTTCAAAAACTTACTGATCGTATAAAAACATGTTTAATTTCTTAATTTTCAAGTAGCATGAACTTTATTTTTATCAGTAAACACTTTTACTTCATTTTCAAACGTATCAATTGTGTGATCACATATTTTTTCTAAATCTTCCAGACCGCGTTTTAAGATATCAATAGCTCTACCTTCACGACACTGTATTCGAAAATGTAGCTTATTCTCAGTAGGATGAGGGATTGTGTATCCGCAGAAGTCAACATCGGGATAACGACTAATTATGGTTTTTAATGCATTTCCTAGTGTGTGGCCCTCATCTAAAAAGACAAACGTTCTGGAGCCTTCACCATTGTTTTCATCTCCTGCCACCTGTGAAATAATAAGCGGGTCATAAAGATTTTACTTGAAATTTTAAACACTTACTTCAGCTAAAAATCCCATATTTAATAAAAACAAAAATCTGAAAATGAGCCAACGTGCTTTGTTTGTTGTTTTTTTAGAGGCATAGGATAAATTTGACGTTAACACCACGTCCAGTGAGGGATAGCTAATGTAATATTTTACATATAGCTATCTCTCTTGTGTGCAGTTGTCAATGTTTACAATTTCAATTTGAGCCATATATTCTGTTGTTAGAGATGGAAGTCAATCGATTTATGTACTAAATTTTATATTCTTCGTGCTTGCGAGATAGTTTTTGTCACACGTTTATATGTGGAAAATTTGAACAGCTGTTTCTCTAAATTTTCCTCAAAGCAGTAAATGAGCTGTTTCATAACCCGTTCCATATCTAGAGACGATATATACATGTAAATAAATCATGGCTCAAAGCAGATTGGAAAAAATCGGTACAATTTTTACTAAGTTAGTAAAAATATATTACATTAAATCTAGTTGCCTTAATATTTTTCTTTTATTTAGAGTTAATGGTTTGATGCGTTCGGGTGCCATGAAGCCACAAGATAAACCTATATGGTACGATTTGTATGAAGCCTTTCCTCCTAAACTGGAGCCACGTTTTGATAGACCTGCTCCAAAAACACCAATCAGAAATATTTTTTATGAGGAAGACAGAGCAAGAGCGTACGTTATTTGATCAGTTTGCCTAAATTGTATACACATATAAAAACTACTGCTTTCAGGAAATTCCATAAATCTCTAAAGCAACAACAAATTATTAGTTTGTTAGATAAAAAACGAGAAACACAAACACAGCAGTTTATTAAAATTTATCAAGATTTAAAAAGCCAAGGAGCTTTAGATGAAGATAAAATTTTTGAAACTTCTGTTGAAGTGTTACAACAGCGAAGACAACAGATGAAAGCTGATAGCCAGGAAGATGTTCTTGAAAGTATTGAAAACGTTGATGGGACGAGTCTTACATTATCCGAAGATTTTAGTGCTGCCAAGAAGGCAAAAGAATTATCAGACCAACGTAGTACCAATCCTGATTCTAATTACCATAAATCAATACCGAAAAACACTATAGGGGGTATTGACATAAAAAATTTATTTAAAGATTGAGTTTATATCTGTATGAAAAAGTTTATTATAAAATACATATAAGTAGGTGTTTCCTTCCTTAAACAGCTAAAGCATCATTTTGATTTTCATGACTTAGTTGAGTCTGTAGATTTGACAGTTTATTCATCAAAACCTGTACACCCATTATAACTATATTTTCTGGCTTCAGAGCTCCAGACGACTCGACATTGAAGAAAAATTTATTTGGTTTTGCTTCCCAATTGTAAGGGGCCTCGTACTGGTCATCATCCAACTCGGTATGTTCACTTTTGGGCCATTCATCTGGTTTAGGGTACAAAGTGTGTCTCATTGAATTATCAGGATCATATTCAAAACATACACCAGCTGTAGGATTCCATTTGGCATGCTCTTTGCCAAAACCTTTTTTCGCATAAGCCCGCAATTTCAGTTCCTGCCCTTTACGCAATTTGATTATTAAAATTTCATCTGTACTTTCACCGTATTCATTGTCTTCATCATTTTGATGTCTGGATGTAACTGGTAACACTTTAGGATTGCTTGACTTCAAATCAGCTGTGGTAACATGTCTAGTTGATTCTTCAGTACATTTTACATCCAAAGTAAATTCTACACTGCATTCTGGGCAAAAGTCTAAGCAAATACAATCTCTGGTATACTGCAAGCGCTCTACAACCTCATCCGATATTAAGGGAATCAAACCAATTCTGTGAGCGAGAAATTCATCAGATAAGACAGTTGAATTGGCTTCAAGTTGCACCCAATCAATAGCTAGTGTTGGTGTCTCAGCTATGAAAACACGCCGCAGACTATTGGCCACACTCAGTTCACTATCTTCCAATACAAATTTTACATTATCATCAGTTAATTCAGTGATGGTAACAGATGGCCGATTGGCGTAAGGCATTTTTTATGGATGGGAATGACTTTATTTAATAATTTGTTCAGATTCTCACAAGACTTGATAAATTACACCGCGAATAACAAAAAAATTACTTGCCAAATAATCAAAACGGTATATTGTTGCCGTACTGTTGAGATTTAATGTCAGCACTATTAAAAAGACTGCCACACTCGTGTATGAATTTTCAATGTAGTGCAAGTTGCGTGAAATCTCCGCTTTAGTCATACGTAGTTTATTATTTTGAACTAGCATTTTGTAAGTTAAAAAACCGATGGAATATTATATACATTTATATTAATTACATGTATATTTTTTGAACTCGAACCCTGATGTTATTATATATAAGGCATAATAATACTAAGTGTCTGAGAATACGGCAGCATTCCGATATGTTTATCAACCCGCAGCAGTTGCTCATTTGTTGCTTAAAAAGAAGCAGCACAACGAAGTGAATTCTTCTTGAGTCTTGAGTTTTTACTCCAATTTTCACAAAAAATTCATATAATTTAAGGGCGCTTATACATAAAATATACATATTTTTTATATTTAATACACTTTTAAATATGTTCAATTATTGGCAGAGTTAACAGCATAAAAAGAAAAAAATTGAATATTAGAAAAGGTGAATGTAAACATTACCACTTAACAATTATTTGAAGTGTGTGTGCGTGTGACCAAACCAGCGAGTGTTTGTATGGTTGGATTGTTCTTGTACCACAACTGCAACAGAGAAGTCTCAATTATTTTTGGACAGTTTGCATACGCCGAATTTTACGATATTTGACAACCCGGGACGTACAACCGCGGTTAGATAAAGCAGCAGCAAATGGAATCTACACAAAAAATACAATATATATCGAAATTGTTTCTGAGTACTGCCTTTGACGTCAAGGATGACTTGGAAGAGGTATGTATATTAACAACATGTTCAGAATGATAGCAAAAATCGACGTAAATATGTAATTAATTTTCTTCTAGCGTTTTGAACGAGCTTATATTAGTCTACAGCAGCAGATTAACGGACTTAACGACAAAGATATGCACGATAAACTATCCCAATTAGTTTGTAAAGAAAAACAACATGAGGAAATATCTATAGGTTTTCTATATATCATGCTATCCGATCCGAATATGGCACCAAAAAGCTACCGCGATCTAACATTAGTTGCACGTGATGGCATGAATATGGTCGTAACTAATTTAACAATGTTAGTTGCTGAAAGGTACAATAAACTCACGGACGTTGCAAGGCGCCAATTAATTTGGCTTTTGAGAGAGTTGGTGAAGCATCAGGTCCTGAATGTGGAAAACATAATATGGAACTGTTTGCGTCAGGCTGGTGGTGGTGATGTTTCCCCAAGAAATCTCTTCTTAGTTGAAAGTCTTTTGGACATTTTCATAGAATATCGTCCATGGCTAGAATCACAATCTTTTATTATACAAACGGTAGTATATAGCTATGTACGTCTCATTGAAGACCATGCTAGTCCAGCTTTAGCACCGTTGCGGCATAAAGAAGTTAAATTTGTCATATCATTGATACGTGATCGGTTTTTGGATATAATACCATTGGGTAGAGATTTTGTGCGGTAAGTGCTGTGTCTTTTTATGATTGCGAAAAATTATATATCACAACTAGGACAGCTAAAAATCTCTGCTATATATTTAAACAAAATTTGGTGTAAGGCTTAGTGCTAACTTATTCTAGGAAAGTATTGAATAGTATTTTATTTGCTCAAACAAAATTTGAAAGTTTGCTCTACCAAATTTTCTGCTAAAATTAGAAATATATTAAAATAGAAATTATTACTTTAAATATGTACATTTTTCGCAAAAGTAACGATATTGAAAGTTTTGTACTAAAAGGCTATATTTTATAATAACTTTTGCATATGTGTTTTGTCCGGATTATTCATAAATCTTTCCCACAATTATTTATGTGATTTTAAATTAATATTTCTTTCCGCAGCTTGTTGCAAAATGTCGCCCGCATACCGGAATTCGAACAACTGTGGCGTGATATCTTACACAATCCTAAAAGTCTACATCCTACGTTCAATGGTATTTGGCATTTGCTACAAATTCGTACCAGTCGACGCTTTCTACAATGTCGTCTAACGCCTGAAGTTGAACGGAAACTACATTTTCTAGCATCGTCCGTGAAGTTTGGTAATCAAAAACGTTATCAAGATTGGTTTCAAGACAAATATTTCTCAACACCAGAATCACATTCATTACGTTCGGATTTGATACGTTTCATTATCAATGTCATACATCCGACGAATGACATGTTGTGTTCGGACATTATACCAAGGTGGGCAATTATCGGTTGGTTAATATCATCATGTACAAATACCATAGCGTCTGCTAACGCCAAATTGTCATTATTTTACGACTGGTTGTTCTTTGATCCGATGAAAGATAATATTATGAACATTGAACCGGGTATATTGGTCATGTATCACTCAATACGTAATCATCCCAGTGTTAGTAGTACGTTATTAGACTTCTTATGTCGTATTATGAAGAATTTTTGTTTGAAGCATGAGGACAAAATACGCACGGGAGTATATAATTCGCTGAACAAAATTTTAGAGAAACAGGTAAGTTTATATATTATTTTTTATATGAAGAAGTTGAAGCATACATTGTATTCTGTACCCTTTGATTTCATAAGGTCATTCCAAATCTACAACCTCTTTTCGAGTCACCAAAATTAGATCGAGAGTTGCGTTTGTTGATACGTGAAAATTTCCGAGAATTTGTTTCGCCGGTAACTCCCAGCGGCAACGTAGGACCACCTATGTATCCAGCTTCCTCAGTTATTCAAGCGCCAATTTTCAAAAAAGAAGCTGACCAACGTACAATGCATCAAGGGGCTTTAATATTTACTGGCGGACCTCCCAACACGCAACAGCCGCAACAGCACGATCTGCTGCATATGCAAAATCATTATCAACCTCATAATACCATAACGGCAGATTTACTTGAGCATAGTGGCGTAATCGTCGACAGCGGTGGGATTGCTGGTGGTGGCAGTGGTGGGGGCGGGGGTGGCGCAAATAGCGTACTAAGTAATTCTATTAATCTGGTAGATGAAGATAATAAACTGTCTATCATACCTCCTGAAAGTAATGATATGGAAACCGAAGCTGCCTTTAGTGAGGACGAAGAAGATCTTGGTAAGGATATTAAAAAGGACGAAAACACAGATGATGATGATGATGTTCCTCTAAAGGAACTGCTAAAACTACAAAAAGCAACTCCAGAAAAAGTTGAACTCCCCGCCTCAATAAGCGATACATTCGAAACATTCGTTACAAAGCGTAATTCATTTACCTGGGAGGCATTTCTTGAAGATTTCCGATCATTACCCGCGTCAGCTTTAGATGATGCACAACTTCAGTATGTGATCTCGAATACGCATTTAATATTACGCGAAACTCTTCCGGTACAGAACATCTTTCCCGAAAGCAAAACTGACGAAAAGAACTTGGCTAAAAGTATAAGCTATCCAATATTTGGCCTATTTAGATTTCTCTATGAGAATGAAGACAAAAGTAAGAAACCATTTCAGTCCTTACTCACCGATATATGCAAACGTATTCCTGAAACGGGCTATCTGTTATTATACTTCATGAAAGTGCATGTTAAACTGCAGACGCGCAAAAATGCCCAACAGGCAGCCCAATTCAAAACCAACATCTATCGCCTTATATGTGATGCTACCGACGAAAAAATCGACGATTGTCTAACGCGTGACTTGGATCTGCTGGAAAAAGAAAATACTACCATATATTTGTGGCTTTTGCCTGATATATATAGGGAATTCAAATCAACAGCAATTAACAATAGCGATTTGCTGCGCATAACACTGAGGTGCATTGACGCAAAGAACTTACGCGATCTTATGTATTATGTTGCACAAGGAAAACTGACATTGTTCAAACAAGACGGTCTTATTGACTGCATACGTGATAGTTTAGTGTATGAAACTTATGAACAATTATGCCTGTGGCAATTGGTACAAGCACACGATGTACCACTAAAATGTCTGCAAGTGAGTAATTTACAGTGGTTGTATATTAATATGCTTTTATATACATATCTTTTAGGATATTCTTCCCGAATTAGAATCTTCCAGTCATCCTGAAGCATTGGGCTACTTATTGCTTATATTAAAGAGCGAAGAACCTACAAATGAACTAATTCGGTTACTATTAAGCAGAGAAACGAAATCACGAGGTGATCCTTTTGTTACTTCAGCTTTAAGGTAAATCTTAATATTTTTTAAGGAATTCTAATCAAAACTAGAAAGATGCTAAAAAATATTTTAATGTTATAGGTTCTGGTGCCAACGTACTGAGGAGAAGTTGTCAGAAATAATTGCATCACTACTAACATCAAAATATCCCAGTTCATCACCAAATAAAAGAAAAAGGCCGCTGAAAGGAAGCTCCGCCATAAATAGTACACCATCCGCAGATCAGGTAAACAAATGATGTCATATTTTCTATTTCTTTTTTTACTATTTGCTATTCATCATCAATTTTCCTTTTTACATACATATTCTAAAAGTTTTCTGAACAAATCTAATTTAAAATGTATGTATGTTCGATTAACATCAGGAAATAGGCTGTTGCTGTAGAAAGTTTAAACCAGTTTATAAAAAACAAATTGTAGAAGTCGGAAATATAATCCTTAATATCTAAATAATGATCTCGTCTGCTGGTTAGGCTTATGTCAATCGAAATTTCAATATAATTTTAAGGAGAACATTAATCGGCACCAAATGTCTCATTCAACTATAGTCGTTTCCTTATAGTTAGGAATTATTGCGCCACTGACAAGAAAAAAAGTTAATGTAATGCTAATGAAAGAATTCCTTTTCAAATATTAAAATTATATAAACTGTAGTTTAAATTTTAATTTAACGATTTAATTAAAAAAATATATTAACTAAAATCCATTATTATTTCTTGAAAAGGTGGGAAAAAGAAAATAATGATTATTATTATTACTATATTTGTTTTTAGGTCTTGAGTCATTTGGAGCATTATAGACGAAGTTGCCGTCACGGAACTGGTACTGGTCTATATGTGCATGACACTATGCAAAGAGCACTCCAAACCGCCTATACACATAGTAACGAAAGCACAAAGGTAAATTAATGAAATTTTACAATTATTTCAAATAAATTAATAACTATTAAAATGTTTGTAATAGAAACAATATAGTGATTTATTTGCTTTGGCCGCGGAAGATGAAACGACGGCAGTTGGGCGTCGTGGTGGCAGTGGAAGAGGAAGAAAACAACCAACATCGAAAAAAGATTCAAATAATTCAAATTCTAATAGTAAGAAAAATTCAGATCCAGTTAAAACAATATTCTCATCAGATGAGGATTCAAGTGAGGTGAGAAAATCGAAAAAAAGAATAAAAAACAAATAAGAAAAATCATATTATAAATATGAACAGTTAGTTTCATATACATAAGTTAAGCAATTCTATGTTATAAATAATTTTATATATAAATATGTAATTAAGAAACGAATTGTTTGTATATTTGATGTAAGATAAGATATATGTAATTAAATTGTAGTATTACATATTTACACTATATACGTTTTAATGCTTGAATATACATATGTACATATTTTATATACATATGAAGTAGATTAAGGTTACATTTTGCAAATAAATTGTTAAAATATATTTAAATATCTATTTATTTTTTAGGAGGATTGGTCCCAAAAGAAAATCTCACAAGCTAAGAAACGGAAAAAAACTATTACTGATTCTGACTGACAACAATACCAATCGTCACCATATTATCTTGATGATACCGATGATAATGATGATGAACATTATGATAAAGATTTTTCTTAATCTGATTTTAAAAAAAGTTAAGATAAATCCAAGCAACCACACAAAAAATAAAACAAAATTTATTTGATAAGAATAGTATGCCAATGTAGAGTTTTTGAATGTTGAAATATTCACGTTATATTTTTTTATTTTAATAAAAATAAAAAATTTCAAAATTTATTAAAAACACCCTCCCTTATATATATATATATATATATATATATATATATATATATATATATATATATATATATATATATATATATATATATATATATATATATATATATATATATATATATATATATATATATATATATATATATATATATATATATATATATTTAAATATATGTATATATATTTAAAACTATGTGTATAAAAGACTAAAATGTAAAGCAAAACTTTTTAAAACCTAAAATCACGTGTTTGTTTTTGAATTTAACCGAACAAAATTTTTGCGTTACCGCTTTCTTGAATAATACAACACTGCATTTGTTTTTAGTACACAACAGTTACTCATTAAAAGTAATGATTTATATCTCATTGGCCAAAGCTGGTGTTGCCAGTGTAAGTGGAACATTTTGGATACCTTTTTCAATTTAAAAAATATATATGAATGTAGTACGACTTTTGCGACGACTAGGAAACTGTTGTGTTTTTGGAACAACCATTATTAATATGACATAGTAGAGTATGTATATGTATAGTAGACATAGTAGAGTATGTATATGTGTAGTCAGTCTGCTGGTTAAATTTTTGGGGGTAATTTTCGCTTATGGGGAAAGTAGTTTCAAAAGGCGTGGTAACACTGATCTGTGCTCATTAATGCATTTAATTTTTTTATTACATCGGACGTGTGATATTTTGTCTAATTTTGTAAAAAGAAACTATGTGGGGCGATACTATTTTAATTGTTTTTATATCAATTTGCACGGCTTTGTTGGGTGAAGGTATGTGTCCTTTAATAGATGTCATATAATTTCAATTACATTTTTATTCATGGATTAATTCCAGGTTTAACGTGGCTCTTGGTGTATCGCACAGAAAAATATCAAAAATTAAAGGGCGAAGTTGAAAAGCAAAGCAAAAAATGTAAGCATTAATTACCGTTAATCTTGTACGTATTTGACATAGTAAATTTAAAACTAGATGCGATCCTCATCTTTACTATCAAAGTAAAAATCGATAGTGTTACTATAAAAACAAGTTATTTTTAATAAACATAATGCGGATCTATCGTAACGCATATTATAATTTACAATGTATGATTGAACTATTCCATCTCTAAAATTTAATCGTTTATTCGTACGGTCAGTGGTATTTCGAATTCCGGGACTTACTTACTTAAGGGACTTACTCTTAATGATGATATAGGGTATAAGCAAATTAATTTAATTTATTTCAGTGTGAATTCATAAAAATTAATAAATATAATTAACATTTTATTTTGTTAAGTGGCTTTGGGTTCAGCGTCTGTACTGGATGGAAAATCAAAATCACTTTCACTGGAACCGGATAAGTTTCCTGTTGTGAGCTTAGCTGTAGACAAAGCTACTTTTCCATCTGATGCACTTTCTTCTGTTTCGCTACTTTCGATAAAATTAACACGTTTTTTCTTTTTTTGTCCATCATTTTTGTCAGCTGTCGATAAAATTGATGTGGGTTTTGCAACTTTAGTAGGCATTGTGGGAGCTTTTGGAATTTCCCGTGGCATTGAATCAGCTTGAAGCAAAATAGGCTCAGGGTTAGTTACATTTTCTTTCCCTTGTGAATTGCTGTCAGAGGGTGTTAAATTTGAAGAGATCTCTTGTTGTTCTGTGTTATTATAAGCATTGGTATCAGATTTTGTGAAGTTGGAAGAGATCTCTTGTTGGTCTGTGTTATAATTGTTATAACCAGTGCTTTCTGGTGTAGTTGTAACAGTTGGATCTTCGGAATAAATTTGATTATAATCATAGCCTTGCTGTTGATATTGTTGATCATAACCCTCAGAAGCATATTGTTGGTCTGTGGTATATTGTTCGGGTGGAGCGTTTGGATCGGGCTTATATTCCCCAGTCGTTTCATCATAAATATATCCGGGGTATGTGTATTGAGTAGGATCATAATTACTATAATCATATTGCTCCTGCTGTTGTTGGCTTTCTTCGACAGCAGTACTGTCAGCATTTTCATAGTTACTATAATCACCAAATCTATTGGTTAACTCCTGAGATTCTATAGTATTATTGTGAACATTGTACGCTTTAGTTTCATCGTAATTTAGTGTAACTGAGTTCTCTGTACCATTGTCTGTTAGAGTAATATCATTAATTGAATTTCCATTTAAAGCTCCGTCGTGTTCAACAACTGGTTTTTCAGGAGGAATATTCTTGATTTCAACGTTTTCCTGTTGGGTAATAAGATTTTCTAGTAACTTTGGTACAACCTTGCTATTATCTACCTTTTGTACTTGTTCGGTTTCTAAGGGTGATAATAATTCGCCATAAATTTTATTTTCTATGTTTTCAATTGAAACACCAGTTTCGGAAGAATTTGATACTATGGTGTTTGGAGATTCTTTTTTGATCTGCTCAGTTCGTCCTGTTTGTCCATTAGCATAGTTTGTGTCGTTAGAGGATTTTGGAGAAGTTAAATTTACTGGTCTTTCCATTTCTATCTCCAAGGAAGTAGAAGGTTTCTTATGTAATTTTGGCATTGTTATATCATGTGTTTTAAGTTCATTTTCTATATTAACTGCAGAATTTATTATATCATTTCTTAAATTTTCAGATCCTAACTTAACTGTATCTATACATGGGTTAACACTTTGTAGATTACTTGTTACATTTTTATATTTTGGAAGTATTTCAGGGACATTCTGTGTGCTGTCTAATGGCTTAATATTTGCATTGTTATTTATAGTATCATGTTTAGTTGCTTCATCATTATAAGTTTTTACTGTTGTAGATGTCGTATTTGGTAATACGCTTGAATTACGCATGTTATGCGGCATCATGTTTACATTTGTTATGTCCTCAAATGTAGATGATTGCGTAGTATTTAAATTGGGCGTCTCTTTAAATTCTGAAAGCTGTTTATTATTAGTTAATAAAGTAGATGCAGAAGTAAGAGGCATGTTAGTATTAGTTTTGGGATAAGAGATATAATTTTGCATTTTTTGTTTGTGGTATAAGTCGTTTTCCGGAATGATATTGTGATTAATGATTGTTTCATTATTTGGCGAATATGTTTCTAATGGTTGCACTTGCTTCGAAGGGGCATCATTTAAATTTCTAAAACCATTTCCTGATGTTCTATCAAAATTTGCCAGTGTAGGCGTTTCTGGGGATATCATTTGCATATTTTCCGAATCTGATCTCAAAAATGATTCTTTTTCAAAATACGATGCTGCATCGTTTGCCCGATACGGATAAAACATTTCTGGAGCGTGTGTGTCATTAATTTCATAACTATGAACTTCTAAAGTGGGGTGCTGTTTTGTAACCTGTATGGTTTGTGTGGAAGGTGGGTGCATCGTTTGTGTCATTGGGCTTATTGAGTTTTGTATACATCTTCTTGTTTGTGAATGGACAAGTTTAGCAAAGTACATTTCGTATTGTAGCTGTAGTAGGTATTACAAATTACAAATTAATATTAATCGTTTTTAAATTCATTCAAACTTTCAAATCTTACTTTCATCATTTTAAGCCGCTCGCTTTTGGCGTTCAATACTTCCGTTTGTTGTTCAATACGTTCCAACATCTGAACTAGTTGTTTGTTGCGTTCATTTCTTCGCCGTTGTTCTTCCAAAAACTGTTGATATTTTTGTCTAGCCTTTGATCGTACTACTTTATCACTAAAAATAAATATACATATATTTAATAAATTTTTAAACCTGCTTCAAAATGCTGGAATATTATCTTAGTTTAATAAACAACCCCAATTAAAAAAACTATATTAAATTTGTATGTACATCACCTATTAAAAGTTCAATAATTTTATTTCGCCAAGCATACTACATTTGTTGGTATCGCTAAAAATTCAACTTTTAAATAAGCCCTTATATTAGCTAGGTTGTACAGGCCGCCAGCCAGTTCATGACATAATTGGTCCACTTGGTGCCTTTGCACTGTAGAGGATATGGCCAATAAGACAAGTGTTCAAAGCTTATGTCCGCTCAATAGATCTGGTATTATACCAAAGTGTTGGCCGGATAAAAGAGTTTGTCAAGCCCGATGTCTCTGCCAGATTCTGCAGAAGCGGAGCTGCCTATGTAAGTCTTTAGCTCTATCGATGGAGCAGGGGGGCAATAACATAGTGGGTGTTCAACACTCTCCTCTTTCTCATTTCTGTAGTTCATGCGGAAGTCATTGTAAGGTCATTGTCTCAATAATTTTTCAACAATCAACATTTTGCTTTAGAGTGATTTTTTTAAGAGTTTCGAACCTTATTGATATTTTTAGAAATTTTAAAAATTTCAATAAATTTGAAACTATTTTTCGATGTAACTAAAAACACTAAATATCTTTTACGATTTTTGGTCACGTCTTTTGAAAATTGTATTTTTATACAGTATATGTTGTACTATTTTCTAGAATTTAGATAATTCTTCAATTTCAATACGCAATTGAGAAAAGAATAGTTCAAGTTGCAATTGACTTGACTAAAAAATATTCAATAGGTCATAATTACAGTTCGGCTGCTTTTTACTATAATAACTTATGGTAATTTATTCCCTATTAACCCAAAACAATATTTATTACTTAAGGATATACATACATACATACATAGTATATACTATGTACGTATTTAATAATGTATTTTTAACTTCGCATATATACTTACATACGAGTATATACAATATTTGTTTGTAATTACTTACTGTTCATCTCGTTTTTGTATTATTTTATTCAATTTGTGCTCCAGTTGTTGGCGAGATATTTCACTATATCAAGCAAGACAAATTATATTTAATAATTTTGTATGCATCAATCAATCTGTACTCATTTAACAAACCTTCTTTGTAATTTTTCTTGTAACAACTCCACTTGTAATTTGTAATTATCCAATTCGGATTGAGGAAACATTTTTATTTTGGTTCTGTTTACAAACTTTTGAACAGTGTGCAATAAATTTCATATGTATTGCATTTACAAAGTTGCAAAAATATCCAACTAACTTTGGTTGCTAATTGATAAATAAAGTATTTGCTTTAAAACTTTCGCTTTTGTACTTTTAGCAGGTGTTCTTTATCCTTGGACTTAATTCAATGAAATACCACTTTTGAAAACTCATTATGTTTTACTAATGCGACAAAACTTTTCTATTGTCTTTTCTCGAATTACGAATACAAGTACTTTGTTATTTTTAACCATTATACATTTCGGTTGCCCTGACAACCACATAATGTTAAAGTCGGTGGTGCTTGCAGGAAATTCACAATGTGTGCAATATTTGTTTCAATGGCACCCTACTTTATCAAAAGAAAAATCGAGGAACGGAATTCGTAAATCTAGTAATTCTTCAAAAAGCA
Organism: Germaria angustata; assembly: GCA_963681545.1. Taxonomy (NCBI): domain Eukaryota; kingdom Metazoa; phylum Arthropoda; class Insecta; order Diptera; family Tachinidae; genus Germaria; species Germaria angustata. The sequence goes on along the minus strand of OY812999.1, from coordinate 104,907,170 downwards.
ATAAAAAAATAAAATTTAAATTTTTGACTACAGTCGTAATAGTTTTCTCGCGATTTTTACATAATGTACTCTACTTATTGCCCATAAATATATTTATAACTTGATAAATATTTTAATTTCATTTTTGTAGATTACTTTTAAGTCTCTGTGTACCATTAACTACTAATATACATACATACATAACTACGTATAAATTTCATCATCTATATTAAGAAAATATTTGAAATTTCCATTCAATATTTATAGTTTAGTATAATTTTTTTGTGTATTTCCTTTTTTGCGACTGCAGATGTATGGCTGTGTTGTCATCGCAGTAATGTATTTAATGTTATACCTGGTGTTTTCATTTTTCCAATTAGACTGGGTCACTGTAAAATACATTTAGATTTAGTAGTTGAAAATTGAGAGAAATTTAAGGGTTGTATGATAAGGAATGTGGTTTTGAAATATCTTTTTAATATCTTACAAAAGTGAAAGTTTTATAACAATTGTTGTTGGATTAATTTAAATTGCATTAATGAAAATCATTGATAATAAATTTCATTAAAGTAATGCTTTTTTCAATTGGACCAGTACTAAGGGGATGACCCTTAATTATATAATTAATTGTGCTGGAACTAGGAAATTAGATTATGGGAGGGAGGATAGATGATGTAGTCTTTGTGGACATTCGATTTGAACCTCAACAGTAGGGAGCCCGTTCCATATACGAGCCATTCGACTACACAACGATTTATTTCTGTAATGCGTAGTGCAATTTACTGGTTGGTATGTGTCGACTACAAATTTATATGGTCTTAATGAAAAACGCAAATAAAAGCGGGTCTCGGTAACATATACCCTAATTTCATTAGAGCACATTCCATTATAGTAACGATAATACGGGAAAACCCCTTCCACTTTGCGCCGATGTTACAGTGAATCCATAGAGTTGGTCAAACTACTGTCACCGAAGAGTCTCTTCGCCCACGGTCGAGTAGTTTCAAATAAAAATTTTGAAGCATCGGCCCGTACATGATAGATTCTGAAAAGAAGTCGAGGAAATAGCTTCCATCCTTTTCTAAATATGTATCTTCTAAACGGCTGGAACTATTTTATTTTTTTTTTTAATTGAAAATTTACTTATTATTATTAATTTCTTTAGTTCCTATAGGGACCATACACCCTCATCATTTCTTGAGGTTTCGGTATTCAGTTGGTTTAAGATGAGTAGCTGATTGGACTTCTGCATCCGATCCTGGAACTTTGGCTGCCAGCATGGCCTGCAGGCGAGATGGCTTAGAAGCCTTGCATCACGTTTATATAGCGAGCCGCTTGTTACAAGATGCAACGCCCGTTTACACCCGTCTCTGACAAAGAGGAACAGTCGGAACAGTCCTAACAGAACTTGTTAGAAATCCGGAGCCGCTTGGAAACCTTCTGACACTCCACTCGAAACCGATAATTGTCCGTGACTGCCATGGCAGCTGCTCCGCATATCTACGGAACTTTCCACTATTTACAACCTGTGGTCGCCCCCGGTAGTATTCAGCTACGCTTCCTTAGGTTGTCAAATTTCACTTGAACGAGACCGCAAATCTCATTTTCGTACATTTCTCAGTCCATTTCCGAGGGTGGGGAAAATTTAATTTTAATTTTAGCAGCTGCGATATTGAAAATGTTAACTTATTTTATGCACTTTTTTATTGAAGAGAGACAATGTAGTAATAATATAAGTACAAAACAATTGAATTAGATTATATTTAGACTGTAAAACGCTTAAAATTTCTTTTTAGAGATATAATCGTATGTAACTACACTCAAATACATGCACATACATATATACCATATGCATGTATAAAAGTATGTGTACATAAGATGTATCAGTAGGTAGACATGTACTATAACTTATCACTCAGTTAACTTTTGAGAAGAGTGCAATAAAATACAATTTGTTTATAGAAATTTTCCATTTATTTTATAGAACGTTACACATTTTCACAATGAGATCGTGATATTAAGGTAAATAGTGTTCATGAAAAGTAATTAAACTTCCTACCCGTGTTATGTATGTATTTATTTATTTATTTAGCAATATTTTGCTAAATAAATAAATATAAATATATAAAAAAGTTTAACTCAGATATTTATATGTATGTAGATTTCAATAGGAACATTTTTCAATATCAAAAAAATATCGAAGTGTGCATTCACTTTTCAACTTTTTTAATAAATGTACCTTTGCAGGGTGCCCATGTGAACTAGTGTATAGTGTACGAGACAAGTAGTCAGGTTATATTCCTGCGATAGACTCTGGCTCCTTCTGCTCTCTATATCCTTCATTTTTGGTTTCAGGTTCCCATTCTCTATCTATCATAATTATCACAAAGGACCCAAGTGAGCAAAACCTGCCTGCTAAAGAAACATACATATGCTTTTGCAACCCAGAAGATTTTCGACAATAACCTGCTGACCACTTATTACATCTGATCCTACTAACCTAATTTGTTTATTCGATATTTGAATTTACCTAGAAGCCAAACGTTTCTACAAAGAATTTCTAAAAGACGTTCTGCATTCGTGTCAAATTGATACACTACAAATTAATATCTATAACAATAACTATAATATTACAATCAACCCAATCATAAATATTCCAAAATAATTTATTTCTCGTGGAAAAGAAATAAAGAGGAAGGAAAATCGAGTCATTTGTCATTTGTTTTGCATAGTGACTTTATTTTTGTAATTCAATCAATCAAAGAAAAATTAACTATAGGTTTCAAATACATTGCTCAGTAAATAAATGGACTTTTCGTTAATTATATCTGGATTGGCTTCCATTAAAGTTAATATGAATTGGTACTGGATAATAAAAAACTATTATTGCTACGACTTTTTATTTACTTCATAAATTAAGAATCAAGCCTTTAAGGCCAAATATGAATTATATTCTACTATTATTTAAGGCTTAGAGAATGATAAGATGTGTAAGAAATATTAATAAACTTATATATCGTTCACTTTTAAATATTTTCGAAACTATATACGATATGTTTGATACAAATTAACAACGCATTTTTCAAAATATGAAAAAATATTAAATTGAAATGTTGGAGAAGCCTAAACAAATGCTCATTGATCGTACTTAAAGGTTTATCGAAAAAAATACGATTATATAAACCCTTATGTCGAAGCGCCAAACATCTGCGAAATTCATGAGATTCTATAGAAAAGATTTTCAAAACGATAAGATTTTTTCGTTTAATATTAGTCCTTTGACGATGGGAGCTTCTTGCACAAAAACTGTGACTATATTAATTTGTCGACCAAACTCAAGTTATTGATTACTCTTTAGGAAATCATTTACAACGAGTTGATAAAAGATATTTAATGAAAATTTGTACGAAGTTAATTTGATGTATGTATGTACAAAAAGGAAACAAGGTGTACGTAATAGCCTTTTCTATTTTCTTCTCTCATCTGTATTTATTCTTATCTGTGCTTTTATAAATATTTTATTTCACAACTAAAAGTTACTATTTGGAGTTTATTTATAATATATTCTTTTAAGATGTTTGTTATATACTCGTACATTTCGATATAAATGCACTTGAAAAAAAATCAAAGATAAGATAAAAAAATCATGAAATTATTAACTTAATAATAAACTATTAAATATGCATTTCTGTTTTTTTTAGTAGAACGAAGGAAAGAAATACATGGTGAATCATTGGATAAGTCGCAAAAAAAGAAAATCGAACGCGATGAGGAAAAGTTGAAAAACAACAATAGAGATTTATCGCTGGTGAAAATGAAATCCATGTTTGCCACTGGGTTTGCTTTCACAGCCTTGTTGAGCATGTTCAATAGTATGTAAGTTATTTCTTACATATGTAAGTACATATGTCTATTTTATTTCAGTTTATATCCTTAGCTTAAATGCAAAACCATGCAATTCAAGTGATAATAATCTTATACATGTTTAAATTGCGAAATATATAGTATTTGATCAATATAAAAATTCAGCTGCGTATATGGTTTTGCATTTTAGACGATATGTAGTATGTATGTATATACATAGTTATATTATGAAGCCAAATATTGCTTTTTTCTCTAGTTTTGATGGACGTGTTGTAGCTCAACTACCATTTACCCCCATCTCTTGGATTCAAGGGCTTAGTCATCGCAATTTATCGGGAGATGATTTTACAGATTGCTCTTTCATATTTCTGTACATTTTATGCACTATGTCTATTAGGCAAAATATACAAAAAATGTTGGGATTTGCACCTTCTCGTGCGGCCAGTAAACAAGGAGGTGGTTTATTTGGTCCACCCGGACAATTTAAATAAATATGCTATAAATCAAATTTTAATTGATTTTTGTTTTGTTTATATAAACTTTATTTATATGTATTAAAAACGCTATTTACAAAAATAACCTTAAAAATATTGTTTGGCCTAAAATATTTTAATCACGCTGTAAGTAAATTTTTAGCACAATTTACGCGTTCATTGTGATTGCTAAAAAACATTAGCTTCGAACATTGGGCGATCAACGATAATACGGTCAAAACCCAGACGAGACAAATCAATCGTACGGAACTTACCATCAATAATCAATTCTGAAATAGCTCTTCCGACGGCAGGAGTTTGTTGAATACCATGCCCACTAAAACCAGTGGCAATTAACAAATTGTTGTAGTACGGATGGGTGCCGATAATGCCATTTTCATCAAACATATTGTATTCGTAGAAACCAGCCCAACTATTTACCACCTTGGCAGACTCAAAAGCTTTACAACGATTAGCCAAACTAGGCCAAATTTCATTTTCAAAAAATTCGTGATCTACATCTAAATTATCAGTCGAAGGCTCTTTTTCCAATGTAGGACTCCGTCCACATAAATAATTACCACCCAAACCATCACGACGGAAGTATGTGCCATCTGGTTCCACAGTAAGAGGTGTACCCAAGCCAGGTGAGTCGCTACCTTGTGTAGCTATCACATAAACATATCGTTTTCTGGGTTCTACAGGCAAAGGAACACTCAACATTCCACGACCAATTCCTATGCGTGCTAAACGTGCTACTTCCCCTGAATATGCACCCGCCGCTATGACACAAATGGCAAATTTAATTGTTTTCATCTCACCATTCGGCAGTTTCACTAGCAATTTGTCTAAGCCTTCGTAGTCTCCAGTATTATTTCCGCTTACCACAATATCAGATTTCTTAAATTCAAATCCAACAGCTTCGCCGTTAACGAAGTGTGCACCATATTCTTTTGCACGTTTTTTAAAACCCATTAATAAGGCCCAGGGGTCAAACCAACCTTCACGTTCCAAGCCATGACAACCTGAAAGAAGATTTAAATATTTAATGTTAATTGGTGATTTTTTAGTTTCATTCGAATATCAATATTAAAATGATACAATACACTCCCTAAATATCTATTATATTGTTGAGATTCGCAAACGCCTTGAAGTTTAATGAAAAATACTTACCATTTAATCTGCCAATAATCGCTAAATCTGATTTCTTAAAAGCCCATGCACATAAAAAATACTGGGAATTTGTTTTAGAAGTAAAATTTCCATATTTTCATCTCACGAAGATTGGTCGAGTATCGTCCATCCTTGTGAGTAAAAATATGCAAAGGAACTAGCTACCTCGCCAGCTACAAAAGCTAGGACTTTCATAGACTTCTCGTACCGAATTGAACAACATGTGATTTTGTTTTTCACATCCATCTGATCTTACTATTAATTCCCTTTCATATTAATAATAAATCAAACTAACCCAAAGCGATTCCATCTGTATTAATCCATGGAAATTTTCTCTTCAATTGAGTGGCATTCAGTAATTCGTTCCGGGCTCCCAATTCATTTTGCAACTTTGAATTTCGAGTCAAAGTTTCCGCACCTTCCTCAGATGCCAATACGAGATAACCTTATGGATAAAATGCAAATGCATTATTGAAATACTTAACAATAGTTCAAGTACTTAAGTTTATATAACAAATTACTTACCATGGGGTGTAAAATTTAATTCGCAATCACCTAAATGCTCTTTACATTCTCGTACAAAATCAGAGCCATACAGGGACATTTCTATATTTTCAGGCAATGAAAATTGTTGGCGTAAGCCACCAACTGATAACACGGTAGAAGCACGTTCATACTAATTTATATGAATTTGCAAAACAAATAAACACTTGAAAATAATATGATAAACAAAACTATATACATCTACTGTACCGTAGGGTCACGTTCCACAACGACCACATTTAATCCATTTCTAGCTTTTTCTTTCAGCCAGTAAGCAATCGAAGATCCTACACCCCCGCCACCAATTACCACAACATCACAGTGGGTTTGAAAAAGATCATTTGATGAACCACCACTCTCAACACCTTGGAATCGTTTTAGTTTTTCATTTATATTGTCATCATTTATGTCTTCAATTACTTTGCTACTACGATTTATCCGAAAGAAATTTGCTACTTTTTTCATATCATTTTTTAATATGTTCAACGATCTTGTAATGGGATGATTTTCATCGTGACCATCACCATTCTTGCCGGTTGATGACGCGCGGGTAGGTAATAACGCATTACAGGTTTTTATTTGTCTGCACAGTGAATGAGCAATTTGTGGATACCTTAGCATTTTAGTCTTCTTTTTATGCTTTTGAAATCTATAATGTTTTTAAATATTTTATACAACCACTTTGCTGCTCAACGGTTTTGTAACTATGTTACGGTAAAAAGAATTGTGTTGCGGTAAACCCGCTGTTGTTGTTTTAAATATTATTGATAATAGCCAGTGTTGTTGTGTTTGCTTAATCAAGTAATTGACAATGTTGTATATAATTGTACTACAATAATAAAAATTAAGTGGGTTGTTCTATTGTGATTTAATTAAGCGTTTTGTTTGTTAATTTACATGTTTCATGTGTCTCTGCAATGTGTGCATCTTAGTGTATTTATAACACGAACAATGAATAATTTTTTGAAAGTATAGAGTATTATTTATATATGTGAATATACAAAGCAATACAAAGTTTTTTGGCATGCCATCCATACCTTATGTCTGAGAAGGGTAGAAGTTGATCGCCAATTCATTCAGTAGTAACTCATATATTTGTTCGAAGTACCCTGTTAAAATAATTTAAGTCCACTTGTACCGCAATTCGGATTTCACACATACTTCTATTACGATAAACTAAACCATTAAATGACTTTTAAAAATTTCAATTTTGCCGATTGACAAGACTTCTAATAGTTGTTCTCGATAGTAAAAATATAGTTTTTACATATTTATAATCCATAGTTGATAGTTTATTTATATAAAGAAATATGCCTCAATATAAAGGTAAGGTAGATTAAGGTTGGGAAGTGTACTTAAAAATCAAAGTAAAATGTATTTTATAGTGAAAGTAAAGTGGGGACGTGAATTGTTTCCTGATATTGAAGTAAATACTGATGAAGAACCCATTCTGTTTAAGGCTCAGTTATTTGCCCTAACGGGAGTGCAACCTGAACGGCAAAAGGTTATGTGCAAAGGTGGCATATTAAAAGATGACGAATGGAACTTGCAATTGAAAGAGGTAGTGATTATTGTTGAAAAATATGTACATATGTATTTCTTAATCTCATTTTATAATTTATATTTAGGGCGCTACAATCCTACTGTTGGGCACAAAAGAGCAGGTACCAGAAAAACCTGCTGAACCTGTTAAGTTTATTGAAGATATGAATGATGTGGAAATGGCTTCAGTTGTTAGTAAATTTTATATGTAGAGCACAATATATAAACTTGACTTGTTTCTTTTAGATGGAAGTTCCTGCTGGACTAACAAATTTAGGTAACACATGTTATATGAATGCTACTTTACAGTGTTTACGAGCTGTTCCTGAATTACGAGAAGCATTAGAAAGTTTCCGCGGTGGAAGTACTGATAATGAGTCTATGCCATTGGCCATAACGTCAGCTATGAAGTTTTTATTTAAGCAAATGGAAAAAACCGGTTCTACAGTAAGGCCATTCGTTCTTTTGGGAACGTTACATCGTGCCTTTCCACAATTCTCTCAAACGGGTGAAAATGGTACCTATCGACAACAGGATGCTAATGAATGTTGGTCTGAATTACTTAAAATGTTGCAGCAAAAATTGCCACCAACGGGAGTAAATGAGACTGAGGAAGGACAACAAGCGAAGAAGTACAAGTAAGTGTTTTTATTGTTTCTTGTTACGTTAATGTATTGGATCTATTATGCGGAGCACCAGTTACAATTTAGTTATATTATTTTTAAAACCTTATATAGTTTAATTGAAATATATGCGTTAGTAAATATGGATTAATTCATTTATAGAAAGAATCTAAACTTTCATGACTTATTGAAATTCTTACTGCAGGAAATTTCTATTCAAACACTAGTTTTCTATGATGTTACATTTATACAATATTCGTTTATTTAATAGCTCTTTTATTGAACAATTCTTTGGCGGTACTTTTGAAGTGAAAATGAGCTGCAGTGAGGCACCCGATGAGGACACCACCATTAGCAAGGAGAACTTTTTACAGTTAAGTTGTTTTATATCGCCCGAAGTAAAGTACATGCATAGCGGCTTAAAGTCTAAGTTGAAAGAAAGCTTAGTTAAACGTTCCGAAAGCCTAGGACGAGATGCCAATTATATCAGATCGGTAAGTATATATATGTTATATTCCAAAACAAGCAAACGAATACCAATTTTCTTCTTTTAAATTTGAACAGTATTTAATTAATCGTTTACCTGCTTATCTAACGATACAATTTGTACGATTTCAATATAAAGGTAAAGAAGGTATAAATGCTAAAGTCTTAAAAGATATTAAATTCCCACTCGACTTTGATGCTTTCGATTTGTGTACTCCGGAGTTGCAGAATAAACTATGTCCAATGCGCGCAAAATTTAAAGAACTTGAAGATAAGAAACTGGATAGTCAAATAAAATCTCCACTTGAAGAGTCCACGACAAAAGAGAGTGGTGATACAAAAACAAAAGACGAGTATGAACCATTTTGTTTTGAAGATGACTTAGGTAGTAATAATTCTGGTTATTATACACTCCAAGCCGTTCTTACACACAAAGGACGATCAAGTACATCAGGTCACTATGTTGCTTGGGTAAAACATTCGGAAGATATTTGGTTTAAATTTGATGATGATGTTGTAACATCGGTAACAAGCGATGAAATTTTACGTCTTTCGGGAGGTGGTGATTGGCATTGTGCATATGTCCTGTTGTACGGGCCTAAGCTACTGCCAAAAGCTATTTCAGACAAAGAAAGCAATTAATGAATAACAATACATCAACCGCCTACATAAAATCATTCATGATTATGTAATTGCATTTTAAAACTTATTTAAATAAACAACAATAAATTGAAGAAATATATATATATTTTTATTATTAAATGTTAACTTTAATTATGCTTGATGTTCTTTCCTTAATATTCATTTAGCATGTTCACCAAGTCGATAGAGCCCGAGTTGTTTCAATTGCAGATGATCTTCCAAATGGTTATAATAACGACAAACGCACAAAAATTAATGAAAATAAATTGGAAACGTGTATTTTTTACTCCTGTTTGTGTAGACATACGATCATTTTCGTAGTTACCTCCCACATAGTACGTCATTAATAAATAAAATTGCATTTGAAGAGCATATGTTTTTTTGCACTTTATTAAATGAAGAAAAAAGAAAATGAATGTATTAGTTAAAAAAAAATAAACTTAATTTATTTTTGAATGATAATTATCAATTTATATATGAAGAAGTTGTTATAAAAAGTTCAGCTTCTAGGCAAAAAATATATTTTATGTATATATTAAGAGTAAGTAGTTTAAAATCCATCATCTTCATCTTCGGCCATTTCTTTAGCCAACTCTAAATCTTGTTGTTCACGCTCTCTACGTTCTTCGGCGCTTTCTAGGTCCTTACCATACGATTTAGGTGGATACCGCATGGCCTTAACACTTTGATTGTGTAAATTAAGACAAAATGAAATACGTTCATGGAAAGCCAATTGAGGTTCGCGTGTGCTGTATACATCGGTACTTTCTTTGCTACGCATATAATTATTGGCAGGATCTAAGGTAGCCTCAATAACACCATCACGTATTGCTTTAGCTACTATGAATTCGGCATCCTCGGGTGAGTCTAACATCAAACGCTTCGCAATGTCCGAAGGAGAAATACGGGAATAAGATAGGCCAATTGAACGTATGGCGGTTTTAATGACATTGTGGCGCAAACGTATAATAAGAGTGTAGGTATGATCTTGCTGAAATTTAGGACCAAAATTCTCAACTACTTCACCAAATCTCTTCAAATTGCCCAAGCGGACGGCCTGCGTTAATTGAAAATATGGAGCAAGAGATTTTCTTAAAGCAGCCTGGCGGAATACCTGCCTTTCTGGTATATTACCTAAAAGTAGTTCAACAACAATGATTAGTTTTTGTACGGTTTGACGAAAACCAACAGCTGCACTTTGAGGAGCTTTACGTAAAGCTTGCACTAAATGCTTATGAGCATCACTGTATTCTAGTTTGGCAGCTTTAATGCGTCCTAAATAATATAAGAAACGCGCCCATTCGTTGTTGCTGGCTGACTCTGGAAATACTGACTTCTTAACCAATTTATCCGCCTGATCGTATAGAGAATAATGAAGATAATTGCGCAATAGACAATTCAATATAACAGCCTGGCCTTCATAATCATTTCGTAGAGTGGCAGTACGTAGGCGAGCATGAAGGAAAGGTCGTATGCCCTCCAGATTTTTGGTGAGTTCAGCAACTCGAGAATGATAAAAATAAAATTTAGCCAAAATCAAATCCAAACTGCGACGATTTTGTCCCTTAATTTTAGCTAGCAAAGCCTCCGAACAAGATGAAGCCTTTTTAAGTTCATTATCATCAATTAGCTTTACCAAAAGTAAGAGATAGAAGTAAGCTTCGATCTCAATTATGGGCATAGTACTAGCAGGACGCACTTTCGGTACCTTTGGATCTGCTGTGCCAGATGGTACTGACGGCGCGAATGCTAAAGCAGCCTCACGTTCAGCACCAGCTGGATAAACAATTGTGGCCAAGTAACGCAACACTATGCCATTAAGTTTACGCCTAGTACTTGGCAAGGTCCTCAAAACGCGAGCAATAAAACTAAAATATTAGAAAATGTTCCTCAATTGTGGTTTATTATTATTGCAGTTATTTACACTTACCGATACTCGTTACTAATCACAGCTTTATCAATTTTCCTTATGTGTTCACGGATTTCTAAAATATGCACGACATCTTGATCCTTCTTTCCCTCTGCATTCGAATTTTCATCGGATGGATCTACTTCCATTTCTGCATCTTTGGAGTTAGTTTCAGAGACAGTCATTATTTTTACAGTTCTTATTTTTTTAGTAAGTGATAAATTTTAGGTTTTATTTAGCAAAGTTTGGAACAATGTATTCGGCATAAAAGTTGTCGAGTAATGCTGTTCGATACACAAGGTGATGTCTAATTGAAACAAAATGATAAAAAACAACAGAGTGTACAAGAATACATAAATATATGTATACTCATTTCTGGCAATGTAGAATATATAAAATTTTGAATTAGAATAAAAAAACTTTATTAAGAACAAAAAATTAAATGAAAATATACTTTTATACTTACAGTAAGTATATAATTTTGTTTTCAACCATTCATAGTGAATTATTTAAAATCTATGTCATACTCAGTACATGCGCTCCACTTCGAGACAAGCTGATATACACCTTTGTACCGTCGACGTTATTACTTATGTTCTGAAATAAAGCCAATTCGACAGGTTATGTTAAAGCTTTGTTTTCGGACATTTAGTGCTCCCACACAACATATTCGGTCTTCACACTATTTTCTTATTAGTCTCTGTCTACACTAGCAGTTTTAGTTTCTTCAATTTTTTAAATTCTGCATTGAACCATACATCACTTATTATTCGTCTCTCGTCGATAAGATCAAAAATTGCAAAAACAATTTTGCTTGGTGACAGGGGTAAGCAATACAAATTCAATGTTAACAACATAAGTAACTTTTGTGCAGCCTGTATGCTTAAATTTTTATTGATAACTGTATCGTCATCCTGTGTTGCGTGTCCATAGAAATTCGGAGTTAAGAAGCAACTTCGATGACTATTACTATTTCATAGTTTTACATTTTTATGTTTTTTTAAATATTTCATTGTTGAACATAAGAAAATTATAATTTAAAAAGTATAGTTATTAATATTAAATGGAGAGCCTGCAAGCTGTAAATAATGAAGAACACGACCGTAAAGAAGGCGACATAAAAGCACAGGAGGAATTGAATCTCAGACGCGAAGCACGTAGAAGAAAAATTTTGGAAAATGCAAAAAATCGTCTAGAGAGGTTAAATGGACGTGCCGGTGCCACAAACAGCTCAACTACTACAGTAACTAATAATGACATATATGGTAAACATCACAGACATGAACAACTTAATGGTAAGTAATTGTTGCAATGTTCAATAAAGTCAGTAAAAGTTCACTGGTGGTTGTGTTAGCAGCAATGAATAATAAATAGCATAAGAAATGGCAAATTCAGTATATGATTTATCTTGAATCTACGAACTTCATTGTATTATCTATCAGAATAATTACCAATAAATTGCCGTGATTACATATAGTTTTCGCTAAAACTCATAATTTCGTCCTTAACGATTAAAATTTATAAGCTTTCATTCGATTTGTTTGCTGAGTTATGTAGCTTTGGTAATGCATCCCAATGTTTTAGAGTGGATTCTGTAGTATTTTAATATATGATTTTCTGGCTGTTCCCCACCATTGTATGGTATACCTTATGACCAAACCTGTTTTAAATTTGTTTTTTAAAACAGGTTGGATTTTGGGACCAGGAAATTCTCGTAAAAAAAATGTGACATAAGCATAACTAATAATTAAGATTTCTTATTAATTAATAATTTGTATTTATTTTCAGGTCCAAATCACTTTGATAACGCTGAATTTTCCGATCCAGAAGTTGAGCCAGATATTATTCCTCAACAGTTGCTGCAAAATGATACGCCGCTAGACATCAATAATTTATTTGGCTCCTTGAATACAAATCCAACATCACTACAAAAACGTCATATTTTACTCAGGGCTCGCGTGCACCTTATATTGTCGGCTCTAATTTCTTGTATTTTAACATACGTTTTGCGTGAATCAACAACATTCAGTTTCAGCATTTTTATACCCACCGGTCTATGTGTCATTATTGATTTGTTATTCTTTAGAGAACAGCAGCCTTTAAACCCATTTATAAATTTGGTTATAGCCATGTGTAACATAAGATTGCCATCACAGACAAAAAATATTCTACATTTATTTTCGATAATACAAAGTCTTATTGTTGATCTTGGTGTATTTATATTTAGTTTTTGTTTCTTTACTTTCAGTTTAGTTTATATAAAAAATCCTTCTACTGATTTAATTGTAATTAAATAAAAAATTTTTAAAAATTTTGAAATTTTTTCTTACATTAATTTCATATTTCTTTTGTTCATAAAATAACTATATAAATTTTGTCCAAATTATTATTGCAATACTAAATAAATAACTAAATACATATATTTATAACTGTAATGCACGGATAACAAAATTGAAGTTTTAATGAAATGGAATCAATTCTTGACCAAAGTCCAGCACAAAAGGAGATTGGAATCGAAAAGTTTATTTTTTTAGTCGATATCATAATAGCGTTGACATTTTATTTAAAAATTTTCAAATTCAATTAAATTAATATAAACTTGATCTGAAAATCCCTTTTTGCAAGGGAGATTTTACATCACAAAAGATATTCTGCTGAGGAAATTTTTTTAAATCACATGGTTTCAAATTTGCTACGTATTTTAGTGTGCCTAAATCATAATTTTTCAATCAATAAAAAAGATCTTCCGAAGGAGTCAATAAGATCCAAAAACTTTTGAAAATTTATATAACTTCCAATGATTTCAATATAAGCTTGTCATTGGAAGATGTTTTCTTTCTTTGGATACTTTTAATTGGATCTGAAGTTATCTTCAATACATTATGGAAAAAACGATTTTTTGGAAGTACTTTAGGCGTTCTACGTTCTGCAGTATATTATGCATTGTAATGTGTACGAAAAATATATTTTTTATACTTAATTTTTGTTCCATACTTTTTTATTCATATTTTCTCCCACTGGATTTAAACTAGCCGGAGTCATGAAAATGCAGATATTTTGATGCTGAAAAAATGAAAATTCAACTAACTTTTAATGCTTTTAACTGAATTGTAAGCTCTCATCAAGATATTAAGAAGAGTAGATTTTACTACTTAATATGAAACCCTTGAACGGAATTTTGTCAATATTCACAATTTATTTTTTCTTGTGTAAAAATAATAATTTCAATTAAAAATTCTAGAAAAATAATGTTCCAAAACTTTTAAAGAAAAGTGTATTTTTTTAATGAAATCAATATTTTCTCGACATTCCTCCTGAAAATTGTTTTGGGGGTAGTACTCCACAACCCTTTAAAATAAAGGAAAGTTATTGGGAATTCCATAAAGAAAAATTATTGGGGACTAGATTTCTTCCAAGGGGGACTAGCACCACACTAGACAGGTCTATATATGTCCTTGCATTCTCAAGAACAACGTCGATTTATTCACTAGGTAATTTTTCATGTTTTTCATTATATACAAATATTATTTGTTTATATTAGTTTGGATGTTAGAGAAAATATGCTAAGTGGTTTGGAATAGATTGAACAACTACGTATAGCTCATTTGTTCAAAAAACATTACAACTCAAAAATGCTGTTTTTAGGTAATATCGTTCTTTACTCTGTATAAAAAATTCATATGAATATTTTGTCAACTCACCAATTAAGAATTCACTTTGTGAAAATCTATTTTTTTAGTTATCTCGTTGTTTGAGCAAGTGAACGACATATAAAACTTTTTCAGAGATTTTCTGGAAAATCTAACAAAGGTAAAACTGAGTATTGGAGATGTCATTTTCACCAGAAATTTATAATTCAGATACATGCTTGTACATGTGTATGTTGGATCTTTTCGTAAATTCATAACTTCGCTGCACATTCGTGCAGAAATAACATTCTTGGGAGCTGAATTACATAAACCGTAAGCAACTCCTATCTCCCTTGCTCCAAAAAATTTTTAGCACTGATAATGGCGATGCATCTGATGCCAGATTTTTTGAAATACTTTTTTTTAATGGATGTTTTTCGTAAATGCACCACTACTGCTCTATATCTTATATATGTATGTAAGTATGTATGTACACACAATACATGCTTCATTATTCATTAATTTCGTATTTGCGTTTGATTTTTTTCTTTGTTTTGTTATTGGAATTCCTTTTTTGTGTTTAGGAATTTGTTATGTGATTCACTTTTATATTGGGCCACGTTGAATCCCTCCCATAATCGTGACCTTATGAAACATAACAATAAAAATAATTACCTAGTACACACATGGGCGTAGCGTGGTATGGGCCTAGAGGGCCGTGGCACCCACCTAATTCTATAATAATTTTTTTACATGCATACAATAGAAAATTATTAAAAAATGCACAGGGTATTGGGTACGTATTGCTTTTTTCTATTCAAGAAAACACAGCCAATTTAGAAATAGTGATGTCTGTTAAAAGGATAGTCTCTCGTCAAACGCACCGTTCAAATCCCCCATTTTCATCACCTGCTGAATACTGGAAGGGATCTATATACATTCCTTATATAGATTCTTTAATTTCATCACTGGACAGAAGATTTAATGAAGAGAATAGGCTAGCGTTTGCAATTTATTGCTTGCACCCGTCAAACATGCTTTCTTTGAAGCTGGAAGAGCTTAAAGATGCCACAAAAACGTTTGAGCATTTTTATGAGTTGGATGATTTGGAAGGAGAAATTGAGCTTTGGTATAATTCTTGACAACAAAAAAATGGGTAAAGACGAATTAATTAGAGCTGGCGAGTATTTTGAAAGACGCTCGATTATTTTATTCAAATACATATAAGGAAGGTGTTATTAATTTCATTGCCACAGCCGTGAACTACTGCAACTGTTGAGCGGTCATTTAGCACTTTAAGGCGAGTAAAAACATGGTTGCGCTCCACAATGACTGAAGCTCGTTTAAACGGTAAAACAATATGCAATTTTACTTATTATCAAAAAATAAGTATATTGTATATTGCAGGACTATGTATGTTAAGCGTCCACCGAAGATTGGTAATCGAGAAGAAGGACGAATTTTTGGAAAAAATTCTAGCAAAATTTTCAGAAGATCCACGCAGGTTACTCCTCAAATAGATCGAAATTGTAATAATCATAAAAAATTATAATTTTCGTGGCACCACCCTATTTCATATCCTGGCTACGCCTTGCTCCAGTCGCCCTTCCAACCATTGTCATCAGTGTATCCACTATTTTGTGGCGACCCCTAGGGTTTGATATTTTGCCACTACCAACACTCCTTCCATCTGGAATGACACTTGGCCCATAGCTTGATGCAGAACGATAGCTCACCTACACAAATTTTACAACTATATGTCATACATTAGTCCCAAAAAAATTAATCTAACGGGGGTTTCCTATGGCATTCTTGTGCAGCCACTCTCCGGCACCTACGCACGACTGACCCTCCGTAACAAATTGTTCTTATAATATTGTAGTTATGTTAATGGTGATTTATATCAAAGTATACATATATTTATGTACATATATGCGATTATGTATGCAATTTGTTTGGGCATCATAATTAATGAAGCTAGAAATATTTTATTGAGGAATCAATACCAGATTTTTTATCTTAAATTATAGAAATCACCATAAAATTAAGCAATTTCCAAAAATTTTAAGAGATGCAAGAGTCTTCCTAGAATGGTCTGTCTACGCCAATTATATTTAAGTTTTTTTATGAGTGCTCTGTGTATCAGATGCAGCGAAATGATGCAGTTACGAAAAATTTTATGGTAAAAAAAATTTATCTAATAATCTGTTTTTATTTATTAATTAATTTATCATAGATAAGACCAGATTTTTTTTATGAAATTTCTAATATCTACATGATAGAATTTTCCTCTTCGTTAAAGGGCTATAGCCTCTCTAGAAAAGTACACTTAGTCACCCCTTAAGGTTAGAAAATTGTACCTTATAAGCACAAACATATCCAATACAGTAAATGAAAATGTTTATGATAGCATGGAAAGTCCAAAATCTTATTCAAAAACACAAATTATTATTTACTTTCACCACGAGCTGGAAATATTTTGTTGATGGTAACACCTGATGTTTTAGTTTAAACTATAATATCATAATGAAATAATGGAATTCCTAAAAATTCTAGGGGGTAAGATCCTCTCTTAGATGGGAAATACATCCTCCGAAAGGCATTTATATGCCAATGAATAAAGCCCATGATGTTAAAATATTTTTTTTTTTTTTTGAAGTAAACAACATGGACATAGATAAACTGGGCTAATATTAATAAAATAATCTTATATTTTCTTAATTGTTAAGATACTCATGAATATTTATTCTTCAAATCAATTTTTTTAAGTGTAATATATGAGATATGATAAAATATTAAATATTTTTATTTCAACCAATCAGAATGAAGACAGTATTGGCATTACGTCTGATTGGTTGACACAATAGGGTGTGTGTGCGTGTACGCTCGTGTGTGTGTGGTGATTTTTAAATAGCAGCAACAATGAAATCTTTAGAATATAATGAAAAGAATTTCAATATTTGACTTCAGTATTATTGAAACATTTAAAATAAGTAAAACGGTTTTTGGAAAAATATGACATGAAAATAAGAAATAGAAAAAATTATGTACCTAATCTACAAGTGCGGAATTAAGTTGAAAATAAAACGGTACAAATAAAATAACGAAATTAAACATGTCCAAATACGAGGCACAGCAATTATTTCGGGAAACTTCACCGTTTTATCAAAATGATATGTATTATAATAATAACTATCGTTTAATGGAAATGAATACAATTGAACGTATGTTTTATGAAAAAATATAATTAGCTTTATTACAAGTGTCGTTGTCGTTTCTCGACGTCGACAATTTAGTATTAGATTAAAGAAAAAGGTTGTATGTTATCTTTGATCTACTGAAAAAATGTTTAAGTTTAAATACGACAACGATACTTGTAATATGACTGAATATTTAAACACATCTATGCATGCGGATTAAAAAATATAAAATTTCTCTTGGATTGTTAAAAAAATCCAGATTCTTGGAATACTTCTAGCTATTGTACAGATACAAAAAATCATTTACAGCAGCATCAACAACAATCACAAGATTGTTGTCAACCAACAATCACTACTACCTGCACTTTAACGGCCAATATTAATGCGAATAATTATTATCGCTCACCAAGTTATTGTCCACCATCATCTTCAGATCTAGACGGTAAATTGGCGTCAAACTATATTTAATGATACACCATGTGGAATTTATAAATATCAAAGCTTAAACTTTACATGACTAAAATAGAGGAATATTCGGGATCAATTTATAAATATGTACATATACATATGTATGTATGTTTAGATATGTATGTATGTACATGCATATGTAGGCACCTATAAATGCACTAGCCGGAGCGAATTTACCGTGCTAATAATGTCATAGTAAATTCTTTCCTTCGGTTCGTTGGGTGAGGATAAGCATATATTGGAGCATACCTCAGAACTTTTTCTTTGTGCAATTCCTATAAAATTACACAATTTACCTTTTCATTAAAGGGTTGATATCCACTTATTTATAAAAGTTTATAAATTTCAGGAGCAACCATTAATATTAATGAATAATAATTACGAGTAATATAAAAGATTAAACAATATAAAGAATTTCGTTAGCAAATTTCCCCAAAAATAAGAAAAATACAAATTATATTTGAATTGTCATAGTTTATAGCTTCCAACGACTAAATTCTTACATTAAGAGAAAATATTGTCATAAAAACAAGTAGGTTTTATTTTAAAAATTATAAATGGTTGCTCTCAACTTAAGTTCAAACTTTTACTTTATATTATATAGCTTTCCTAGATTGAAGAAAACATTTTTAAATGGTATTTTTTAGTTCATGTATTACAGGATTTTAAGAAAAGTTTGTTAAAGGATTGTAGTGGGCAAACAATTTTTTCATTTGAGTTATAAAAACTAAAAATAAAAACACTTTATTTATAATAAAAAAGCTTTTAATTTAAGAAATAAAATTAGCCACATAATAATTGATTCAATAAAGCCTCTAAATATATTTTCAGGTAAAGCATATTAGGTAGTTAACAATATAAAAATTAGAAAACCAAGAAACAATATTATTCAAAGGAAAAAGTGGAAGTTGTTGGCGTATCAAGACCAAAATATTATCTCCAATTTTGTAAAATTAATTAGAGGGTATAATT
Organism: Germaria angustata; assembly: GCA_963681545.1. Classification (NCBI taxonomy): domain Eukaryota; kingdom Metazoa; phylum Arthropoda; class Insecta; order Diptera; family Tachinidae; genus Germaria; species Germaria angustata. The sequence goes on along the minus strand of OY812999.1, from coordinate 104,887,667 downwards.
TATTACAGCTTTTATGCTTCACACACGGACGTAATTAGATAATTTTCTGGGAGGTCTACAACCCCTGCCTTTATTACTCACGCATTAAAAATTTCATGAGAAGGAAAAAATCTGGGCAGGGCCTATGGATTTAAATTTTAAATGTATATTTATGAGCCAAATATTTTATAAAAATTAGAAATTTTTTAATGCAATATTTCGAAACCCCAGAAAATTATCAATTTAAATAGGTGTTTATTTCTTGTGTTAAAAAAAACAGATTGTATTGAAATCATACAACGCATCAGCTAATGCAAATACAAAATTAAGGCAGTAATGTCTAATAAAAAAACACACCAAGAAACAAACAATTGGCAAAGTGAAGAAATAAAAGAAATTTAAATATACAAGAAATAATCATTTTTCATTATTTCCATTTCCGCTTTTTATAATCTAAATGTTTTTATACCATAGTTCCATTAGACATTATCCGTGTCAGTTTTGTAATTGATTCCTTAATTTTTTCAATGTTTTATCTTATATTTTATAATAATATTTATTATTTGAAAATAGTATACATACATATTCCTGGAGTCAAGATGATCATTTAAATTATCATAATGAGATGTTAATCCGTTTTTTAAGAAGATTTAATATCTCTGTATTTTGATATTTTCTTACACTTTTAATTTAACTCCAAATTCAAGAGTTAATATCTCCTACACCACCTCTACTATAGCTGTGTAAAGTTATACATATTACATTTTAATTTTTTTGAATTCCCCAGTGTGTGGTTTTAAGATAAATTTTATATTTGTTAGAAATAATTAAAATACTTTGGAGATCTTTTCAACACTAAAATTATTATAAAATCTTTTGTGTTTTAAGATGTGGAAAGTCAATTACATGATAGTTTGTTTGCCAACAACGTCTCGCCAAAAACAATTTCTGTTGCTCCAGTTCGTGTGATAAAGAAACGCAATACAGCCAATAAAAAAGAACGACGGCGAACGCAGAGCATAAACAATGCGTTCTCTTGTTTACGAGAAAAAATTCCAAATGTTCCATCTGATACGAAATTATCGAAGGTAAGATAATCCTTTACTATTTGTTGTGTTTTTATTAAATGAAATTATTGATGAATTTGCGTACAGTAGAGATCAAAGTAATTGCTTTCTTAAATATTTTCTTCAGATGGTGCACTTTTTGCTTTTATACACAATTTTATAAAATTTTATTTACTAACAACCAGACTAGAAAGTTTGTTTGAAAAGCTAACGATTATGCACTTTTTCCGGAATTATTCTAAGGCTTTAAAAATACTCCCATATTCGGTGATGATAACATCGCGTTGAAAAAATGCGACATTTTCACTGTATTTCCATACTTCTTAGGGATACAAGTTAACAAAATTTGTATTAAAAAAATAAATTTTCTTTAAAAGTTTTACAAATATTTATATCTGTAAAACTCTCGGGGTAAACAGGTCCGAAAGATATTTACAATTTTTCCTTTTTGTGGAATTTTTAATAAATGACATGATTTTCCTCTTTGCTAAAACGTTGTAGCCCTCTCTGGAAAAATCCTCTAGCTACGCCTATATAAAAAATACTTAATTCTTTAAATTCAACTGAAACCATTTTCCTTCAGCTGATTATTTACACTATTACTTTCATATCACAAAACAAGAAATGGCGACAGTACTACGTTTGCGCTGTTTCCAGAATTTTTACCAATTCCGGACCGGTATCTTTTCATTTCCATGACTTTCTTGAAATCTATTTTCGCCATTTTCGATTTATTAACAATTTTTCAAAAGATAAAGGGAATTATATATAAAAAAAAAATAATTTAATAATTATGAAGTACTAGCTACCAGCTGGTTTGTTATGTATATATAAGTATGTACATATATAAATAATAATTATTGGAATGATTTTTAAACGAACGTTTTTTTTAAATAGTTGTTATTTGAATAGTTGTATTGCAATATGTAATTGTTATCTGAAAAATTTATATTCCAATAAACAAAATAACAACAGCAGTGCAATACATACATGGCGTCAAAAATTGTATCTTGCGTCATGTCCACTTTATGATCAAAAGAACTATTGAATTACCTCTATTGTACACATTTTGATGAATTATAAAGGCAAGGATATCTAGCAAATCCATCACTTAGTTTTCTTTTAAATAAATGGTTAGTTAAGATAAAACGTCAAAAACTTTCCGCGTAACTAAAACTTTTTATCTGCGCCATGTTGCTTTATTTCAATCCTGGATCACCACTTTTAGTTTAATACTTTTTCTTTAATTTAGGCACTAAGATTATAGTACACTAAAAATAAAGCTGAAAGTTTAATATTTTTTACTGAAAATAATTTATAATTAATTTTTTTTTGTTGCAAGGAGGGAAATTAAATTTTAACCTCCTGGTATTTAGATTTGACACGGCTTTTATTACACTTTAAAATATTGTTGTTGAGCCTTTAATCTCTGCTTATTTGTTTTGCAGTTTGCAATTTCTCTCTTAACTGATGTCAGATAATCACGGGAGTTATTCGTATTAATAAAATTTAATTTCATATTCACCAAGTTTTTAAACTTTTTCATTTTATTCAATTTGAATTTTTGATATTTACTATAATAATTGTACTACATACATTTTTCAGATAAAAACGCTTAAATTGGCCATATTGTATATTAAATATCTAGTCGAGGTCTTGGACGGTGACCAAGATCCAAAAAATGGATTTCGAGCTGACCTAAAGCCCTTGCATCGCAAAAATTCCCACGAAAAGAGAACATATATAAGGAATGAAACAAGGGTAAGTAGAAGTACTGGTCAAGGCCAGTTGCGTTATTGCGACCACCTATTGAGTGTATACTGGTGTTGGTTTAAAATGTTTTTGGTTAAATTTTAACTTAATTCTGTTATAAAAATACTCAAACTCTTGTGAAAAATGCGATCGAAGGATGAATAAAAAAAATTACATTACAATAAATATACAAACGACAGTGGGATAACAAACAAAATTTTGATAGAAAACAGACATACATGAATTTATAGCCAGAAAGAAGAAAGATGCCTCATTAAACGACACTTAAGTAAATTATATTTTTATTTATTTGTTTTGTTTCTATGGTCAGACAGACATAGAAATCGACGGATGAATCTGTAGCAAGCAGGCAGGCGTAATACCGCAAGCACTTAACAAGAGTTGTTGTTGGTTTATTAAGTAGATAAGTATGTTAAAACCTCAAAAACATTTATTACGAGTAAAAGATACAATTGGAAAAATTGTATGTTTGTATGTAAATACGCAGTTCTGGAGAACTACTTCTGAGAGCAAATGTTAAGTGTGACTGGTGTAAAGCAGTTTTAATAGCTCAATTGCATTATTGTTATGACAAGAGGAGGGTGGTGGTTAGTTAACATTCAATAATTTTTGTCTTACTTTGTTGTTGGCAAATATCAAGTGTATACGAGTATTATAATTTTATTTTAATTCAGCAAGTGTTTCAAAAATCCATGAAAACATCTTGTAATTCAGTTAATTTAATGTTCAGAGTAAAAAGCATTTACTGATAAAACAATATTATAAATTTATTTTGTTGTATTGTGTGTATGTACTTATATGCACTGTGTCGGTAAACCACATGGCCAATTGAAGTTTTGTTCATTTATTTTTTTTTAATGTGTATTGGAAAATTAAAAGCTTATCGTATCTGAAATATACTCCCCTTTTTGATTTAAATAAAAACATTAACACATACATACATATACATATATGTACATACAGTATAAACTCGATTTGGATAAGCTTTAGAATATTAGGGTGTTATACGAGTATATTTTGAATTGCTGCGCGGAACGGGCCTTAAAAGATTATTCATATACTCGTATGAGTACTGGCGGTAGGGTATTCTGGGTGATACATTGTCCACCACCGAATATTGTCCTACCGATATATAAGTATATATATACTCATATATATATATATATATATATATATATATATATATATATATATATATATATATATATATATATATATATATATATTGTATTATATATATATATATATATATATATATATATATATATATTGTATTATATATATATATATATATATATATATATATATATATATTGTATTATATACATATATATATATATATATATATATATATATATATATATATATTGTATTATATATATATATATATATATATATATATATATATATATATATATATATATATATATATACATATATATATTGTATTATATACATATATATATATATATATATATATATATATATATATATATATATTGTATTATATACATATATATATATATATATATATATATATATATATATATATATATATATATATATATATATATATATATTAAATTGCGATATTTATTGTACCATTTATGATTTTAACCAAAATAAAATATTTCTAGATCCTGTAATAGAGGGAGGAAATTGAAACAACATTTGTTAAGTGTACCGTGCACTCTCCTTGTATTTGAGCTGTTTTTTCGCGGCACCAGTTTGTGATAGATATTTTCGTAAATTGATCCAGAAAATGTTACACTTTTTTCAAACACGAAAAAGTCATAAAATTCCAGGTTTGAAATAAATCTGCTTTAAAAGTAATTTTTTGATCTTTATAAATCTTGAACCATTCGAAGCATAAGTAACACGGAATTTCTTCCTACATTGTTAGAAATTTTAAAAATTTGAGGCAGATCGTAACGTAATTACTATACAAAGAAAAACATCTAATGCTGTTATAAGCGAATGAATGAATGAATGAAAGAAAATCGTTGATTGGAGCAATGCTCAACAATAATGTATAGTAAAATATTGAGACGTCAAAAGCTGCAGAAAATTTTTGTCAAAGTAAATATTAAATATATATATATATATATATATATATATATATATATATATATATATATATATATATATATATATATATATATATATATATATATATATATATATATATATATATATATATATATATATATATATTAAATATTAAATATATATATATATATATATATATATATATATATATATATATTAAATTGCGATATTTATTGTACCATTTATGATTTTAACCAAATCAAAATATTTCTAGATCCTGTAATAGAGGAAATTGAAACAACATTTGTTACGTGACTGACTGACGTAAATTGACTCCATTAAAAACTCTCTAATATATCTTAAATTTTGTCTATTTCGATGAACTATTTTTGAATATCTTCAAACATTTACTGTTTACATTTCTCCTTAAGTCACTCCAATCTTCACAGATTATACATACAGTGAGTAACAATACAATGAAATCTTTTCCAAATATTTGTTGAAACATTCCAATAAGAGCAAAATCCTAATTAATTTTTAGTCATTTTGCAAATTCTCGTAGTTCTTCATTAAAACATACTTATTCTTATAGAGCTTAATTATCAAGAAATAATAAAAATTATATTTAATATTTTTTGTAGTATTGACGAAATAATTACTTTGACAAAAATTTTCTGCAGCTTTTGACGTCTCAATATTTTACTATACATTATTGTTGAGCATTGCTCCAATCAACGATTTTCTTTCATTCATTCATTCATTCGCTTATAACAGCATTAGATGTTTTTCTTTGTATAGTAATTACGTTACGATCTGCCTCAAATTTTTAAAATTTCTAACAATGTAGGAAGAAATTCCGTGTTACTTATGCTTCGAATGGTTCAAGATTTATAAAGATCAAAAAATTACTTTTAAAGCAGATTTATTTCAAACCTGGAATATTATGACTTTTTCGTGTTTGAAAAAAGTGTAACATTTTCTGGATCAATTTACGAAAATATCTATCACAAACTGGTGCCGCGAAAAAACAGCTTAAATACAAGGAGAGTGCACGGTAGACTTAACTGATGTCTAAATAGAGGAGATACCAATCTACAAAGTAAACCATTCTGCTGTGCATAAATATAATATTCAAAGAAAATTCTTTTACCCTTCTCCTCCAATTTTTAAGGATTTATAGAATTTTATTGCGTTCTTTATAATTTAAAGGTAAAAAATCCGATGTAAAAACAAATTTAGCTCCCAATCTTCAGAATTTTTTTCTTTCTAATGTAATTTCTAGTACATAAAACAATTTTCCTCTACTTTACCATCTTTGATACCACTAAAAAGAGAGAGACTGCAATTACCGATTGCAACTTGTTTGAGTTTGATTTCAATTCATCCTCAATTTGACATCAAAGGTTTTTGGAAAACTTTGGATAATTTCATTTAATTGCCTTGTCATTAAATGACAACTTTCTAGGCAAAAAGTTCTACATACTCTTAAAAACATTAAAAATGTAAGCAAGTATCAGTCATTAAATCAATAAAATAAAATATTTTTTGTATTTTTTTTAATCATTTTCATACGAACGCACTTTAATTTTAATTAAGGGTTTAATTTCTTAAATCCTTGGGATCCGCTTTAATAAAAAGCTTTCACAATACAGCAGCATTTGAGCATGTTAAGCACGTTACGCATAGTCAAAAGTATTAATTTATTTTCATGATGAATACAGCTCACTACTGTGCAAATAGACATAAAAATTCTTGGAGAGTCTAACTTGTGAATGTAGCGCTAGGGGTTAATAGGCTAGTGTGGAATGATGAAATGATGCGACAAGAAGTTCATGGATCGATAATTAAAGATGTAGAATTTCATTTTCAATATAGTTTTGTGAGACATTTTATATAGTGAAATTCTTGTATCCAATTTCTCTACATGATTTCCATAAGTAGATTTAATTTACGTATAACCATCGCCACCTCAAAAGTGGTGACATGCAAAAAATACATATCAACTCTGATTAGAGGGCCTTCGATAAAAAAAATTTGACATACACATGTTCTTTCCCTTGTAAGTTTAGTGGGTAATATTATCCCAGTGGAAAAATATAATAAGTTGTTCTTAATCAATGAGGGGATTCTCATTACTTCAAAAGTATCCGCCAGTGTATTTGTTCGATTTCCTGGCAAGATAAGTTCAGAAAATATAGATTAAAATTATAAAAATATCACTTATTTCTTTCGATTTACAATAAAATCCGCATTTTTCTTCAATTTTTTACTGAAACTATAACTTTCACTGATTGTAAATATTGAAAAGTTTTTATCCCTTATCAAGACTTGTATTTTTTGTAGTAAATTATTTAATATGAAATTATTTTCTTTACGAAATAAACAAACATCGGCTCTTCCTAGTGAGTTGAAGATAACTTTATAATGATAAGTCCATGCTAAAATCGTTTGGTACAGAGCTAAACTTGCTTTTTCTTACATCAAAGTCTCTGCATTTTCATGACTTCTTAGGAAACTCGTTTAAAGTATGTTTCTACCAGCTGCTTAGTATCGTAACTGTGTCATATGCTCATGTGGCTGAGGTCGTCTATCACATATTTCATGATGAAATAATATCACTCCTAAGTTCGAGTTCAATTCCATTTGGCAAAAATATTATTAAAAAAATAAATTATGGTAACAAAACTTAAATTTAAAACAAACATGATTTTCTTCATACATAGTACAATATAAAATTCTTTGTGGGACGAGTACCATTTCAGGTACTTCCAAAAAATCAGTTCTTCATAACTTCTTGAACATGACTTAAAATCTAGTGAATAGAGCATCCTGCAATAACAAGCCTATTTTAAAATCATTTGAAAAGATCCAAGTTTTCCCTACTTCCGGATCACAAATTGTATATCTTATGGACTTTTTTGGAAGTTATTTTTTATTGGGTATATTTCTAAAAAAAATATAATGATGAACATTTTCAAAAGTTATAAATTCTCTGATCGCATCAGAGTTGCATTTTGTAAGGCAGTTAAATAGAAAACAATATTGTTTGCTTCATTTATAGTATATATATATATATATATATATATATATATATATATATATATATATATATATATATATATATATATATATATATATATATATATATATATATATATATATATATATATATATATATATATATATATATATATATATATATATATATATATATATATATATATACATATGTACATATGTACATATATATATATATATATATATATATATATATATATATATATATACATATGTACATATGTACATATATATATATATATATATATATATATATATATATATATATATATATATATATATATATATATATATACATATGTACATATGTACATATATATATATATATATATATATATATATATATATATATACATATGTACATATGTACATATATATATATATATATATATATATATATATATATATATATATATATATATATATATATATATATAGTATATTTAAACACAATTTTAACCAATATTTATACAAATAATGAATTTATTATTATAATTTTTTTTTTTGTTGGAAAAATCGTAAATTTAAATCCGAATGTACAGAGAAATTTGAGTTTTAACTTGCGAAAAATGGTTTTTGTATATACTTTTGACTTAATTATTTCTGTACAATAACATTTTTATTTGGTTAATTAAAGTTCTAAAGCATTTCTTTATTTATGTTATAATGAATTTCAGTTTCAACTTTCTTTTCAGTCCAATAACCGTGAATCTAAAGGTCGCACTGGTTGGCCACAAGATGTCTGGGCATCAGAACTAGTTCCCGAGCAAGAGTAGAACTTTTGCAATTTCTTTTCATAGAAAATGTATTTATAATTCCTTTGGATTCCTTAACTTATTATTCCTTCTATAAAAAAATACTGTAGTTTAAAAATAACAAAAGAAACAAACAAACAACAAAATTTATAAATGTTCATGTCTATTATTTATAAATCCTTTGTTAATTGATCCATAAAAATCGAGCTAGTAAGTATAAACATTTGATATTTAGTTTTTGTTTGAACTATATAAACATTCTTAACAAATTAACGCACAAGTATCACACTTTCCCCGGAAAACTTTCAATGTAAACAAAACAATGCAATTGAAATCATTAACAATGTTCCTAGAAGAAAAGAACTGGATGTGAATTGATTTAAATGAAACAATGTGTAAATCGCAACAGTAATTGACGTGGAACGGATAATAATTGGAAACATTAAACATTTCCTAATGAAAAAATATAAGTTTTTGTTTGTTGTTTGTTTAAGGAACGACATTTACATTGCTTCTTCCATCGTATTAGTTAATTAGTGTATTTTCTGATTTCTGAGGAAGTTAAGCAAGTTGACAGTACTTCGGAAAATTTGTTATTTCTTGAAATTGAAACAATGAAAACAATATTTGTAGGCATATGTGTTGTGCCTCTATGTTTTAAAATACTTAATTATTTAATTTTATTTAAATTTGGAGTCAATTTCCATTGAATTGCTATTTATAGCAATTGAACAGCGATTTAAATTCGTACATTGCGATCGAATACAATATTCACTTGTTTCAATTGTGTTATTTTTTTTTTCTTTAAATTTGATTATTGCAAAATATAGAATCATAGTAGCCTTAGAAAACTTCTCAACACTCATGTATACACTCTTAATGAACTTAACGGACGGTTAAATAATGAAACTGGAGAAAATTATAACGCCTAACTCCGCCACGATCAAGATGTCCATATAAAAAAAAAAAAATTATAATAATTATGGCGAAAAAAACCGAACAGAACAATTGAGCAGATTACAAAACCGAAGCACTATGGGTTGGATTAAAACCCGATATAATCCATTTCTAGTTTATATTTTACTCCCAAGGAGTATTGGAATACCTTCTTAAAAAGTTTTTTTTAGGTCGGTCCATAACTGGGACATTATCAATACTTCGAATGTGGGCGAATTACCCGACCGATTAAATCATGGGACAAACTGCAAGCGGAACCTTTCCAACAAAAAAATTATTTTGGAAATTTGTCCATAAATAAATATATTTCGAAAAAAAAATTATGCGACTAAAAAATTTTAAAAATTGGTTCACAAATGATACAAATGATTCATGTATAAATATAAAGAAGAGAGGAATTGATAACGTTTTTCTTTTTTGAAGTCGGTTAAAAAACATGTACATGAAAAATAAACGTTTTGCGTGTTTTCGCTAAAAATATTCAAAATTTTAGCGAGTTCGGCCATTTCGGTATTTCGGAAAATGTCTTGTTTTTAATTGTTCGGATAATCGAGATTATACTGTATTTACTAGATTTAATTCTTTCGAGGGCTTTTTGGATTTTTTTTTTTATTCTGTTTTGGGGACATCGAACAAAACTGCTCAGCAACCCCCGGGAAATGAAACTTTCCTACAAAAATATTCAATATTTGTATGTTTCCAATTGAAAATACATATACATACATAATATACACATGAATATTCATACGCGCACAGGATATACATACATATGTCTACAAATAAGTAATTTAAGTACATACCCTGAAGGAAATGTCACTAGTGATTCACTAGTGATTCACTATTGACAAAGTCACCAGTACTAGTGACAAATTATACCCCAGCCAATGCTTTTTTCTGTTGACATTTAACATGCACTTGTCATTGAAAATCCACTACTGACGTTGGAACTAGTGACGAACTAGTTCCAATGGGACCATATGACGACCGTAGAACTAGTGCTTCCCTGTAAACATTGTCACCAGTATTATTGACATACTCTACACAATACTTCTTTCTATTGAAATTTAAGATGGACTTATCATTGAAAACCCACTACTGAAGAGGTCGTTCTAATGGGTCCATGTAAACAATTTTTGATATACATATATCCCTACAGTTTTAGTTAAAATAAATGATTAAAGGTTCACCATAGAACAAATAAACGCAATTAAAAAACGAAGAGGCATAAGCGTGCTCTCAGAAATTTCTCTGCTCATCAAACAAAAACTTGTTGACAACTCCGTTGACGATGTCTACATATGAGTCACCAAAATAGTCGACAAAACTGGTGACTTGGGTACACTTGTCCCCATGTTTCCTTCAGGGTAACTATGTACATATCAGAGACCGGCAAAAATCACGTTTTTTATGCCTTCACTCATGCATAACTTTTTTGTGTCCAATTATTCACCAACACATAAGCAAGCATGCGCGTACGCTCATAATCTTTATTTGTGTTAATCATTAGGAAGGCAAATACAAAAATGCCTATATGAATTTTTCAAGCAAGATTTTAACACAGAAGCTATTTTGAGCGTTTGCATTGATTAAACACAAAAACGAATGGCATTTATTCAACATGCCTTTTCTTTGCAAAGAATATTAAGAAAAATCATGCAATGATATATGCTGGCACATAATCTTGAGTGTGTAGGTATGTATGTTGTTAAACATTGTGGTTGAGAAATAAGGATGCCATACGAAGTTACCAAAAAACGTCGGTTTTACAATAAACTTTAAAAATCGCAATTTTCGGTTTAAAATCGTTTAAAGATCGGATTATTTTTTACTCATTCAAAAAAAATTGTTATTTTTATAAGAAATACTTCAACCTTGGCAAATTTGTTTGTTTTATTGAATTTTACTGAAATTAAAGTCGTTTTTAACTCCCAAGAATAATACCGCTTTATTGGTTTGGTACATAGATTACTTAAAAAGAAGGGTCTTTAAGTGTATTTTTCTGAGCGCGGTGCGCTTTTTTTTAAATTTCGGTGCTTGTTTTAATTTTTGGCGGCACCGAAGCAAATTCAACAAATCTATTTGTTTCAGTGTGAGAAAAAAATCTTTGTACAATAAAATACACCCGTTTCAACATTATTTTATTCAACAGCGCAAAATTTTTACACGTTTATATGAAAATGATTATTTTCACGACAACACGGCTACATGGCTACACGACCACCGTTGTAGCTGTGGTAGATTTAGGCTAATTTATATTTTTGTGAGCGACAGTGAGAGTGTTTAATATATAAGTGCTTAAAATACTTTACTGTATTTAACAAAAAATAAGAATACAAAACGCATTGCTTATAATATAACCTCCTTCATGTATACACATATACACACATGTCTATATAATTACAAAATGATAATTGTAAAAATCGGGATAATTTTAAAAATATATTTCTTGATTAATTATCTGTTTCAGCGTATCGTCGTAAAAATGCTATTAAACTGTTAAGTCTGGCAACCGTGTTGCCTAACCATTCTATAAACACACAGCACCTTGTGCATAAATGTACAATTGTTGATTTTTTGCCTTTTTCACATTAATGCTTTTTGCATTAATGCCTCTAAAGCTGAATTCACCGGTTCGTACTGCACGAAATTTTCGTTGAGAGATAATTTTAGTTTACTGAGAGTTTGCTCACAGAAGATTCACCCGCGTCGAACAAATATTCTGTAGAAACAAAGCTACCATATGCAACAACTCTGTAAATGCTGTGTGTTACTTTTACAAGCAGGCAGCACAGTAGCAGATGATGGCAATTTGCTGTGTTCTAAATTAAGCAAATTTTTATAAAATAAAAAATATATAAATGAATTTAAGTCGAGTGCATGCTCTAATAGCTATTGAGTTAAATAAATATAAAAAATTTACAATTAAACTTGTATATTATAATACATACATATGTACATATAATATGATGTGGCAGCTCATTTCAATTTTGCATAAAAAATTTATATATCTGGCAGCACAGTTCAATTCGTTCGGGACGATAATTAAAATTAAACCAATTCAAGCAAAAATTGTTCCGCATTAAATTTACTCTCTTTCTCTCACTCTCTCAAAAATAGAGACGTCAAATTACATATAAAAAAAATCGTTCTGAACGTTCAGAACGAACCGGTGAATTCACCTTAAGTTTTTGATTTCGATCATGAATGTGATTAAATAAAAATGTGTGCTTTGAAGAGTTGTCCAAAAATTCATGCACACACAGTTTTTAAACACTCAAACTGAATAGCTGGCATGCGGCAACAGATTAAATTTACATGTTCGCAAACAACCCTTATTTTGCTTAGCATAAAATAGAATAGACACAATGTTGATAAAGGCATATTTGAACGTTTGAGCGAAAATGACATGTTTTTCGAGTGTTTGATTAATCTGATTTTTTTTTAATCACCGGTTGCAGGTCTCTGGTACATATGTATATAAATATATATACATGTCTGCATACAAACATACTACACACATATTTAACCTTTTGATTTGCAGGTGACTAATTGTCTTCGCGCGGATAACAAGAGAAATATGTATGTATACAGAGATATGTACATAAGTATGTATGTATATGTAATTAAATAATGCAAACAAATTTTCAATAATACTAAAATAAAACTGGTGTATCAATAATGGTTTTCTTGTTTTCTCTGGCAATTGAATTTTATTTACTTGTAGCACACAATTGAATCGTGAAAGTTTATTATTGTAAATTATTTAGAGAACTCGAGGTTAAATTTATTATTTACCTTATTCACGTACTTACATATATATTTCTTGTATTTACATGCATACATTCATTGTAAGTAGAAAACGGAAATGATCTTGTAAGATATTAACAAACAACGAACCTGTAAAGGTTTAATAGCAGACATATAGAAAGATAATGTCCTTTTGAATTTGAAAGCGACGTAAACATTATAATATGAATGAATGAACAATGCATATGTTTGGAGGGATATTTATAACACCCGTAAATAATAGATTTTCCAAACACAATCGTGCTTAGTATATGAGAGCATCATAAATAAAATTATGTGTGATCAGTAATTTTGGCTGACATCTTAAACGTCTATTTACAATTCATCGATACAGTATTGATACAAGTGTTGGTATATTATTCAATTAGTTAAACGTATGTATATTGCTTCCAGAATTACATTGCAACTGATTCCTAAATGTAAGTCGTTGATATTAATGCGCAGAGAAAAGCAAATTGTGCATCCAAATTTTTTTTGATGCAATGCAAGTTACATCAAACATGTACACTTGTCGCGGGTTTTGTTTCTTTTAATGTGCTCTTTTTCCATTGATAATTTTTCTAAAGAAATTTAATTTGCGTGATAAATAATGTATTTCATATGTGTAAAGGCCCCTAAAAGTGGTCAGAAATGTAAAGTAGCCGTTTAGTATAATGAAGGTAACTAAAGAATGTATCAAGAATGTATTAGTACTGTAAAGATACATTCCAAGGGGGCATTGAGATAGCCAGCGTTAACTTCATAATACTTTGTATACGGACACCTTACATCCCCAACGATGTTCAAGAACATACATATGTATGTATGTATGTGCAATCCATCATTCAGGGTGTGAATGAGCGTTAGTATAAAAAAGTCCAACATAAGTGACAGTTCCCCAATAGATTTTTTGCAAAAATCTACATAGTATGTTTGCCAAAATAGTCTTCTGCTTTGTATGGTAAACACCGATTTGCCAAATACTTTCATTTGAATTTTTTTTATTATTCAGATTTTCACTTTTCATCGAAATCGACCATTTACGATCAAATAAAATCTTAGTTTTATAACCATAATACTTAGTTTGTCGGCAAGGGAGGAGCGGCGAAGAGAAACGATTACACACATACATACATATGTATACTAGAAATTCGTGTTGTTCCTTCAATCGCCTTATTTTCTAATGTCTACATTAATATAAGGCCAGTGCATGAAAAACGTTTATTTTTGTATATGTACATATGTACGTAAATAGAAGTTCTTCGAAGACTTCGAAAACTATAGAATAAGTATAGTTTAATTGAAGTCTTTTGGCTGCATGTTTAAACTTCAGCAATGTTGCTTTTACATTAGCCACCTTTTACAATCGCCCTTAACGTGAATAAAATTTAAGGTGAAGTCTATTCCCTAAATTTCGATCGTCAATTTCATATTGTTGTTGTCCTTGTATACAATTCTTTTGAAGTCTTAAAAAAATTTTAATGGGAAAAAATTCATGTGAACATTTCGTTCGCAATTTATTCAAGCAAAGGTTTGCTGCATCCTAAATGGGATATTAATTCAAATATTTTATGTATTTAAATGCTTCCTATGCTAAAAAAATTACCTGTTACAGTACATAGCGATGCAAGCTGCACTTCAAATTAAAGCTTTTTCATATCACTAAATTATACAACTGAATAAAACCGTGTAACAAAATTAATTAAAACACTAAACAAAATAACTAGATATGTAAATTAAAAAATGTGTTAGTGATGAACATATTCGTAAATGCAATTTAAATAAATAAAAAAGCTCGTTATTTATTTATTATTTTAATTCGAATAAAATAATCTTGTGAATTAACAGGATGCTTTTTACTTACGTAGATAATTTTATGTTTTTTACTACCATGTTAGTCATAATTTTTATATATCATTATATTTTCTTCAAAAGTATACATAAATCATTTTCAAATACGAGTATATGTTTGATAACTCGAATGGAATTATAAACTAAACAAGCTCCGCTGTATATATACATATGTACATATATACGATATATGCATGCAATCAAGCATGCTGATAACAGTACAGCTGATATTTTGCCTTGCTTTCTACTTCTATGATGTTGCTTTTGACAAAGAGAAATTTGAGAACTGTGTTTGGTATACTGTGAGCATACCTCCTGGTTAATCGCATTCAATTTTACGCGATTTCTTTACTACGTTATTTGCAACTCTGTTGCGTACCGACTATTTATATTTAGTACTATATGACTCACAGCAATTAAAGTACTTCTTTCATGTAACGATTTAAACAGAAAATTTCTGCAATCGATAAGTCAACGTCAAGTTTCACGTTCGGATTGGAAATTTATAAATATCAAAGGTCAAGCAAAAATCTTGCGTTTATTATAAATACACTAAACCAAGAAAATTCAATTTTACCAACAAAGAAACGAATTCGAAAAATTATTGGGGTGGTAGAGAAGTTTAGTTTGATAAATTAAAAATTTATATAATAGGCAATTAAAAAATAAATCAGCGAGAATGTCTTTATTACGATTATTTCCAATTATGTATGACATGGATTTTGTATAACATTTTTAAAACACAAAGTGTTTGGTAAAAAGTGATAAAAAAGTGTTTTTGTTATTTAATTAACTCAAAACAAAAGACAAGAACTTTTTGCGTACCAAGTAAAACCACGCACTAATTATCAATAAAAAAAGTCACAAACCAAAATAAAAAAATTACGTGACGCCATTTTGAAAAGCAGAAATCAAACAATACGGAAATTGTATTGTGGTCAAATTTAACAATAAGAAAATATTCAATTTCCTAAAAGAATTTCGTGGAGTCAAAAATTTTGGCCGGCTTCTCTTTCGTTACTAGTGTAATGTTTACTAAGCAACATCACAAACAACAACTACAGCAAAAATCGAAAAACATTTACAGAATAAACGACAAAAGAGCTGCAGTAAAGAAAAGAATTCTTGTTCATCCCTCGACCATGTTCAGAAACTTCAATTGCCAGTTGACGACATATTCTTCTATAACGGCAATGACCAACTGCTATAGACAAAGCTCTTCACTTAGAATTATATGCCAACAACCGTGGTTTATAAGAGTCCATGCTTAAGTTGTGACAGCGACCTTTTAATCTTTTAAATTGATCAAACTACTATTTAACCTTTTAAGCAAGGTTCAAGGTCGTTCTGTCCTCTTAACTTAGATTGTTAAGTTATATGCATCGTCAAAAACAAGGATTTCAACAAAATATACAAGATTAGAAGGAAATTTATGAAAAAAATATATATAAAATTTATTGACAAAAATTTTATAACTAAAAATCAGTCAAAAATTTATCAACTCGTTCTATTTGATAGAACAAATCACATTGAATTAAAGGATAAAAGGATTTTACCTGAAACGTAACGTCCTTTAGACAAAACCTTGCCAACTTCTCATTCAAAGAACATTATGAAACTGTTGGAAAGTTCTCGCTTTGAAGCCATCAATAATGCTTTGTCTATCGGCTCGGGTAGTAGCACTATTTTCGGTCGCATAGAATCATATTCTTGCAAAATGGTTGCCGCTGATAAGGCATTGTATAAGCGCTTTACAGCAGAGACGCACGGTTATGGACCGCATGACTTGCAGGCTCTTTCGCCTCCGCAAACATTGGTCGATATGTCACCAACTTTACATCGCAATAACAGCCAGTCGGGAGATGAAGGTGTCATTTTGTGCGACACTATATCACGAAAGACTTTGTTCTATCTGATTGCCACTTTGAATGCATCATTTGAGCCCGATTATGATTTCTCGGAAGCTAAGGTAAGAAGTTGATATAAACTCTATATACTTATGCTTGGAAAAAGAACACCCACTGCAATATTATATCCTAATATTTTGTCCGCATTCTATTGATTTAATAATTTAAATAACACTGTTCGAAACTCGTAATCATACAATTGTAACAACTCAGTTTAAAAATAGAGTGTCTGATAACTACATCTTGCACAATAAAATTAAGTTACTCTTATACGTCTACAATTTAAAAATATGTATACTTATTTTGAGTCTGGGGATTCCATTTCAATAGTATTGATGAATAAAGCATTTCATTGTAAGTTTTCTTTTTTATTTGAATAATAAACAATAATGGTTCGTTGATGCCGACAGGAGTATATCATGCTGTGTTCGCGTGAGCCTCAAATATGTCGGGGGGTGTCGTAGAATACAATTTTATCGGAATTGGATTTGACACTAAAAAAATTATTGTGTCAAAAATACAATGTTGTCGTTTTTATGTTTGAAATAATATTAGTGTTGGTGTTAGGTGTCACAGAAACCAATGTTATAGGTTCTCTTTTTGGAAGTAAACCAAGCAGTTGACATCTGACAGAATTAATTTGTGGGCTATTGTTTTTATTCATTTTAGTTGAATATTTTGTACTATATTTATAAAAAAATATTTACTGAATTATCTTAACATGAGTACCGTCGATGGAACCTATTAATGACATAGTTCTGCACTTACTATAAAAAAAGTCGTTATCACGCTTCTAGCTAAACTTGTACTCTAGTCCTCTTCGACAGATCGCTGAGAGGATCCTTTTGCTAAAAACGTTACGCTACTGATAACAGTATCAACAGTGGTATCTTATATCGAAACAAGTAGCCTTCAAACATTTGATTCGAATATTGGTTCAATAATACGTTTTCATGACACCAAATGATACCAATGTTGGTTTGCAAATCCGACAAAAAGAAAAACCGACTTGAAATATATGGCTCCGCCGAGTGATAACAATTTATTAAAGATATAACTTGCCGGATCTGTGTCACTGTGCGAAGACATAGCTTGTTAATATTAATTCATTTAGCTGAACTAACTGACTTTAACTATCGTGTTCTAATTTTAATCATTTTGTTTAATTTTTAATTCCAAAGAAATTTTTCTTTGAAAGTGTAACAGATACATATGAATTTTATTAAGACTTATTTAAAAATAACATATGTTGAACATTGTTTAAAACATTTTTTGTCTTCATCTGAAGTACAGATAATTTTGTTGATCTATGTATACCTTTTATAAATATTTTATGGTGTTAGGCTGTTACCAAAATTGAGCTAAGAATTAAAAAAAAAATAATTAGAAAAACTAAGGATATTAGTACAAATTTGTCCAATAGTACAATAAGTAAAGGTCAATTAACATTGAAATTTCATACATCAAATCTTAAATAGACGTGCATATTTTCTATTAATTTTTTAAACAAACTTCTGACAAACAATGAAATTATTTTTAGAACTAACACATAAATATATTTATTTTTCATATACTCGTATGAATAAAGTATATTAAAAGTCTCTTGAGGAATATATACCAGTACGTATTTATCTATTATGTATATATTTTTGGATTTAAAATATATTTTATATGTACATATGCATATTTTGTATATCAAACGAATTACTTGTATGTAATTTAATTTTGGCATAAAAGTATTTATATGCTAATTTGCACATTGATAAACGTATTTGAATTTTACGTACCCGTGTTTGCTAAAATATTTTTAGAAAATTATTTTCTTTTTTGCATTTACATAACAATGAGTATATATTTTTGTTTTTTGTACAGTTGTGATCTATTTGACTTTGAATCGCTGATATGAGAGTGTATACATACATAAGTATACAATACAGAAAAAGTTAAGCAAAATATATATTTTTTTATTTACAACACACGAATTGTTAATATACATATGTATAAATATTACTCGTATGGTTCTCATAAATGTGTTAAGTTAAATTATATATATTATATTACATACTTACACGTAAATACTTATGTATATCTAATTAATTACTGTCTTGCTTGCTAATGTTTGTTTGTTTACTGATAATTAAATTTTTGTTGACGGCTCATTATTATTGTTATTTGTTTTGCTTCAATGAGTCTAAAGGTAAATGAACTCTAAATCAAACATAATTTGCACTACTTCTAAGTTGTGTACATATAAGTACAAATGTGAACGTATGTATGAAAGTACATATCAAGTAATGATTCAGTGAATCAGGTCAGCCACAAAACATATTTATCCTTTTTAAACTTTATTTTATTTTCCCAACAGAAATAATTAATGTTTTTCCTATTATTTATTTATTATTATTATTTTTAATAAATATATGTGATAATCATGAGGATTGAAGTATCAAAAATAGTATAAGAATTGTATAAAGAATGTAAGCTTGGATAGTAAAGTTGATTGCATAATAATTCTCGCAAAGAACAGACTTCAGAACAGATTATAAATCGGCACAAATATGGGTGAGCTTAAAATTCGATCACATCCGTTTATAGTTTATATTTCACTATTTGAAGAACGAAATATTACCTTATATAAATGATTGATGGGCGACCATTTTGTTCGTACGATTTCGACTGGATTTTCTATGGGATCAAACTCAAAGCATACATTTTTAAATAAAAGCGTATTTTCAATATCGATTCATGAATAGAAGAGTTAAGCGAGAATTTACCATTCCGATTTTCCAAAAAATAAGACGAAAATAAAAATATTACATAAGAGTAACAATGATACCCAAACATAATATTGTAATTAAAATGAAAAATAAAGAAAAGGGTCGTAGGAATGATAGAAAATAATGATTAAAAAATACATAAAATGTAGGAAAGTTGGTAAAATAGAAATAAATGCATATCGAATGTAAATTCTCTCGATTTGTTTGTATTAAAACATTCTAAATCTACTATTTATATTTTCTAATTTTCATATACTATCGTATCGTACATATATAAATTCGGTCAGTGTTAAAAAATTAAAATTTTAAAAACTTCATTTTCTCTCCATCAGCAGAAAAGTTATGAAAGCGAACTTTCACCATAATAACATTTTTATGTTTCCTACTGCGGGCTTTTAACTTTTTATAAGTATACTTAAAAAATTGAAATTTATTATTCGGGATATTATCCTCAACTAATCTAATGCATTGTTTGTTGTGGCTTTAGCTCTTCATATATCGTCATTTCATTGGTCGCTAAACCAATGAAATGCCGATGACGATTTGGTTTAGCGACCAATGAAATGCCGGTATATGAAGAGCTAAAGCCACAACAAACAATGCGTTTTATAAGTATATTTTACTAATTTGTGTGAGTCCTACATTTTAATATTAATATGTTTGTCTCATATATTTTTTTCTACTGTTGGGATTAAAATACTCCTGAGTATTTGAAATGGGGTCCAAAAGTAGCTAGTATTTTACAATTTTTTTTACCAGATGTTAGAATCTCAGGAATATCCAGGTTTGTATTTGAATTCCTCGTAGTTTTGGGTCAGCAAATGTCATATATTGAATATTATTAAAATAACTGTAAATTAGTAAAATATGTGAATATGTATGTATGTATGTATATAAAATTTATTTGTTTATCTCTTTTGTTTTGCAGAGCCATGAATTCAGCAAAGAACCGTCTCTTCAATGGGTTATGAATTCGGTTCATTCAAATTTATCGGCTTTAGCTGGTGATCAATATCAAGCACTGCGTCAACCACTGTGGTCGGCCATTGATGATGAAATTAATCTACAAGAGTGCGACATTTATAGTTATAATCCTGATTTAAGTTCCGACCCATTTGGGGAACCTGGCTGTTTGTGGTCATTTAATTATTTCTTTTACAATAAGAAATTAAAGCGCATTGTTTTCTTTACATGTCGTGCCGTAAAGTAAGTTATTGAAATTTATTACACAAAAAAATATTGTTTTATTAATAAAAACAATTACCAATCATTTTTATCACTCGCATTATTATTTTTATCATCTGCATTATAATTCTTTAGCACACTGGGAAAATAATCGAACCATTATTTTTTCTTAGTTTTTAAGCTAGTTTAGTATTTCACTAGTGTTCATGCCAGATTAACAGTAGATCTTTCAAAATATTTTATAAATTACTCAATAACTTATATGTATATACGATACATTCTTTTTGAACTTTTTGAAATATTTTTTTGAAGTTTACAGCTGAGCTGCTATAAGCACCAGCGAAAGATAATAATAAATAGTTTTACAAGAATATAAAAAATTTCATAATAAATACATATACTTATGTATTTCATTTTATAAAATTTTCTGTTAATTGTTATTTATTCCTGCATTTCGTTGGCGCTAACCAAATCATCAGTACACTTTAGCCATAATACTTAATATTGAAAAAGCTTTAAAAGTCATATAATTGTATAAAAGCCCACAAATACAATAATTGAATATGAATGCATATATTATAGGTATAAGGTAGTTGTAGTCTTAGAAAACTTTATACAAACAACACAAATAAGTTATATTCGGTTTGCAACTTTTTATTTTTTTTACAATCCTTATACAATAAGAATCCCTTTTGTATTTATTAAGCAGAATATGACGAATTATTTTAATGAATATCTTTTATTTTATTTAGCTCCTTGTATGCCGGAGAAACGTCAGATTTTTCTATGGAGGAGGAAGGTTACTAAAGCTAACAGCGTTAAGAAGAAAACTAAATACATAACTATATCTGTTGTCACACAAAATAAAAAATATAAATAAATAATAATATATATATATATATATATATATATATATATATATATATATATATATATATATATATATATATATATATATATATATATATATATATATATATATATATTTATAAATAAATAAATAAATATATATATATATATATATATATATATATATATATATATATATATATATATATATTATTTATTTATTTATATATATATATATATATATATATATATATATATATATATATATATATATATATATATATATATATATATATATATATATATATTGACTATTTTATATAAGTTTACTACAAAAGCAAAAAATCCATTAAAAATGGACGATTTACTTATCTGAAAATTATCCTTATGTTTGAAATCTTGTACTTGTTGGTGTATTTATGGGCTCGGAGGCAGGTGAGAGCTGCGATGTGAGAATTCGTGCCTCTAAGTACACGCGATGCCAATTGAATAATGAAATTATATACATACATTTTATTTTTTATTACTTTGCTCCTATTATACACATACATAAATATAAAATTCGTAAATTTAAGATTTTTTGGATATTAATGAATCACAAGTTTAATTATAAACTGATATGAATTAAAGTATAAATAAGTACATTATTAAAATAATTCTATATACATACATATACTTACGTTTTACTCACTAACAATTACTTTAAAAAAAATATTTTTTGCCTACTTGTCTTTTTTAAGTAATCAATATAATTTTTTCTTGCGTAAGTAATCAATATAATTTTTTTCTTGCGTAAAGTAATCACTATAATTTGTATCTTATCAATTGTAAAAATACATATATATGTATTTATATATATATATATATATATATATATATATATATATATATATATATATATATATATATAACAATGAAATGGAAAGTCAATAGATTTTTCTACTTATCGAGTCTATTTTTTTATATGCTAAATATCAACTGCCTTATAATTTACAAAAGATTAGTAAAACAAATTTCTATTAAAATTGTGAAATTTCGTTTTATAAAACTTTTAAAGTATTGAATGTAAGGCACATACTATTGATAATATATTTTAAATTATATATTCAATACCATTCAAATATTACTTAATGAATCCAAAACTAATGCTTCAAATAAAACTAGATTTTAATCCAATAGTTGTTTTATTTGCAAATTTTTCCTCAAACTAATGTTATAGATGTGACAGTAAAAAAAAAATTAAAAAATTGAACGTCGGAATAATCAGCTTTTCTACAAATTGATATTATGAGTATCAAAAAAACAATAAAATGCATCACTATTTCTATTAAAATAATCAAATAGTAAGAAATAAGCATTTATGTATATATGCTTAATATTGAAATTTATGCTTCGCGATTGCTCCGAATCAGTTGTTTGAATAATTAGCTTTTGTTTGTTGTGGTTTGAGCTGTTCAAATATGAAGTTCCATTGGTGCTAGTAGAGAACTTCAAAAAATTTGTTGGGCTGTCGAATTCACTTGCTCACTGGCGTTAATTGAACAACAAATACAACAATGTTATTTGGTTTGCTTATACATATGAATGCAAGTTTTTTTTTAATTCAAATTTTATTTATATTTTTTTAATAAATAATTAGAATATATAATTCAGGCATCACTTTTAGGTTATAAGGAATAAAAAAAAAATAAAATTCGAAAAATTTTATTTTGTAATAAAAATTTCAGTTACACATTTCAGAAAATTTATTCAGTTTGACAAGTAACCACCGATCCTGTTGAAACTCACAGTTAAGCTATGTATGTGACTACATGTCTTGCAACTTGTCATAGTTATTTGATAGCAAAAATTCAATAGAAATATGGACTGCTAGCATTTTTAGTATATTGGATTTATTGTGCAGATTAAAAGCAAATGCAAATCATTTACACCGAGTTCACTCCAAATAATCTTGGCATTTCCTCTAAATATTGCCTACAATGTATGAGCGTAAAGAAAAAATAGCCCACCAAATCGTCAGCAACTTAAACGTGAGATTCCCTTAAAATGAAATTGTGCTATTTATTTGCAAAAAGAGGTTTTTCATTAGAAATTTATTAAATGTGTTTTTATTTTATTGTTTCGAACGTTCCCAAAGTATACTATGTTAAGTACTATATTAGGCTATTTCGATTTCTTTTAAATTTTTGTGCACTTTTTTATAACAGTGCTGCTGTCATTCGTGTGAATTAAGAACTGTATAAATTTATCAAATTGTTCCTTATCCGTGTGTGCCAGTAATAATGTAGCATACTGAAATTAAAAAAAAATAATTTTTAAAATTTTCTTTAATGGTTATGCCAAATTGTATTAAAATATATCAGAAACTGAATTATTAGAAAATGTTATGAGTCAAAATTACCTTAGACAGTAGTGGATAATAAGTCTTTGCTGATGAGTTAGTTAAACATAGAATTTTCGACAAACTATTCCATTCTCTTCGTAAAAGAAATTGGCGCGCATATTTGATCTTCATATTCTGGTCTGAAACCGATGAAGCTCGATGTTCCCAATGAAGATATATGTAAGGATTGCAAGATCTATTACGATCTTCCCATATGGGATGACGGTCATTATCAATCATATCCAACACATCAGTAAGACGATCTTTTGGAATTTTCCTTGTATTAACATTTTTAATTTGTTCCTTCGTCAGCTTACTGATTTTTGTATATTTTTTTATTGCAGGTTTTTTAGATAATTTTACTTTACTACCCTGTTGTTTGACTAATTCTGATGTAGTTTTTTTATTTGGTTGAGATTTTTCTTTTTTGTTATTCGCCGATGATTTATTTTTAATGGAAGTTTGCTTTGCTTTTCGGCTGCTTCTGGTGCGACCTGATAGGGTGCAGGATTTTTCAATAATATCAGTCTCTGCTACGTTGTTATTACTTGATGAACTATTAGGAGGTAGTTTCGGGTTAAGTAATATATTTTCATTGTTACGTGATGTTACTTCATTTAATTGATCTTTTTGTACATTAAGACTTTTAACCTTATCACTTTTGATATTTGGGATAATATTCGAATTGTTCAAACTAATTGCTTTTCTGGCACGTTTTTTTGGTTGAACCGATGTTTCGGCTGATTTACCCAAATTATTATCAGCATCATTAGAAGTGTTTGATAACAGATTTTCATCATACAATTTTTTACAGGTTGATTTTTTATTTACGTTTCTTCTCGAATTTCTTTTATTTAGATTTGTGAATTCCCGTGTATCGTTATTAGATGATATATGGTTGCAGCTTTTTGCCTGTACTGTTTTGGTTTTACTTTCAATCAAATCATTACCATTTTTGCCAGATACATTTTCTGTGCTCTTGTCTTTTTCCTCACATGCTTTATTTTCATATAGGATATTATCTAAAGTTTGATTAGTTTGTTTTCTTTGTTTTGCACAATTCGCAGAATCCTTTTCTACGTCGATATGTTTCAGCATGCTAACGATAACGTTTGAATCAATAGTTTTAATTAAATTGTCAGCCATTTCTTGGGTAATTAGTTCCATATCTTTAAATACATTGTTTTGGTCTATATTTTCTAGAGTATTATTTAAAGCCAATTCCGTTCTATGCAAGGTCTTACTATCTTCCACTTCTGAATTAGTTTTTGATAACGTCTTTTCAAGTGTCTCAATTTTCGATTTAGAAGATTCCAAGTCTTTCTTAGTTATATCATGTAGACCGCTTCGAAAATTATCAACTAATACTTCGGATTTTAATCTAGTTCTTCTTTGATGTGGTATTGTACTTTTTCTCTTCGTTATCAAAGCTTTTAGTTTTTGTGTCTCTTTGGAAACCTGATATGATTCCACTTCTTGTGTGATTAATTCTATTCTGCTTGAATTTTTTTTATCTCTCTTTTCTATTTTCGATCTATTATTATTTGGATTAGATATTGATAGTTTAGTTTTCTTTTCAGGTGTCCCAAACTCCGATTTAGAAGAGCCAAGTTCATTATTACTTATATCATGTTCCCCGTACAGTAAGTCGTGTCGAAGACTATCGGCAGAAATTTGGGATTTTAACCTAGTTGATCTTCTTTGAGGTAGTTTTGTATTGATTTCATTTTTTGTTGCTGTTTTAGAAGCCTTCTGTTTTTCGTATTTTTCGACAAACTGCAATTTTTCCATTTCTTGGCCATTTAATTCTCTTTTGCTAAATACATGTCTTGGATTTGAATTTGTTGGTTTAGTTGCCATATCGGACATTTCAAGCTCCGTTTGTGCAGAATCGGAAACTTCTTTAGTTATGTCATATTCTCCATCCAGTAATTTTATTTTTGAGCGATCATAAAGGACAATTGGTCGTAATTTTTTACATGTTTTAAGCACTTTGGAGCTTTTCGGTGATGTTTTAACGGTTTTTTCGAAAAACTTAAATATTTCAACATTTTCAGTATAACTTTTCATATAATCTAAAGTATTTACACTCATTTCGGCTACACATACTTTTTTATAATAAAATCACATATTCTGTGCTAAATTGTATAGTTCAAACACGTGAATAAACAAACAAGCAATTTTTTTCTGGTGACATTTGGAATGAAACGTCAGTCAAATCGAATTTATAAAAGGTGCTCAACAGAAAACGAATTAATTAAGCAAAATTTTACATATGATACTTATGTAACGTGCAAATGATGTTTCAAGAATTATTATTAAGCGAAATGAAAGCAATATGGATGCAAATACATCTACTAGAGCAATCAATAAAATTGCAACAGTTATGGCATCACTACCGAACATTTTTATATAATGCCTACGTCAATTAATATGTCAAAGTATATGTAATGATGAATATATATTCTTGCTTGGGTCATGCCAAGACCTATTTTAAAGGTATATGCATATCTAAAACAAAAATCATTCAGTAGTTTGTCTAACTGTCTAACTCTAAACCTGAAAAATTTTGTTTGTCAGTGTATATGAAGTTTGACAGCACTTTTGCTCACCCTTTGAGTAGGCATAGACCATAACAATATGCTTTGTGGCAAGCGGGTTTTTCTTTGAATATAAAAATTATTTTATAAATTTAGTTGTTTGTGTCAATTGTTCTTTAATGAAAAGCAACAGGATATTTTTATAATAGTTTGTGTGCATTTGATGCAAATTTTTTTATAAATTTGGCGCTGTAGCAATTTTTTGGTACTTTTTTATTTTTAGATTTGAAACTTTTTTTAGTTGTTAAATTTATATACACATACTATGTATAATCTGTTTAAAATAATTTTTTAGCTGGAAGTCTTTAGTTTTTTATATAAAAATTAACAATTTCTAGTTTATATTCAAAAATCGTTTTTCTTTAGAAAACTTCTACAGAAATATTCGTTTATAACTGAATAAAGAGCAAAGGAATTAGAATCACGATAATTTAATAAATTAAATATATAATTTTTTTTATTTCTTAATACGCTAATTGGACCTAAATTTTCCAATGTTAGTAAAACAGATTCAATCTACATTTTTCCCAACGCTTATGAAGAAACTAAAAAGAAATTACATCATACATGAAGATTCGCCAAACACATACTACCAAATAAAAATAATAATAAATGTTTATAAAATAAATAAAATAAATGAATTTTTATAAAATCTACCAAAAGACTGCCAATGCCTGTGTTAATATTTTGCAAAAATTTATTTACATTCAAAATTACAAAATAAACATACACACTTTGTAGAAAAAGATGAAACTAGCTTTCTCCAACAACTTTCTAACTTTAAATTTTCATCTTATTTTTCAATTTTGTATCGTTCTATGTATTTTTTTTTAATTTTAGAGCTATGTACGTAAGTAAACTAGATTTGTTCCATTTCCGTACTTTTTCCGTACAATCATAATTATTTTGTACACATTATACCATCAATGTATTGGGACAGCTGTTTTGCATTTATGTATGTATAAATCACAGAATATTAGTTTATGGTACAAATAAATCAAAATTTATGTGTTAAAAATTGAATGTAAACAAATAATATAAACCGAGGGCAGTGAAATGGACGATGAGAAATTAATTTTGTTGGTGCAGGAGAACGAATGCCTGTATAATAAATATTCTGCGGGATACAAAATTCCCGAGAAAAAAAGAGATATATGGAGGCAAATTTCTGCCGAGATGAAATACCCAGGTAAGTTGTAAATGCATATACTTATGTACATACATACATACATATACATATGTACATACTTATCATGCTGCTGATGTATTTAAAAAGAATGTACATATTTAAAATCTAATAAATTTTTCTTTTGTAGAAGAGTTATGCCAAAAAAGATGGACGTGTTTGCGC
This sequence comes from Germaria angustata, assembly GCA_963681545.1. Lineage (NCBI taxonomy): Eukaryota > Metazoa > Arthropoda > Insecta > Diptera > Tachinidae > Germaria > Germaria angustata. Next base: position 104,859,320 of record OY812999.1, on the reverse strand, counting down.
GACCGCTTTGTTAAAGAGAGGCGGCAGGAAAATTGTCCATCTGGCAGCGGTGCAAAAAATGTTTCCCATTGGCCGCTAATGAAAAGTATGGAATTTATAGCACCTTATGTTGTGTCAAGACCGTAAGTAATAATGAAATACATATGTATGTACATTTGTGGTTATTGTTTTTTTATAATTTACAGAATGCGATGCTCATTAAATATTTGTAAGGAAACTCCTGATGTAAACTCTCAGTCGTCTTCGCAATCGCCACTATCTTTGCTGTCGCCAGCGTCTGTGCCGTCGCCGATATGTATGTCTCCACCACTGCTGCAAACGTGTGTAGATACATCGTTTGAAACTGTTTCACCAGCACCATCAAGAGGAAAACGGAAAAGACCGGCGGCAGAAGAAAATAGTGAAGACAAGCATTTCTGCCAAGCCCTGGATGCTTTCACAAAACTTTGTGAAAGTAAAGTGGAAAAACCAGAGGAGGAAGACACACTTGCTGGTTTTGGCAAAATGATTGTCGGAACTATCCGCACAATGAGCCAGAAAAAGCAGATAGTGGCGATGCAAAGAGTGACTTCATTAGTCATGGAAATGAAGCTGGAGCCGGATGAATAAAAAAGTGCAACATATTGATGTGGAAAAAACGATATTCTGTAAATATGAGACTGAATGTAAATATGAGACTGAATAAGACTGAGTGTTAGAGTTATGTACATACATGTATTATAGTTATTTTTGCAATAAATTAATAAGGCCTGATATTGTTAATGTAAATAAAAATAAATTTATTTCTCAGGTTTATACTGAACCCTTGTAAAGTAAGCGTGCAATATATATTTTTACTTACATCAACAATATCACACCTTATTAGTTTATTATATAATGCAATAATGAATTGTTACTTTTGTTTTGTTTGTTTTTCTTTTGTTTCACCAAGATGTTTGATTAATAAAAATGTTTTTCTTTTAAAAAAAGCACGAATTTATTTTATTATATATAAAGTTCTTATAATGGTATTTTGGAATACATATCATGTATATATTAAAAATTTTAAGTTTTCAGAAGAGCTTGAAAACTTTACATTGTAAGCTTTTGGAATATTTTAAACCTTTGTTCTACCGTATATTTGAATATATATATATATATATATATATATATATATATATATATATATATATATATATATATATATATATATATATATATATAATATATATATATATATATATATATATATATATATATATATATATATATATATATATATATATATTTGAAACGTATGTGTGTCGATCCTTCGCCGAGTGTTCATAAACCATACTGTAGTGGAATAGCACCTTCATTGCAAAAATATTGTGCCAACTTATCCCTTATAGCGATTGCTTCTTGTGTGGATCTTCGTATATGGGTAGAAATCGAGCGCATAGATCTTGCTCCACTCGTTCTTATGTCATTTCTCCACTCTCCTTCTTGGAGGGAGCCGTCTTCTGCCTCCCGGTCTACAAAATTTGCTGGACAATACCATTTTTTTGCATCGTTTAACATGATAAAATTGTGAAGTACTGTGCAAACCAGCACAATGTTATCAGTGTTATCCGGCGACATTTCAATTGTTGTGAGTAGAACCCTCCACCGTGCGCATAATATTCCAAATGCATTTTCAATCACACGTCGGGCTCGTGAGAGCCTGTAATTAAAAACTTTTTTACATGTATCCAGATTTGATCCCGGGTAGGGACGCATTAAATTTCTTCGTAAGGGAAATGCGGCGTCTCCTACAAAATAATGTGGAAACAAATCTTCACAAGTTGAATTTAATGGCTTGTTAGGTGGTAGAGGTACTTTGCCAGACATCACCGATTCTCCAAATGGTGACATACGAAATATTCCTGTAAGGGATATAATAAATCACTTTTGTTAATACAACATACATACATAAATTAAACGATGTATAAATTATGTATGTATTTATGTTTCACCTGCATCACTTTGGCTTCCAAAGCTTCCCACGCTAACTGATGTAAAAGTGTATCTTGCGTCACAAACTCCCATTAGAACCAGACTAAAATATTTCTTATAATTATAGAACATGGAACCAGAATTTGTTGGACACTTTATGGCTATATGCTTGCCATCTATAGCACCAACGCAATTGGGCATATTCCATAAAACATTGAAATCTTTTTCAATGTCCTCATATTGAGATGTTGTTGGTTCGCTTAGGTAAAGCGGTGACAATAAACGCCATAACACATCACATGTTTCTATTACTATGGATCGGATGGTTGATTTTCCAAGTTTGTGACTCCAAGCAATAGACTGAAAGGAACATCCATGACCCAAATATCTAAAATAAATTTTAAATATGTATAATATTCATATCCGCATACATAAGTATATGAAATAAAATTTTTTTCCTACAGTAATGTTATGGAAAGTCTCTCTTCTGGACCAATTCGTTGTCTCGGCTTTGTAAGTTCATCACGTACTATGGCTAGAAGAAGATCAAATAATTCGGGAGGCATGCGCGTGTGTATGAAAAATTGTTCCTCATCACAACTTTTCATTTTCCGAAAAACTTTTTTGTTGTAACCCGCGAGAATATAGTCCCTATTTATTGGTCGAACACTCCACCTTCTTATCCGGCGTGTACATTTCTTTTTATATCGTTTATACAATTTGCACAACCGTAAAAAGTTCAAACCAATAAACAAATCGTCCATATCCATTAAATTATATTTTTTTTACACACTCGAAATAACAAAAATTAAATAGCAACACAATATTATATGTATGTTCAATAATGTACATAAATAATTTTTTTCTGCTTATGTCTAAAACACATGACACGTTTTTAAGCATTCTATAAGTGCTGCAACATTTACATTTACGATACATTTACGATACATTTACATCTACGATTTCTACGGTGAGCTAAATGGCATCACTACCGAACATTTTTATATAATGCCTACGTCAATTAATATGTCAAAGTATATGTAATGATGAATATATATTCTTGCTTGGGTCATGCCAAGACCTATTTTAAAGGTATATGCATATCTAAAACAAAAATCATTCAGTAGTTTGTCTAACTGTCTAACTCTAAACCTGAAAAATTTTGTTTGTCAGTGTATATGAAGTTTGACAGCACTTTTGCTCACCCTTTGAGTAGGCATAGACCATAACAATATGCTTTGTGGCAAGCGGGTTTTCAAGTTATGTATATGTTTGTAATTTGTTGCTGCCATCTTTATGTTATGATAAATTTGTTTGACTTTTTGCCCCAGCGCTGCCACCATTTATAGTTTAAATTTTGAGCTTATTTAGTTCATCTACTGACTACTTTGATTCTTCATGTTGCAACATTTGTTTCATTCACAGAATATATAGTTCCATTCTAATACATTTCATTGTAAAAACTTATATATAGTAAAAGTAGAAAAGAAAAAAAAAACAAAAAACAAAATTAGCAGGCAGAAATTTAAAGAAATTTTTCAAGAGAATTAAATAAATTTATAAATTTTTAATAAAGCAATCGAAGAGAATTAAACCAAACATTTAAAATAAAAAAGCTTAAAAGAATTAAACAAAAAGGTATTTGCTTAGGCATAACTTGAAATGCTATAAAAAAAAGAAAAACTGTGTATACCCATACCTTGATCAGAATGTATAGTACATTATAATAAATACATAATGAAAATAATTGTGATTTTATCGCGGTTACGTAGAGGAAAAATTACTTGGTGTTAAAGAAAAACAAAGCACAAACCATAACGTAAGCAAAAAAAAAAAATTTTGGGTCGCTTAAAAATAATGCAGTAAAAAGAACAGCAGTGCCAATAACACAAATTTATTGCAATTTGGTGTCCACAAAGCTAGTTACTTAAGGCTTAAATTTAAACGCAATCATTATGGATAAAGATCAAGAAACATTGGACATGGTATTGGATATACCTAATACAGTTAGTTTAAACCCTTTCGATAGACCACCCAATATAATGGATGACGAATTAAATAGTGTTACTCAAGAGGAGTTGGAAGCTAATCTTTCAACTGATTGTCCGCCCGGTTCTACGGACACAACGCCTGCTCAGAACTGCAATGATATGTGGGAAAAATTAATACAAAGTTTTTTAGATGATAATTCTACAGAAGATGCTATAGTACAGACAGTGCAAACCGAACCTGAAGTAATTGAATCAGAAGACACAGTCACTATAAATGAACCAGAATCCCAAAAAAGAGAATTTGAAGAAACGTTACACTCGATCGCAGACAATACACAAGAAATACCAACATGTAAGGAGACAAAAATCGAGTTCACTAATGAAATAAATAAATCTCTAGAAGATGGTGCTATGAAAAATGAGAAAATTATTATGGATATTAGCATTGAAGAAGAACAATTGTTATCAAATTGCATGTTCGATATGAATGACGATGATGTTCAAAATGATTTATGCCAAGTTGAGGTATACGCTACTAATCGTGAAAATGATTCCAAACAAGAAGAAGAGGAGAATATCAAATGCCAATTTTTTGATGATGACGAAGATGAACGACTCAGCAATGTTTCAATCGATAGTGTTGGCTATTTAGTGCCTATCGATAAAGATGAGACCTGCGAAAAAGATTCTATAAAGGAAGAACATTTTAAAGAAAATCGTCTATCTACAATAATTAATGATCATTGCTATTCTCAAGAAATTTCCACAAATTCTACGGAGTGTGATATTTTGAAGCAAAATGTAATAAACCACATCATAAAGCAAAACATTGATAATAAAAATATTCAAAAAATTTCAAAATTTGTTGATAGAATGCTTAACAATTTTGATACTAATAAGTTAGATGTAGTTTTAAATGCCATGAATATATGTGGCGTCACAGAAAACGAAAATATCAACATGAGTGCAAAAGGATCTTGCTTAGAAGGTGAAAATAAAGAAACGTTAGAGCCCGAATCAATAGAAATAGATGATATAAATCCAAATCAGCAAATGGGCGTTACAGAACAGGAGCCATATACCAAACCTCTAATCGATATACCATTAGAAATAAATTCGGCAGATAATTTTACGGAAGTACCAGCTCATGAAACAACGGATATATTTGGGGAACATTGCGAATTTTCACAAGAAGATAAAAAAATGGAAGAACATACGGAAATAGAGAAAGGAGAAAATAAAGCTAGCCATACAAACGATGAAAATTTATCTAGTGATACGGAATATACTGATAATAAAACGCACAATACTTCATTGCCATTCAATTGCTCCGAAACATTAGAACATCAAATATTTGATGAAGAATTCGAAGTCCTGTGCAAAAATGGTGCTTTGCCATTAACAAAAGACATAACCAAATCTGATTCATATTCCAAATTGTTAGAAAAGTTTAAAGATTTTGTTTCCCAAATGCAAAAGGATTGTGAAGATTTTAAAGTATCTTCTGTAGAAGAAAAGTTGGAAGATTACATAAAAATGCAGTATTATAATTTTCAAAATTTATTTATATTAAAACAAACAGTGGAGACACAGACGAAAAGTAAAAAATTAAAGAAACGCTTACGTAAAGTGAAGAACCCAGAAAATGAAAACAATTCATCAAAAACAAACGATTACTCATCTCGATATTCATCAACTTCAACATCATCATCGTCTTTATCATCTTCCTCATCTGACGAAAATGAAAATAAAATTAGACCAAAATTATATTCTAAAGATAATTCTCCTTCACCGAGCGAATTCAAATACATACCCTGTAATGATCCTAGCTCTTTTAATAAAGCTATGAACAAGGGTCAAGAATATGATGATGGCATAAACTTATCACAATATGTACAATCAGAAATATTCAATATAGACTCACTTTCTCCACAATCTACTATGATTTCCGATTCTGATAGTGATTCATTAAAAGAAGATGATGCAACTGAAATGATTGCCAAACAACCTTCACCAAAGCAAGATGATAATTATGGAGATAGTGATGATACAATTATTTTTAAAATAAGTTCTAAAAAGCATAAACACTCAAATGACAGTTCATCGGGCAAATCAGCTCCTGGTGGTACAAAAACCCAAGATGACAGAATATCGCTGCATAGCGAAAGCGACAAAGAAAACTTGACTGCCGATCGTAAAGACAAAAAATCTAATGATTCTATGGACGAGGATGAAAAAAATGACAGAGAAATAGATCGGTAAGTTTAAAAACATATAAACTATAGATAGTAGTAAAAAAATGTATTTGTGATAATTAATAACAATAAGTACGACTATACAATTTAATAAAATTTTATGAAAAATTCATAACACGTATTACGAGTATATAATAAGCTAAATAATGAGCCAAAGTCGATCAATACGGGCATTGAAAACTATTTAAATATAATAATTTTTTTGCATTTGCCCTTTGGATTCGCAAAGTATTTTGTGAAAATACATAGATAGATGTACATATATAAATTAATGTGGTAAATGTCCCATAGTGGAAAGAGACCCCGCTACACACATAGTCAACGGTCGCTTCAGTTTCCTCTCTGAATTATCAATTAACGAACTACGTAAAATAACATTCAGTTCTTGATATTACCTAAAGAAACGCTTTTAAGAAAAACATAATTTGAGGGGGCAGGTTGAGGAAAACTTAAAGGGGATTAGAAGAGTTATAACATACTCTACAAAAATATGTAGAGATAATTATTATAACGATAGCATATCAAAAGTTGCAACACCTGATCCTAGAAAATCGTGGATATCTGTAAATAGCACTTATAAGGAGGGAAAAATTTAAAAATATTGATTTAAGGAACTTGATAGAATCAGTCTGTAAGATGATTCTGATTCCATTAAGTAAAGAATAGGTAAAACCATTTAAAAAATATATATGAATTACATGAATATCAACTTTTAATGTTTGTGTGGAAATGCAATATTCACACTGGTGATGATACTATAATATTTTCCAATATTCAGCAATTTTTTTAACGCCAAATATGAACAAATTTAAAGATTTTTCGATATTAAAGTTGAAAAAATCAAACAACGAATCGATGTTGTAAAATTTTATAATTTACTTATAGAATTGAAATCAGTAGATCGTATTTCTTTGTTCAAAACGTCGTGTAAATAATAGTGATTAAATAGGATTGAAACACTTATGTAGGATTTGATTTGTATTAAATGTATTCAAAATATTTCTTGTCAAAATGTGCATACAAATGAAAAAGAAAAAGAAATAATCTTGAACACTTAAATATGCAATAATAAATTTTAAATGAAAATGTAGATATTATGGATAAATAAATTGAAATTGAATTTTTTTTAAACCTTATACGAGTATACTTAGTGCTTATAATGCAGAATAATTTTGTATTGAATTGTAAGTAACGAATTTTGTAGTGGTAAAATAAATAAAAAAAATTATTTCAATTTATATTATCTATTATCTATCTTATATATATAAAATAGGATGTGTGTATGTATGTATGTATGTATGTAACGCAATGGCTCCAAAACGGCTGGGCCGATTTTGACGAAATTTTCAGGAAACCTTCAGAATACTCGGGCGGAGGGGCGTGGCAAAATCCAATAATTCATAAAATGAGAACGGCTTGGCCGATTTCTGTAAAACTTTTTGTCAGTTGTTCGTATTTTCGAAGAGAAGGTTTTTATGGAAGAAAATTTTGGAAAATCCCTCCGGAAAAGTCGGAAAATTGGAAAAATCGAAAATCGAGTTTTTGTATGAAATTTTCTTTGAAATTATTCCTTAATGGCTTTTCAAATGAAAAAATAGAAAGTTTGTCTGAAGGCTTAAAATTGGGCCGAGGCGAAGTTCGCCTGGTCCGCTAGTTATTTATATTGTTATTTTTATTATTATTATTTATTGTTATAAGTATTTATATGCAAAATAAATGTTCATAAAAAATACAGAAAAAAAATTTCCTTCAGGTTAACGCGCAGCCCCTCCTAAACGGAATGAAAATTCATCCATTGCGCTTATCTCCTTCTCAGAACTCCACTGTCACAAAGCGATCAATAAGTATTGGACCCATGTGAACTGAAAAGTATCATCCTATCAGCAACCTGTTAACCCAAACTAACCATATAAAAGTAATTTAATAAAATATGTTAATATTTTTATATCATATGTTTTAAAAATCTCATTGATTTTTTAATACTTCCCTGTCAACGTGGGAGCTCTTGGAGCAATACCTGAAATTCCGAATGTAACACAAACATGTATTACATCATAAATTTGTCTTATGTACTAGTCAAATCGTAATTTCCTTGTTGATTTGAACTATCATTGCACTTTTATCACGTACGAGTATTAAAAATAAATTTCTTTATCATTTCTTAAAAATATTGTTATATTATTATTATTATTATTATTATTATTATTATTATTATTATTATTATTATTATTATTATTATTATTATTATTATTATTATTATTATTATTATTATTTATTGCTTTTATGCCAAGTCGTGCGCGCATGGTGCAAAATATCAAAAATATTGAACACATAAAAATAATGTTTTTGCCAGGAGAAACTCAAAACATTTTAGAAAAAAGCAAAATGCAAGTGTTTTAACTTTACGTTGTATAAAAATGTTAGATTATCCATGTTTGTGAAGAACGTATTTAAAATTGCAGAATGGACTTTAACAATTTCCTATGAAAATAATTTATTTTCATGTCCTCACTTGTACACACATATATTCATATATAATAATATAAAAAATTTTATTCGCAGATTAACGAATATAAGCGGCTTAGGCAAACGTTCAGTTTGCAATACAAGTTCTGCAAAAAGTACAGATAAAGCAAAACCAAAAGCAGCAGCAGCTAAAGCCCTTAATGATCGTTTTGATTTCATGGATATCGAATTTGGTTCAGAAGATGAGGTTAAAAGTGAAGTGAGTATGTAGAAAATATTACAAATATAATTGCATTTATGAAATAGAGAACAATATACATACAACATATTTTCTTCCAAATAATTTAAATGTTCAATATTGCGATGAACATTTATTGAAACAATACTTTATAGTTTTAAGTTTTATACATCTCATGTTATCTTCATTGAGTTGCTTTTGAGCTTTTAAGTCTCAATAAAATTGAATTGAATCGAATTGTATTGAGTTAAATTAATTTTTATATGTATGTTTTATTTAAAAGGCTGAAGAGGAAGTTATAACGGAACAACAATTCTTGAAAAAATATAATGAAGACATAAAAAGGCAAATGCTTGATGACTCCAGTACAGACTCTGATGCGTTAGAGGAAGAAGATGAAGAGCTTTTAAAAGAATCATCTGAAGAAGATGACGAAGGTGGCACTAAGTCGCCGTTAGTAGAAAAGTTTCTTAAAACATTCGTGGTTGATGATAGTGATAATGATATTGAAGACAATGACGATGATGACGATATTGATTTAGATAGCGATAAAGATGAGCGAGAGAAAGAAAAGCAAGAAATTAAAGATGAAGTGATCGCAGATATCGATAAGACTGAGAAAGCCGATGATTGTCTTGTTGATGGAGAAGTACCAACCAATGCGGAAATGGAATTGTTAAATGATAATTTCCTATTTCGCAAACGCTCTGCAAAACCACAGAAGCTGGATAAAATGCTTTCGGATGCCGAAAAGCGTAAAAATATTAGTAAAATTGATGCAGAACTAATAAGTTTAAGTTCAGATAGTTCTAACTCTGATGTTGAAGCAGTCGACGTTGAACTAAGTCAGAAGCCACGATCTCTTAAGCCAATGCTGCGACCCGATCAATTGGCTGGTGAAACAATCAAAGCTCAAAAACTAGAAAATGAACGGATATCACGTTTGGAAAAGAAACATGTAATGTTAGAAAAAATACTAAAAGAATATCCGGAGGTGGACAAGAACAAAGAATTGATATTAGACTACATCAAAGAAACGAAAACATTTATTAAAGTTCATCCCGATATTGTTAAATACCTGAAACCTCATCAATTTGATGGTGTGCGTTTTATGTATGACTCCTGTTACGGCGGTGTAGATGCCTTAAAGAAAATTCCTGGTTCTGGTTGTATTTTAGCGCACTGTATGGGTCTAGGCAAGACCTTGCAATTAATTTCTCTCTTACATACTGTGATCTCCTATAAGGAATTGAAAACAACAAAAATTTTAGTTTTGTGTCCCAAGAGTACGGTCATGAATTGGGCCGATGAAATAATTAGATGGTTGGGTCCTCTGAGACAAAAAAATGTAAAAGTCTATACTTTTAGTGATACATCGTAAGTTGCAGATATATGTATTATATCTTAAAAATTTTTATAAACAACTTATGAAAACATATGAGTGTGTGTGTGTTTTTTTTTTTTTTTTTTGTTTAATTTCTTCTAGGGATATCAATGAAAAACTGAGTATTGTTAAGGAATGGTCTCTATCAAACCATTCACGTGCTGGTTGCTTATTGATAGGCTATGAAGCATTTCGTACTTTAGTATTCTATCATTCCTATAAAAATCGTGGCAATATTAATTCTGAACGTTTAGAAGAAATAAGATTACATGTAAACAAATATCTCTTAGCGCCTGGTTAGTGTTTATAATAATAAACTTCAACTTTCTTTTTGAAATTTTGATATTTTCATCTGGTTTTACATAACAGGAGCAGATTTAGTTGTTTGCGATGAAGGTCATATTATCAAAAATAGTAATTCTGCTATTAGCAAGGCTGTAGCTAAAATAGAAACTCCACGTCGTATTGTTTTAACTGGTACCCCTATACAAAATAATTTGAAAGAATGTAAGTATTCGTTTCTATTAACAGAGAATCATATGTTATTGATTTATTGTCTTTTGAATAGACTATAGTATGGTTAACTTTATTAAACCCCTATTCTTGGGAACAGAAAAGGAATTCGCCAATCTCTATGCAAATCCCATTAAAAATGGCCAACATAAAGACTCCGGCAAAACGGATATTAAAATTATGAAACAAAGGTCATTTGTTTTACACAAAAAATTATCGAAATTTGTGCAGGTAAGTGTGGTCATTTCGTATAGACCAGCCTTTTGTTATTCACTACAATTTTATTTTTATTTAAGAAATATGTGTTATATATGAGCAACATTATTAAATATTATGCAATTGATTTCTATTCTACAAATTGACTTCTAACGTTCATATTTTACTTTAAAAATATTTGTTTAAGATTTGTATCTCTTTATGTTAATAGATTTATTGCATTATGCTTTAAAAAATTACAAATTTATATAAGAGTATAAGAAAAACTTACAAAATAGAGCTTTTTTTATTATTTACTAGAATATATCTTATGAAAAAAATTACACAAAAGTAGTTACCGGAATGTTTTTTAATAATAAGTACATGTTTTTATTTTTTCTTGACCGCTATTCCTAAAACAAAAAATTAGCGGAAGGAGGCTGAACTTTTAAAAACATTCTTGCCTATGAAATTCGAATATGTTTTATTTATACCCATGACAGAGGTACAAAATAATCTGTATCAGCACATCTTAAATGCAATAAAAAATCGTGACGAAAATTATCGTGGTAAAGGACTTATTACAGATTATACATGTTTGCGGAAAGTATGTTTGATTAAATTTAGTATTGCCAAAAATTGCACTATAATTATTAATATTTTTTTTTTGCATTATTAGATCTGGACACATCCAAAAGTATTAGAGGATGCTTGGAAGAATGCCATAAATGTAATTTGATGAAATATTAATAATAGTTATATTTGCATATAAACTTTACATTAACATGTTATATTTATTAGCAACGCAATAAAAAAGATATACGGAATAAGCTTTTGGGTCATAATTCGGATGATGATCAACCAGATGATATCTACGATAGCCAAACTGGCCAGATGTCGGTTACAAATGATTGGTGGCGTCATTTAGTTAACGAAGTTGACTTGGAATCCGTCATGCCAAGTAATAAACTACGTACTATGTTTAAAATTTTACAAATGTGTGAAGAGAAAGGAGAAAAATGGTAAATGCTTATACATAAGTATATGTATACATTTGCAGACTTTTTAATAATTTATTTTATTTCAGTTTGATATTTTCTGCTTTTGTGGCGGTTTTAAATGTTGTTGAATATTTCTTTAAGAAAATAACGGATAGTGATGGTGAAATTCTAAACGAATTAAGTAAGTTTTTCACATTACATTTTGCTTCGCCAGACAAATCGAATTACTCCACATATTTTTTTTCTGCAGTCTTATATTCATTTAAAAAATACAATAACCATGCATCAAAATAATTAAACTTTAATTAAAACCGATTTTTTAAATCCATACACCACATTTTTATATGTAAATATATATACTTATATGTACGTACTAGTTTCTCATTTTTATAATTTTTTAGTTCTTTTTTTGGAGTTCATCGAATTGTCAGCTGAAGCTTTCATAAGTAATTAAATTAAAGATAGATAAGTCGTTTACCTATAGTAGTGGCCTTAAGTTATGTGAATAAATCATGTGACTAAGGTGCGGATAGACTTGACAAATATGGAGGCTTATAATAAGAGTGGGTCGGTTTTTGGCAGTCTGTGGCAGCGAAAACTGATGTCCTGTCACCATGTCAAGTTGTACGATTAAGCAGGACATTAGTATCATAAAATTTATTATTAGTACAAACGTTGTACACCCTGTAGGCCTCCAAAGTCGACTTTAAAAATGTTTGCTGTCAAGCTCCGGTTCATTAAACAATCGGTCTACGAGCATACCTTAAATAAATGACAGGCAAATTCTGATATATAATAAGTTTCCAGGAGGTGACGTGCCTTCCACATTCAATTATACGTTTACTTTTAAGTTCATTTAAAAGTGGAATTCCTCGCACAGGCCTTTATTTACATTAGCCTTTCAAATACTCCACACATACGTAGATTGCTATTTCATTTCACCATAGATCCACACTTATTGAATAGCCTTTTGTTTGACGAAATATGCCAATCATTAAAGAATATGTAGTATTCTTCTTATTTAAAGAACATATTTATAAAGCTTCTCCTATGTGAGTTTCCATTAGAAATAAAATTTGCCGAAAAATAGTGATTGCGCTTATTTGGTGAAGTATTTTGTCCAGTCTGATCGCACCCATGGACTAAAATATTTTTTATGTGAGATTATATATTTTTTCTTTTCAATTTAAGATATTAACCGAAATTCAAAATGGATTTTGGGCCAGGATTATTATCGTTTAGATGGTAAAACCCCAAAATCTATTCGTCACGCTATGATAAATGAATTTAATAATGAGAATAACAAAACAGCTAGAGTATTTTTAATATCGGCCAAAGCTGGTGGCCAGGGCATTAATTTAATAGGTGCAAATCGCGTTATAATATTAGATACATCTTGGAACCCTTCAAATGATCAACAGAATATATTTCGAGTTTTTCGTTTGGGTCAAAAACGCTGCTGCTACATTTATCGCTTATTAGCAATGGTAAATATTAACGATTCATAAGACATTTGCTTTGTAATAAACACACATATACATTTTTAATGCTTCTATGACAATTAAAGGGTACCATGGAAGAAAAGGTGTACTCACGTTCTGTAACAAAACAAGCCATGAGCTTTAGAGTCGTCGATGAGCAACAAATTGATAGACACTATAATATGGCGGAATTAGCTGAATTATATACGTGAATATATAATATATATTTTAAAACTGAAAGTAAATAGATTTTCATTTAAAAAATATCCCTTACAGTCTAACTATACCGGATAAAAATAATAGACCGACGCCGATTTTACCCCAAGATAGTATATTGGCTAGACTGCTGCGTTCATTTCCCGAATTAGTTTACAAATATCATGAGCACGATAGCCTCTTGGAAAATAAAGTGGAGCAAGAACTAAGCGAACAAGAAAAGAACGAGGCTTGGACGGCATACGAAAGAGACTTGCAAATGAATTCTGAAGTCAGAGAAATGCCAAATATTGAAGAGTAAGCTAAGGAATTAGGGATTTTTTCAAACTTTTTCATGTTTCATATCATTTCAGCTTCCAGAATAAATTTAATGTTTCGAATCTTTCAAATTATTTATCACCGTTTTCTGGTTTAGATGTGAGTAACAATCAAAATCCTAGTAATAGTAAAAACGTAAGTAAATTTTTAATTTTTTTTATTTAATTTATCATTGTGTTGAATTTGTATATAATGTTTTCATAAATTCATTCAAACTTATTTAATGGAAGTTACACAACAAGGGTTTGAAAATTTTTTTTACAATTTTTATTAAATTCATTATTCAAGATGTTTCCCAAAACAATTATTTAAATAATTTATTGTTTGAAAAGCATTCAAATTCATATACTTGTATAAAAATCAACCAACATTATTATGATAATTCAATAAAATTCGATCATATTTTTCTATTTGTGATTCAGCATATGCAGCAACAAACAATAAATTATTTAATTAATTTTTTAATATTGTTTTGTAATAATTTTTGTTTACTTATGTGGTGGATTTGCTTTGGGCCTCTTAATTGTTTAACGAGTTGTAGTATTAACAAAATTTAAATATATATGCAGAAAATAAATTTCATATATTTGATAATATATTGACAAAAAAGGCATAATTCTACAAAGCTTTTGTTTCTTTTTTTAGTTTTTTCTTTCCTCATTTTATAAATTTTTTTATTTCTATTGCCAATAATATGTAGTTATGTGATTTATCTTTTTAAAATAACTTATTATTATTTTAAATATTAACATCATTTACTCGTACACCAGATGTCGCATCTGTTAGGTTACAATCGAGGTTTTAACCCAAACTTTCTGCAGTCACTATTGGGTCAAAACACCAATACTGGTCTCAACACTCAACAATATATGGATATGTACAATTATTACAAAAATCTAGGTACTACTTATGCTGATATTAATCCTTATGCTTCGCTACCCGGATTAAATACTGGAGGAGGACCCGGTCGAACTTCAGCGGCACCATCTGTACCCACAAACCCATTAGCAGCGCTAGGAGACTTAAGCATGTTCGGCTTAAGCTCTCCAGCTCTCCAAACCTTGGGGCCCAATGCAGCAGCAATGAATTTACCTAGTAGCTTAGGTAGTAGCGCGGCACTACAACAAATGGCAACATCTGCTTCAATGTATACATCGCCATCAGCAATGAATACAAATTTACCGATTACTTCAGCTAGTAATATGGCAGCGGGTGGTTTAGCAAGTGCTAGTAATTCTGCGGCAGTTCTATCGGCATTTGAACAGTTGAAACAATCTTTCAGAGGTTCATATAATAGCATGTACAATTATACGGGAGACTTTGGCTTATCCTCATCGGGTTCAACGATATTGGATAGTTCGAAAACAAAAAGCTCGAAACAAGGTGGCTCTAATAATAAAAATATTAATTTACCAGGTGGCTCAAAAGGTGCATCGGGTATGGGCTTATTTTCAGGACCTCCACCCTATATGCATCAACCTCAAACACAGCCGCAAACACAGCAACAACATTCTCAACAACAGAGACCAAATTCAAGAAATACTCCCAACTACGAAAGTCAACAACAGCAACAACAAAATCAGCAGCAACAGCAACAACAACATCACCACCACCAACAACAACAGCAGCAGCAGCAGCAGCACCAACAACAGCATAAAGCAAAATCTGCTGCTGCCTTAGCCAAATCCTCCGATTCTAATGTGTCGAGTAGATCTAATAGCTTATTAAACTATAGAAGATCTGAGTCTTCATCATCTCAAGCAGCTGCTAACACAGCTAAGCAATCAGCCGATAACTTAAGCCAAAACAAACCAAATCAAACAATACAACAAAAGAAATCTGAAGGAGATAGTGCTAAACCTATGTTGACACCTAGTGGGAAAAATGCAAAAACTTCTGCAAATAGCTCAAATTTAATTTCATCAAATCAGAAATCAAATCAAAAACCTACCACAAGTCTAAGTAGTAGTAGCAGTAATTCTCTAAATTCTAGTAGTTCAGTAAACTCTAGTAAATCAATTACATCTTCAACATATACAACAACCTCCACATCAACACCATCGTCGTCATCGCAGGTCGACTCAAATCGTCCTATGAACATGGGAATCTTATATCCTAATTCTAAAGGTACAGATAAAACATCAAATAAATCTAATTCTACCGTAAACATGGGCATAGTCTATCCAAAATCGTCAAATAAATCATCTTCAGAAATGCAAATAATACCAACCTCATCCCCTCCGGGAACTATAAGCATATCAAAACAATTAAATGAATTATCACCAAGCATTTCGTTAACAGCCCTTAAAAGCAATACCACCAACAAATTGCAACCAAATCAAAATAATAAATCAAACAATAGCAATAACAGTGCGCAAAATGTCCAAATAAATAAAATTATGCAAAACAACAATTCCAGAAGAAATAAGAGTCCAATAAACACTAATGCCGTAACAGCAATAGGTAATAAGACGTCAACATTAACTTCCAATCTAAATGCAAATAATTCTGCTTCAAGCTCTTCGAATGCCGCAAACTCAACGAATCAAAGCAACTTACTGGAAAGAATAAAATCAGCCAATAGTAAAAAACCAATAAACGCTAGCAATAGTAATTCTGTACCACCTTTACACAGAGCCTCCACAATGGTAACCATACCCACACCAACTATATCATCCAAAACTTCAACCGGTTTGACAATAACAAATGTTAAAAATACAATAAAAAACCAAAATACAACAGCAAAACAAGGTATAACAAATCAACAAGCCTCCACATTAGCCAAGCAAACTGCGGCAGCGGCTGTGGCTAAATCGAATATCAACCGCTTAAATAATTCCACTGCAAGTAGCTCAGATAATTTAGCATTACACAAAAATTTAAATACCACAGCAAATAATACAAATTTACTTTCGCTAACTGCTATCAAAAGAATAGTAAAACGGAGTTCACCCACTGTTAATGTGTCCAACAAATCGCCCGTCACTACATCTGCTCCTACTTTATCAGCAAATAACAGTAATAAGTTGCCCATTATAAGCAGTGTGAAGTCTATTTCTCAATTCCCGTCCTCTATGGCTACTATATCGAAGGCATCAATTACTAAAGTAAATAATCCATTGAGTCAATCAAGTAATTCTACGGCGTTAGCAAAATCGTCATCATCGACACTTGTGGGCTCTAATCAGCCATCAGTTTCGAAAACTCTAGCTCAAATGCAAAAACGTTTACCTACATCACAGTCTACACCCACATCGTCAACATCGACATCATCAAACGCTGTGCGTAATACAGTTAATATAAGGCCAGTGGATAATAAACAAAATCCAACAGGAGCAGCTGGTGTCTACATTATAGAAACAAATATCAATGATAAAAAATTGGCAATAGGAGCACCAACCAAAAGGTAAGTGAAATGCGTATATCAGTTTTTCTCGCAATAAAGGCTTAAAATTATATACATATTCGCAAATTTGAATACCAAAATCTGAGCCAATATTCGCAAATACGAATATTAAAATTTGAAACTTAGAAACTTATACGTCTGCAAAATGAAATATTTAAAATTTAATTGGAAAGATCTTCCTGCGTCGATACTCTTGTGCATAATAATTATATGGATTCCATAAAAAAATTAAAAATATTAAAAAAATCGATACGAAATACAATATTTCTATTATTATCCGGAAAGTACTCAAACACACCTAATTACAATAAATTAGAAAAAACAAATTACCACTTTTAATTTTAATAAAAATTCACATGGGATATAATATGGGCTTTATGCTATGGGTATATGCTATGAGATCCTATGCACCTTATAGGATAGATGGGAACGCTATGGGCAAATGGGACAACTCCACTTCATGTGTATAAAAATTTAAAATTATGGCAATTTTTTATTTTTATTGGATTTAGAAACTTTTAATACACGTTGTGCTAATCTGGAAGTTGCTGAAATTTAACGAATTTTAAAATAAAATTCATGATTTCTGCGATGAAACATATATGAAGATATCGCAATTTGTAGGAAATTATTAATATAGGATTTAGCTAGCGAAAGGATGCCCTCGAGTGGGTAGTGTATTAGACTAGTGTATTAGACTACGAAAGTATGTTCGATTCCTTCCAAAAACTAAAAAGTTATGTAGATAAAAAATTTCTCAAATAGCCAAACGTCTTTTTTTGGTACAGAAAATGGTCCATTCATCATGCTATCAATTAACTATTGTATATTTATAGGATATCGTTAATTCTTTCGGCCCAATTTTTATTACAAACATTCCAAAAGTAAGAAAATTTTGTGTGGTTGTTAGGAATATTAGTTTATTATGTAGTTTATTATAGCAAAAAAAAATCTTGTTCCTTTTTCACATTCACCAAGTCCTAACGAAAATAGTTACTTGTATTAAACTGGAATTTTTTGGTTTTATATTGTATCGCAGTATTAAACGCAATTATCTCTGAAAACAAAAATTGATTTTTAGAGACTATGGTTTCACAGATAGAGAATTACTTCCAAAATAAAAACCTTTGAACCAACATGGAGAAATTTTCAAAATTTTTAATCGTAATTTTAAATAAATTATGTATATAATTACGTAAAGAAGTAATGAATTGTATTAATTTCTTTTTTCTTCTTTTAGTGGAGGTGGTACTACGGTTACCAAAGTACCCGCTCAAACTGCAATGAAACGTAAGTCCACGGATCCCTTATCCAAAGATAAAAGTATTGAAACAAAAAGGTTGAAAAATTAAATCGAAAAACAATAAATATTTGTAGTTTAAAATAGTTTTTTAAGTTATTGAAATTAATATAAGTAATTCATAGATTAAATAAAATATAATTTATTAAAATAATCGCATATGAAATAAGGAAATTCTAAAATAAAATTATAAACTGCATTGTTTGTTGTGGCTTTAGTTCCTCATATGCCGACATTTCATTGGTCGCTAAACCAAATCGTCAGAGAAGTTTAAGCAGTATGAAAACATTCAACCTCGGATGTTTATGCCATACGAATCAAATACAATGTGAGAATTCAATATTGTATATGAATCATAGCAAAATACGTAATCATACTTGGTTTAGAATGATTTTATACAAACAACACAACAAATAATTATATTCAACGTAAGTCTATTTTATTTCTCTTTCAACACCCATACAATTAAACGCCCATTGGTCGTTAATGGTTGTATTCAGTCATATTGTATTTGATTCGTATGGCATAAACATCCGAGGTTGAATGTTTTCAAACTGCTTAAACTTCACTGACGATTTGGTTTAGCGACCAATGAAATGTCGGCGTATGGAGAGCTAAAACCACAACAAACAATGCATTTTGCAAAAGCTCGTAATTCTTTTAACGATTAGTTGGATAGAATATCCCGAATAATAAATTTCAATATTAAGTATTTAAAATTATAAACTTTTTTATTTAACTTATTCTCTTTTTATACCGTCAGGAATGTACATGCATGTATAAAACGAGACTTTAGTTCTATATTGAAGAAATAAATAAATATAAATAGCTAAACTTTTATTTCAAATAAATATGTAAATAGTTTGTTATATGTGTGCATAGTTAATTATATTTAATTTTTTAAATGTAATGTTTAAGTATAAATATTAAATATTACATTTAAGTTTAATGTTTTTTATTATTATTATAATGCATTATTATACGAAAAGAAAAAAATGGGCGAATAAACACTTGATTTGAAAACCAGATCTCCTTCCTTCTACAATTCGCGATATATTATTCGACTTTTATCTTCATTAATTTATTATTGAGCTTGATGCCTTTTCAAGAGCATTATATTTATTTCCAATTTTTTGCAATATTCAATATCTCCTCTGTACAGATAATGAATTTCAGAACAGATACAGATAACTTAGCTCAGAGTTATAGGCATTTACAAGAGTAGAAACGAAAACCAAATAAAATATTTTTTGTTTGGTTATTTCAAAATTTTTAGTTTTTATGTAAGAAATTTGTAATTTTCTATTCGTTCCCACATTTGTTCAAAATATTTAAAAACTCTTGTTTTCATTATTTGTATTTAATTTTAAAACATTTTTATTATAAAACACTTGCCATGTGAAAAACATTATGAAAAAATGCATAGTGTAAATAAGTATAGTCAAAATATAAAAAAATTATCTTGAATTTTTGCTAAAGCAAAAATTTAAAAATCTTGGCATTTGAGAGGTTCTTTTGTATCATAAAAAATATGATCTTGTTGAAACTATTAGAAGCTTCCGGTTGTCTAATATTAGTCCAAAACGTAGGAGAATTGCTGTTTAATTTGATTCGAAAGGATTACTGAGTAATTCGATTCGAATTTGTACATACTTATGTATGTATGTATGTTATTAATATTAAGATTCAAAAACATATAACTTCGTTTCGAATTACAGGACAATCCTCGTTTCTGAATGAATAGGAATGACAAATGGTCAAATTCGTATCGTGCTACAGTATGATTCTGAGGAAGCTACTTATGTATGTAGATATACAACGAGGCAAGTTATTAATCGATTGAATTGAAAGATATTATTTTTCTAAACGGGGGAAAATAGATACGATTAATGGAATCATATATATAACAACTCGCATTGTAGGTCCCTGCATTTTTAATAGAAGCAAGACAGTCCTAGCGTAAAAACTCCTGAACTCAAAAATATACTCTTTAACGGCATGTCTTCATCAGACAAAGTAGAGCGAAATATAATCAGCTGCTTTCATGATGCCACCTTGTAAAGCTACTTCGCTTTCGCGCGCATAAAATCAAGCAACTAGAGATAAAAAATGGCAGCATTAATCAAACCAAAAGTTTAGTACCATAAACGTCAACACAATGATTAAACAATAAAACAAAGAGAAACTGTAAAATACATTCTGGCACAAAATAGTCTACTTTGTGCTTTCTGGAAAAGCGACATCAACGGCATCGCGAAGTTACACAAATGAAATAAATATTTTGTATATTCTGTGATACAAATGTAAAACTTGAAAGGTCCTTGAGCGCATTAATAATAATAAAAATTTTGTTTGTTATTTGGCTATAAGAATACACAACTAAAGTCAGTGTGTTGTAAAACTCCATGTATGTAATTGGATGTGCCGAAATTAAATGAAAACTTGATTTTAGAAAAAAATAATCAGATTACAGGCACATACATGAGTATGTGCATATATGCATCTATACATAAGTACATAAGAACTTTATAAACTAACATTTCCGCGTGTTTAAACGTTATATATTACGGTCCTCGGCTTCTATTGATCTATAGACTTGAGAAAAACAACGGGGATAGCCGTTTCTTGAGAAAAGAGCACATACATATATATTGCCCCTAGATTATCATCTATACTATAATACTAGAAAATATTCCCTAAAGATGGCGCAACAACCTGTTGCTTTATTAACCCGTAAAGAGACATTCAGTGCTTGCCACCGCTTACACAGGTGAGATTTATACTTACATATGTATGTATATGCACCTATGTACAATACCTCTCGTTTTCTGCAACATACGTTATAACTCAAAAACCAATTTTTTTAGAGAAAACCAGTTTAAAGTTTTCAATTTAGATGCGAAATATTTGTATACGTACACAATATAAACAATTATATGATAACTAATTCTACAGTTTTGATTAAAAATCTAATTTTTTAATTGTGACGTTTTTGCGGCAAATGAGCAATGTGTATACTCATACATAATCAATATAAAAACATACGTTTATCAAATTTTTTATTGTAAATAAGTCTCCCTTTCCCTTTCATCATTAACCTTTCAACTTTTTTTGCAGCAAACAATTAAGTGATGCGGAAAATACTGAGATATACGGTAAATGCAACAATCCAAATGGTCATGGTCATAACTATACGGGTGAGTGAACCAAATAATAAAATCATTTCTTATGTGAAAATTTGTTCCAGACAGCGACAGACACAAATCATCGCTAACTGATAAAGCATAGTAACAGTTAGTGAGATATGGGGCAATTTCAAAGCTCCAGTATTGAGATCAAAGATTCATGTACTGTTATCAACGAGCCAAACAGTACAAATGTTATTATATTTTTATGTATACCTACACCATTTAAATCACAGTTTACGGTCCAAAAATCTCACATACATACATATATACGACTACACACATATGTACATACTATATATTTCTGCATACTATAAATATGTACATGGTACATATGTACAGATGCGTTTATAAATTTTTTTTTTTAATTTATGAACACAATTAGCAGGTAAAACCTGTATAGAAAAGCGATTGGTGAATAGTTGTTATTGTTACTCTTTCTAAAATGTCGCTAACATATATTATTTGTCCAGTTAAATATTCTGTAGTTTCTGCTTTATCTATTATGTTGATTATTTCATGATCTGAAATTTTGTTTGAAATATCAATTCTTGCCTATTATTTCTTATAATATATTCAATTAATGTTTTTTAGCTTTGTGTTATTGTAAAATCTTTCATCAACTGTTTAAGATCATTATCATCTAGTAAAATTTCAATTTGTTTTAATAGAATCATTCTGTACTCTAATCTATATTGAAATCACCATCTATTATTATATCAAAATTTAATGAAAAGCTGATTTAAACTCGCCTTTTGCAATACTTTGTGATCTGTATACAGATGTAACTACAAATTTGTCATTATTATATTTTACCATGCAAGCAATTTTCCATATTTTTGATTACACAACTATTTAAAGGATTTCCCTCACATTCCATTTCCTTCTGAAATGAATTATTTATGCATTTATTCTTGTTGAGTTTGGTGTAATTATTTAAGAGTCCTTCTATATTAGTATATGCGCCATGATTTTTACGCCGTAAGACCACATCTGTTATTCACTCTCACGCAACTAATACATCTATCTACCTCTTGGCTACACTAGTTCGAGTTACGATTTCTGCGATATACTTTCTCATATTTGCAAGCCAACGATTTATGGTTATATCCTTTACATTTAAACCTCTGTATGATATCAGTATTATAGTATTGTGGTATATAAAAGGGTACCGTAGTGACTACCACATAAATCTTGAAGGCACCACACAATAGAGGATATGCTACAAATCGTTGAGATTATGTATAGATACGTGCGAATACCAATAATATAAATTTAACTGTTTAGATAACATTCAATAATTGTGCTGATTCTCTTAATTTAATGCTTTATTTTTTCAGTTGAAGTAACCGTACGAGGTCCTATTGATATTCGCACCGGTATGATAATGAATATTACTGAATTAAAATTAGCTATGGATAGAGTTATTTTTAAACAACTGGATCATAAAAACTTAGACAAAGACGTTGAATATTTCCAAAATGTGGTAAGTTTCAAATGGTAATATCAAGAGATAAATATTACAAAAGTTTTTATTTTTTAAATCCTGCAGCCCAGCACTACAGAAAACTTAACAGTTTTTATATGGGACAATATGTGCAGTGTCCTGAAACGACCGGAACTGTTGTTTGAAGTCAAAATTTATGAAACTGATAAAAATTCAGTTGCGTACCGTGGGCCATACAAACAAAATGAACAACATTATAGTAATAGGCGTTCACCAAAAATCAGTTGCAATAATATTTCTTCAGATTCGGATTGAATTAAAAAATTTTTTGGTATTAAAATTACAGGATTATTAATATTCTTTCCCACTTCTGCATTTGAAAAATAAAAATTTAAAAAGCAAAATCACACAATTTTTTAATATGTTCGTTTTATTAGCTACTTTTTTATAAATATATTTTTTATAATATCTCTAATATGTACAACTTCTTGTAATTGATAAAGTTCAAGATATTAAAATAAGAATAAACTTTAAATTTTAAAATTTCTAAGTGATGTTTTAAAGCACATATTGCATTTCTTCTTTAAATTGTTATTTAAAGTTTATATTTTTTGATTCTTTTGAATATTTGAATTTATTGTATATAAAAATTTTTGGATTCTGTAAAATTATTCAAAACATATATATCTTTGTTATTTTTAAAGTCCTTACGATTTTTTAAATGTTCTACATATTTTATTAAAAGAATAAAGATATTATTATTCCATTTTTGATTAAAATTTAATTTTAATTCATATTCGGTTTGTCTTCATAAGATAGTATAATTAGTAATATATATATATATATATATATATATATATATATATATATATATATATATATATATATATATATATATATATATATATATATATATATATATATATATATATATATATTTTTTTTTTTTTTTTTGGTTTTAAATAATACTATAAAAACGAATTGGCGTTTTATTTAAAAATATTTCTTTGGTTATTACAGACTAGTTGAATTAAATACTCTGATAAAGTTTACTTCTTAACTCCATGTAACAATTACAACCTCTTAAATAATACTTAATGTTGAAATTTATTATTATAAGATATTCTCCCCAACTAATCGTTTAAACAATTGAACTTTGACAAATTTATTGTTTGTTGTGGCTTTAGTTGTATTTCATATGTCGACATTTCATTGGCCGCTAAAACAAATGTTCAGTGAATTTAAGGCAGTTTGAAAACATAAAACCTCATATGTTTATGCCAAACGAATCAAATATAATATGAAAATACTCTATCGTATATAATTATTACAAAATACTTAATAATAGTAAGTTTAGAATAAATTATAACAATGCTTTTAGTATGTTAATTATTGTTAGTATTTGTTTTAAATTCAATTTGAAAATTTTAAGGAAGATTTCATGTTTAATTTTACAATGCATACATATATCTATTACATATTATTTTAAAATGGTTACAAACAAGTAATACTATTCAGTAATTAAAGGATATACACATATTATATAAATGAATATATGTATGTACATATATACATGTCGTGTCACAGAAACATATGATAACATATTTCATACTAACTTAAAAAATCAATTAGAAAATGCCGGGTCGTAATGTATTAATAATTAAAATCAACAGAATATAATTATGTGCAACAACAAATAAGTACGAGCTCTTACCACTGACAAGTTTTACTTTATTATGCGACATACCACACTTTACACAAAAAAAATTATATTAATGTAATTTATATGTATGTATGTATATAGTTTAGAGAATTTATAGAAGAAATTGTTATACACTTTTTCGTGTTAGAATGTTTTTCGAAAATTTTCACAAATAACCAAGAAATGGATTTCAATTTTCAAAAAAAAAAATTAAACGCTTTAATCATTATTAACAACAATAAAAAAACAACATTTTGGATTGCATCAAACATCCACGCATTAGCATATTTTGTTGTGACATCACACGAGAATGTCTTATTGTATTTTACTAAATTTAAAATCTAATACTTATTAATATTTTTTATGTTCAGATGTTGAACCGAATTTTCCTGGATCTTCAAGCGCATTTCTAAAAAGTCTCTGCAGTTTTTGAAATACTTTTCTAGTTTACCATCAGGAGTTCTTTCAAGAAATAATTAATGTTTATATTTGTAGGAAATTTAATGCTTTCAAAAAAGTTGTTTCGAAGTGCAGTAATTTTTATTGCAGAAATTATTCTATCACTTTTTATAAAATCATTATGTTGTTTACTACGATCTTAGTCTAAAAAATATTTTTTTTTTAACAAATTTGATTAAACATGTTAAACTTTAGAAGTGTGAGGACATGGGAATTTTAGTTGGTATGGTCGGTTAAATAATTTGCATTTTTAGATTTGTGTACATTAATTTAAAACATAACTATTTTTTAAGTGTACTAATGAACGTTTTTGAAGGTAGGAAAAAGGCAATTTTATACTTTAAGTGTTTACTTTCAAAAAAGGCAATAAATGTTTCACAAATTATTATATTCTATTTATTATGCATACGCAAAAAAAATCTAAAATTTGCTTAAAAAAATCTTCAAAAATTTACAATTACTTAGTAAATTTCTTAACACTGCATAATATGCCTCATATTTTAAATTAATGTTGTATGTATACAAATTTAAACGAAATTTTTTTAAATATTTTCCGTGTTAAGTATTAAAGACGATTTGCGAATTCTGCACGTACAATATCCGATCACAAATTTCCAACTTGAGCATAAAAAACTTTTTTTTAAATCTCTAAAATTTCGTGTATTTGTCCTAGTCTTTTTGCATCACTTACAAATTTTGTGGATTTACGAATTTAAAGACTTAAGGAACATGCGTTTATTTTTTAAAAGCTTTGGTTTTTTTTTCATAATGCAAATATTTTTTAAAGCATAATTGCAGGCGCAGTTAGTCGCTTTGAATTTTTTGAAATGAATGCATGCATTTTAAGTCATAAAGTCTGCAATCAATAAAATACTAAATACTGTCTGTTGCCGATGTTGTTTCTGGAAAAACATGTAACATATATTTTGCTCCTCGCGCATTTTTGCGTTCTATTCTATATTAAAAAAATGGTAACACAAAAAGGATCATGTTTATTTCTAAATATGTTACACATAGAACATGCAACATGTTTTGCACCCAACTTTATTTCAGAGTTAGATACTAAAAAATTGGAAGCATGCCTTAGAGATGCACATTTTTTTTTTGCGTCACCCTGTTGATAATGTAGGTGCGTGTCTTAGGTAATACCAATCGAAACAGCTGATCCCCTCAACGGAAATTGTGATGTCAACTCTTTTCGACCACCATTTTCTTTTGAGTTTAATTTTTATTAATCATTTTTTTTTGATCACAACATATAAAAAATAGTTTGTTTTAGATATTTATTAACATATTCAGACATACATGGACTAGCACAATAAATAAATAAATGGAATAAAGTGTTTTGAGAATTCAAATCATTATAAAACATCTAGTCAGGTTTTTGGAAATTTAAAATCAATCGATTTAGATACAGTACAGGGAATATTTTACAACATAAATTTTTTGATAACATATTCATAGAAATAACAGTAGGTAATACTAAGCTTTTGTATCTTTAGAAAAAATATAAAGTAAATTCCTATGCAGGCAATGATACAGCCACCTTTGTCAGAAAATATTCGGACTATATACGAATTTATTGACCCTTAATTCCAATCTGTGAACAGGCTGATATTTTTTTTCTAACTTTATACATAGTTTCTTCAACAAAATAATTAATTCTTAAGCGAACATTTATTCGCAAAATAAACTATTTATTATTTATGCCTCTAAAAATTAAAGATAAGATTATGAAATAATGTTGTGACTGACTAGGTGCACCTTGATTTAATTTAATCAAAAAATTTCTTAGGATAACAATATATTTTATTACAAAGTAATCACACCAATAAAACAACCTAAATTATCTTGAGTTCAAATTATGATTGCAATAGGTGTTTAGAGAGCAGTAGTTTTTGTCGAAACTGGATTAAAAATATTTGAAATACAACATAAAAAAGTTCTATTTCTTTCTAAATTATTTTTGTCTTTTTAAATACAAATTAAAATTTTAATTTAAAATATTTGCCGTATATGCAGTTTCCACAAAAATGACTTAAACAATTTTCTGATTTTCAAATACATACTCTCTGTCTGGTTTGAGGAAACCACACAGTCCTTTTATGTTAGGCAGACATTTTCTAATTTCTAATCTAATTTCCCTAAACTATTCTATAAATATTATAATAAATTGAACTATTCTATAAATGTTATAATAATGGCATAAAAAACAATTGTGCAACATGGTTTTTATCACTTTTAACCTCAATAGGTTTGGACATTTAATTAATTTGTTTAACAAATAACGTACTTCTTTCAAAGCATTGAAAAGTTTTAATATTTTTTTTTTCTATCACGAACAAGAACGTTACGTTCAAAGCGTTAGAGTTCCTGAATATGTTTATCACTTGTGTTTCGTTTTCTAATCTAAAAATGAGCGTGTAGGCTTTAAATATTATTGTTAAATTCCTTACCAGGATTGCGTATACTTATAAATGGTATACCCAATTCAAACTCGTTAACTGGCCAATACTTAAGCAGGGGCCTTTTCTGTGGCAATTCGTTTTCAACATAGAAATATGCATATACAACTAGAACTGTATATGCTGCTATGAAGATAAAAACATGCCAAAAACCATGTAAATATGGGAAACTTATTGACGACCAAACATCACAGAACATGCGATCATTTATCCAACAAATGACGGCTACTAACCAAGCTGCTGTCGATCGTAGACCCAAACGATAGACGCGTTGATCTCGTACTCTATAAAGAAAGCATTAAAAAAAGGAAACATTAATCGTTGTAAAGTCTTAGATTTCGAAATTTGTTTCATTTTTATTATATTTTTAATATTAATTTTCGTCATAATATGAAACAATACAAAGCTAAATTAAAGAAAAAAGTTCGTAGATGTAAGTAACGCTGATGTCTAGAGCTCAGGAAAGGGGTGCTAAGATCGTTAAATTATTTTTGTGTGCATGCATACTAAGTATTCTTAAGGAATACTTTCATTGGCGTTTGGAGCAAACTTAACGCAGCGAGCAAACATTCGAGGGATTGGTCTTTAAAGTAGCGATTGTCAAGCTTGATTGTTAGAAGTAAAACAATTTTATAAAAACTTTTTTGTTTACTGACGGTCGAGTTTCGGTCACTGCACTGTCACTAGTATTAATAAAAACCCTTGTTGCATTCTTCCTTCAACAAACATTTTTAATGGACTTAGGAAAATTAAGAAACTTTGTGAACTGGAATTTACAGAATTTACAGAAATTCCAGTATAAGTCGTAATTTAACACTTGTGAAATAACTAAAAGTAAAAAAGAGTTTAAAAAAAAGTCCAAGAATACATTCAAAATTTTACTAAAATCAAGTGAAATTTTATTTTTATTTGCAGCGAAGAAATATTCTACTGAATTATAGCAAAATGCGCCAATGGGTCTATTTTGAATTTAAATTTAGCAAATTTTAGTTAATTATCTTTTTGAATATGTTATTCAAATGTTCGTTTAACTGGAATATAGATATACTAGGTCTGTGCAATAGAAAAGTAAATGTTGAAATTTCTTTATATTTTTTTATGTTCGCACACTTGTCTCGACCATATGTTCTTAGTTAAGTTTGTGTGTGAGAGGCATAAGAGTTAAACGTATTTTGTATAAAAATGGAATTAAGTGCACTTATAAATGTTGGAGTGGTATAAGCTTTTCAAAGAAGGTCGAGATATGAATGACGACACTCGTCCTGGAAGCTCCATCACATCAAAAACCGATGAAAATGTTGAGAAAGTAAGGAAAATTGTTATGGATAATCGTCGAATCACTATTAGAGAAGTTGCAGAGGATTTCGGCATATCGGTAGGCTCATGCCATACATTTTTTTGGAAAATTTTGGACATGAAACGTGTGGCAACGACGCTCGTTCCAAAATCGTTGAATTTTGAACCACAAAACCGTAGTATAGGAATCGCTCAGGGATTGTTGAATGACGTTAACGACGATCCAGATTTGCTTAAGAGGGTCATGACTGGTGGCAATCATGGGTATATGGTTACGACATAGAAACCAACGTCCAATCGTTCTAATGGAGGAGCCAAGGAGAGACAAAACCAAAAAACACACGTCATGTTCGATCAAATGTCAAGGCTTTGTCCACTGTTTTCTTCTATTACCGTGGCGTAGTGCATCATGAGTTGTTGCCACATGGTCATACGAAGTAATATTTTTATGGTTAATAAGAAGTAATATTTTGAAGTTATGCGTCGCTTGCGAGAAGCAATACGAAAAAAAATTCCGGAATTGTGAAAAAACATTTTGGCCGAAAATAATACCGTAATCACGCCTAAGCCTACGTATTCACCAGATTTGGGCCCCTTTAACTTTTTCATGTTTCTAAAATTTAAGAAACCCATTAAAGGACGCCGTTTTGTGACAATTGAGGAGAGAGCTTGAGGCCATAACAGAAAGTGAACATCAGAACTGTTTCAATGATTGGAAAAAACGCTGGCACAAGTGTATTACATCTAAGGGAACGAAATAGAAATTGATGCCCTCGTATATGTATACCAGAGAATGACAATAAGTCACTAATTAGTACAACGCAGTCAATATGTGAATGTTTTTGCGTCAAAATTTTAATTACAACTTATATAAAATTTTTCCATACGGATTTCACATATAAAAATGTCAAAAGTATACCCAGTATGTATTAATAAACGTAATTTATTTTTTAACCTAGGTGTCTATTAATTATTTTAAAATTTTTATCGACATTCCGGTACTCATCGAGTTCGATCTTCAGGATATTTGTTTATTTTATATAAATTGAAAAATATTAACATTTAATATAATATCACACCGTTTTATCTTACAAAAACATTTTAAGAACATATAATTGTTTGGACAAAAAAAGAGGAAAATATTTGCTACTGAGCGGTCACACTTCGCATTGGAAACAGTTTTGTTTGGCGGTTAATAAATTTTGGGTTCCGAAGATTAAGTTTCTGTACTTTTCGAAAATGTTTCATTATCATACTACGACACAGAAATATTTCATTTTTTTATAAAATATTTCTCTAGTGTTTATTATTTGTAAGTATAATAATTTTGTGGGAATAACATTTGTATATACAGTGAGCGTCAAAAAGAATTAAGAACGAAATAATTTTTTATTGCAAGTTTTCCCTGTTGAATTTTTACTAAACAGTAATATCATCCCCAAGGTATTGTCATAGTAGTTGGGTTTAGGGTCAGAAAATATACATTAACGATTATTTTTTTTTATTGCTACAGTACTCAGGGAAAGACTAGTACTTATGCAGCAAATTCCGCTATTTGGTAAATGATAGAGGGAGTAGAGTTGAGAGTGGGAGAAAAGACCTCCACATACGAGCTGCTCCATTAAATAACGAATTTTCTATATAAGAGTAGTGCTGGTGTAACAACCACAAATAGATGCATAATCTTAATGAAGAACGAGCCATTCGAAAATAAGGGCGGGTTTCAGGAACAAGAAGAAGTAAAGTATCCCTTATATCGTCTTAAAAAACCGAGGCACTTGAATGCTTCTTTAGCCATCGCACTGGATTTTCATTGAAAGAACATCAAGAGCCATAGTTACGGATGTAACAGCATGTTCGGTCATACGTTTATGTGTAAGCATACACAAATGAGTCTTACGAGTATTAAAATCCACCCTATTCGCATGACCGCACTCGGAAATTGCTACGAGATCGCGACTAAGAGTATCAATTATGTTCTGAATCTCCGATAATCTACGCCTACTACCAAATGATTATGTATGGTAGATGCTGCTGTCATCCGCAAAAGAATTGATAGGATTGGAAATTTTAACATAGCAAATCATTAAGACAAATGGGAAATGAGGTAAATCAGTGTTCATTTAGGTTACTCTGTTATGTTAGCTGGAAGATTTCTCCTTGATAATAGAAGTATGTACATATGACGTTTTTAAATTTTTCATACTTGTTGTCTTTCTTTCACTGCTAACTTACCATGAAAAAATGAGATAAAACTTACCTGCTTAAATCCTTATATAGCATAAACATAGTAGGTACACCCATTGCCATTAATACAAAAGCGTTAACTATGGGCTTCCAAATCGAAAGTCCTGTTGCTGTTAATGCGAACACAAACATTAGTACACTAAAGAGACGTCTATA
The DNA here is from genome assembly GCA_963681545.1 of Germaria angustata. Classification (NCBI taxonomy): domain Eukaryota; kingdom Metazoa; phylum Arthropoda; class Insecta; order Diptera; family Tachinidae; genus Germaria; species Germaria angustata. Next base: position 104,827,646 of record OY812999.1, on the reverse strand, counting down.
ATTACAGAGAAAACGCTATTGTTAGAATTATAATGGTTTGCATTGAAAATACATATATTAAATAAATTAAGCATGACTAAAAGGGTGTAATTTCTAAAATAAAGTTATGTCCAATACATACATGCCTACATATGAACATAATAGATAAGATATGTATGTATATTTAAATAACTATCAGTACTATACGAGTATGTACAAAGGTAAATGTATTTATTTAGATAAAATATAATAGTTTTTTAGTTTGGAATTTTTAACACAAATATTGCTACCACCGCTTTTAATAAAACTGTCATTTTATCGTTATTGATATTCTAAAATTATCGTTTTATATTGTTGGTCATAAAATTACAATTTTTTTGTCTGACTGTAGTAATTAAGACACATAAAGGTCGAAGAATAATACGAGTAATATTTTTATGTTGTATATAGCCAGCGTTTTCACGCTAAATGCAGGGCTTTTAAACAACCATGAGGTCGCATTTTTTCTCCTAATTTTCTGTTAACAATTCTTAAACGTTTTCCGTGCTTTTCGCATATCTCTATCGTTAGGTCAATAAGTTTTCAAATTAAAACCAACGAATATGATGTTGAAAAATATGACTGCAAAATTATTATATTACATTTAGTGTATGAGTAAATATTAATGAATATTGCATAAAAACGATTTTATGGCCAAAACATGCAATAGCTAAACATTCGAATTTCGAAATATTACATATAACCCATTTTATAGCCAGAATATATGTAAGTATGGTAGTATGGTTAAAAGTACTACTTTCCCTGAAGATATTATATTTACACATTATACTATGTTCACACATATCCAATTTAGCTTTGAACAATTAGTTTATGTAAAAAACTTTGTCTCAATATAATTGTCCATATATTTGTCTTTCTAACATGTGATTGACATGATGATTTTTTAAGGCATGCATTTTTCTTTTAAGTATATTTCAAAAAGGCAGCAAAAACCTTTTACGTTTTTGAGATGAATATTCTTTTGAGGTCAATCAAAAAATAAATGAGATAAAGTGTCATGATGTAAAATCATCGTGTAAATCGTTTGTAGGGCTGGATTTATACAACGATTTTGGCATGAATTTTGTTTCATGAACGGTATGTGACACGAGTTTTTATAATATCTTTTGAAACTTCTTTTAATCCAGTTAATTCTTTTTAAATTAAATAAGCTTTAAGCTGTTTTTTATTAAAAATTTTTGTTATATTGATAATGAAGATATATTGATACATAATCGAAAATGATAAGCATTTTTATAGATTAATGTGCAAAAATAATATAAATAAAATAATTACAAACTGAGCTTTTCTATATACAACCAACTTACATATATATTTAAGGATTTAAATTTTTATAAAATTCCATCAATCGATCCCTTTTAACATTTCAAATATAAAAAATTTCGGAACTGATACACAATTGACGAAAATATTCCTGAACATACGTTTGTATACATAAAATAATGCATACAGACGAACATGTAACTTCCTCCTTACCATCATTCTATCATTTAGTAAGATATAATCGATAAAAATTTGCCTGTCCAAAATTTGAACGATAAGTGTGTTTAAAAAACATGAATCAAAGGCTGTTGTGAATTGGAGAAGTGTTTCATAGCAAGTTTGATTAAAAACTCTTACTTACCTGTTATTAGCACAAAATCTTGGAAAGTACTTTTTAGGGAAGAATAAAGAATATGCTGCCATAAAAACCCATAATATGGCCAATTCATCCAACAGTTGACCGATGAGGCTTAAAGTAGCATGAAAATACATCGAACTAAGCCCAACAATTATAAGTAGAACCCAAAGTAAATGAATGCCTTGTGTAACGAACCGGCCATATTCTTTGAATAGATACATTAATACTGGCGGCAGTAATAAAAACAGAAAATTACTTATCTAAAAAAAAAAGAAATTGAAAAGAATTGTAACAAGAAGTTTAAGTTGCAACGATAAAAAAAGAAACACATGATCGATCATAGATCATATTTATTTGTAATAAAAACGTAGCAAGTTAAAAATAAACAATGTGTACATAGCGTTATCATCAATGTTAATGTTTGCAACATTTTTTTGAAAGAATTAATTGTGAGGTATAGTAATTTTCAAAAGTCCACAAGGAAAATTAAACTTTAATTTCAACCTATACAGCAGAATACAGCAACACTGTATTTCTTAAAAAAATATGTATTTACACCTCTCTATCCCCCGTTTTACACGTTACCCGTTTTACACGGTTTTTAAAATCAAAATTCAAAAAGGAATTTTTAGAAAATTACTAACTTTGACTTCACTCGAATTTATTTCTACTTAATTATAATTCTGATAACACTTAAGATGAATACAAACTATACTTTCAAAATATATAAGAACATATCGAGCCTTTGCTGCAATAACGCAATAATTCAAAAAAGGTTGTTTTGCAGAAATTGAGTTTAAAGTTTTGAATTTACACACAACTTAATGGTAAAAGAAAATTTGGTACTTTTCTCAAAGGGCTGAGTATACAAAACATTTTTATGAAACTTTTACAGAATATAAAAAACGACAAGGCGAATAATTTCATAATATAACCTTAAAAAAATCAAAATTTGAGTTACTACGGTATTGCACCAAAGGCTCGATATGTACGTACTTTGATAATATTCATAGAAAAATTTTGTGTGTCCTTGAATTAGTTGATTTTAAGCAACCGAACGAATTTCATCATTGCTTGAAACTTTTTAATTATGAAAATTTCGTATTGAAAAAGCTTCTGGGCTTGTACGGTTTTGTGAAGAACCTATCTATCGTGTAATTAATTTATTGAAATAAATATTTCTTGAAGCTCCAGAGCCTCTCTTATATATGTATATAAATGTATTTTACAAATTTGTTTATTTAGTTTCCTCAATATTTCTCCAGAATATTAAGTGTCATCGTAATATTATTATTATGCGATTCAATGTTGCGTTATTGAGATCGGCGACTTTCGATTTCAACTTCGACTTTTTGAGCTAGATTAAAAATAACACCAGGGATGTTTCTTTCATCTAGTACAAATTCTTAATCTCATGCGACCGATATTCGCCAACCACCATGAGTTTAGATAGGACTGTATGGGTACTAAGCACCGCCAGAATATTTCCCTTCAATTAAAATGTTTAGGAAAAAACATACATATATTCAACGAAAATTAAGAGCTCTTGGATGACATCCTAGATGAAGCTACAAACATGACCAAAATATCATAGATGTATGGAATACAAAGTACATACACTCGAGCGAGTACACCGTTACTTTAATGGATGAAAATTGTTTCCATAAAATGCTGAGCGTGGACTGTTCACAATTTTATCATTCCTTGTCGCTTTTAAATTGTGATGTACGTTTTGCAAACTGTGCAGCCATTATTTTATATATTCTGTTTTTACGCACATCAGTTTTTCTTCAATTCTGTTTTAAAACTACCCGTTTGTTTACACTCGGACAGTCTGTGTTCAATTTTTTGTTCGAAGTTTAATATGCCGCCATAATGAGAATTAAATAACAACAGAGAATTGAAGTAACTTTTCGGTACAATCAAGTATGTACCTCTCGTCCCTCTTATTTCCTCTCTCTCACATAAACTCATAATTTGCTGCAAGAATAACTGATGTGTGCAAAGGCAGACATGCGAGAGTGCATCGATTGCTGAAATTGTCCTAACTTTTTGTATTAGTGATGGGGGCACTCTTCAGTTATTGTCTCAGTATATTTATTGTCGAGATGTTGTAGAATGCAATTTTTCTTTAACTTTACTTTTAAATTAAAACTTTTTTTTAAAAAATTTTTGTTTTTACAAACTATGTGTACTCACTCGTATGTATATAATAATTCGTTTAAGTTATGGCTTTCACGTCTGTTCTAAAGTGCATGTTTTTCGAATTTTCTTACTTCAGAAGAGTTTCACTTTGAACTGCACTCTGCCGAGTGAATACGATCAGATTATTTTTATTAACTAAAAAATTAACTTAATTGAAAATATTGTTGAGATTGTAAGTCGTGCCTTGAATTTCCCGCTAATATAATTGATTTGATATCTATAATTTTGCTGTTTTAAATTCATTATCGATTTTATAAAAAATATAAATTTTTCGTGACGACCTCACTCTAAAAAAATTGATTAGGAGAATAGCTCGAACTTTATCTTTTCTTCAATTTGAGAATTCTTCATTACCTATTTTTTTAATTTGAAAAAAGTTAGTGAGGTGTAATTTGAGCTCTTCATTACAAAAAAAAAAAAAAAAAAAACTTTTCGCAGATTGTGATACGATGAATCAAAAAAACAATTCTCGTATTACATTTACAGTGAAGGTTTGTATGAATAGCTGAAATATACATCAACTGACACCACAGAAGTGGACCAAACACAAGAACGCTGATGATGAAAGTGTAGCGGCTTTCGAAAACAGCATGTTGTTCCGTTCTGCTAGTGTTTGTCAGAATGATTTACACATTTGTCTTTGTTGTAATTTGTTCTTTGATAACGATCACATGTAATTTGCCTTATAAAATATGTTAAAGTTTGCTTTACTTAAATTCCTGAAGAAGAGAACCGATGGTGATCGAAATATGGAATAAAAAATAAAATTTAAATAAAACAAAAAAAAAAGAAGTTGTATTTAATATATGACCTAGAGCCGGAATAAAAATAAAAACAAAAATTGAAAAAAAAAAATTCAAATGAATATTATTTAGTATGCATGCATACAGCTTATTCATTAGAATTTATGAAAAGTTTATAAAAGCTAAATTAAACAATATTATATTGACACTCTGTTTAATGAACCTTTGATAATTATTATGAATTAAACCCACTGTATATACTGGTTTAAAATTATGGATATTATTTTGCTTTTAGTACGCCTTTGACTTCATGCTTTGAATAATATTTAGTTTTCTTTAATATTTATAATTTGTTATCTTATTTTTTAAATTCTTTATTTTTCCAAGTATCAGACATATTTTTATACAGAATGAATATTGATGTGATCAATTTTATTTTGTAATTAATAAGATTGGATTGAAATTGAAGTGTTGTTTTTTTTAATTTTATAATTAATTTGCCCAAATCAGAAAAAGCTTTTTGCAGCACGAATGGGAGTACATTGTTGTTAGCACTTGAAATATCCCTGCTTTTATACTTCTTATGGACGTGTGCTTTTAAAGCATAAATGCCGATAGATCAAATTATTATAGTAGTTTACGTTTTGCTTTTTAAATTTTAGTCAATTTATCTGTACATGACATATAACTTAGTTAGATCCCAGTTAACTTTCCTTTTATTTTTTTAAATATATTCCAATTAATTTTATTACCTGCATATGTTAAGTTTATTAAAGCGTTTTTAATTTTTTTGAGATTAAATATTATGCCATACACATTTGCTTTAGAACAAAAAAGGTTTTATTGCAATAACATTTATAATTAAGAGTATAAGAAAACATTGTTTAAAAAAAAAACTCGTAGCAAGGAACGAATAATTAAAGATAATGACAGCGATATGTGTGTGAAAAATTTTATTAAAACAACATATGGCAATTTGTACGATTAATACAGAAAACAAAACTATTTATACAAGTACATATGTATGTACGTGTTGACTTACGCATAAAAAAATTCAGCAAACTAAATTTTCCGAGTACATAAATACAATAGTGTCTGTTAGCATCACATACTAAAAGGTTATGGGACTTCCGCAGCATAAAGATAATTTTGTGTACTCGTACACATGTTTGTGAAAGTGAATTCAAAACAATATACATATATGACTTAGGGAATGTCAAATAACCATCGAATTGAGCAGCTTCGCGAAAATGAAAATCATGAGGATTGGAAATTTATATATATTGCAGTATTATGTAAATGTTTAGATCTCATTATGATTGAATTTTATAATTTACCCGTAAATTTTAAATTTACTTTGGTTCCCCCTTCAAAGTATGCTCCACAAGAATGTTTTCCTTCTTATGAAATTTCTAGTAAATCACATAATTTACCTATTCGTTAAGAGATTTTATGTGCGCCTAGAAACATTTTCACAGACTATAAAACCCCCTAGATATGTTTCTAGATATGTCCATGAGCAACTTTTTGTATCATCCACTGTGTTATTTAATTCAGAATTAAAAAAATAGTTTGAAATGTAATCGACTAACATCAATTAGACACATGCTAAACACCCTAAGATGGTTAAGTATTCAAGAAAGACTACAACTAAACACAATAAGTTTCATTCAAAAATTGAAAATGGGAGATGCACCTGATTATATATTGGAACAGACAAGATACGTGAGAAATGCTCAGCCGTACAACCTCAGAAATGCTAATGACTTCAGACTACAACAAGCTCATAACAATGCGATGAAGAAAACGTTTTTCTATAAGGGTTTGAGATTATACAATGCCAAATGAAATTAAGAATGAACAAAATGTTAGAATATTCAGAAAAAATGTTGTAAATTTCATTAGATATAATTCAGTTCAGAACACATAATAATTTTATTTTTTTAACATACTTAATTTAATGTAAATTTTCAAAGTATTTAAAATACTACTCAATAAAACTATTAAAAAAAAAAAATATAACGTAACGCAGATAATGGTCGACATCGTTCCTTTTATTTGCTTAGATTTTCAGTATACATATATAAATAGAAAGATTTGTTTATTTCAATATCAGAATGGATAGATAATATTCCAGACAGTAAAATTTTTTTCTTCTATTTTTTCTCCATGTCATTACATATTTTAGTAGGGCGTACTGCTCAATTACACCATCCAACCAGCTGCTAAATTTTTAATGAAACCTGGTTATACTTTTATAAACTGATTTCATTTTCAAATCAAAATACGAAACGATTTTATGTAATTCGTTCGTTATTACTCGTTACTACAGTGAGCTGGTTTTGAAACTCCAGCAATTTGCACATCACATACTCGCATCAAGCTTCATTATCACTCTGACATTGCTTGTAGCGCCTCATCAGCCTGGAAGCTTTGCAAACACGTGTTCTCCATTAAATAACGAACTTAATTATTTAACATTCATAAAACAGATTTTGCAATATATTGCTAACTAATTTGTAAAGAAATAAGGTCAGTCACACATTTGATCCTCCAGTGTTCATTGTTAATTTGTCCAATTTAAAGTACAATAAAATAAAAAGGTATATGAATGTACATATATTAAAAAATCATAACACTAATTTGATAATTGTTGGGCGTTGAAAGAAAGTGGCAACAAATAACAATTTAGGAAAAAATTGTTACAATTACCATATACACATTAAATTTTTAAAGAGCGTGTTGTCCAGAAACGATTGTGTATATCAATGCGGGCTGTGTTGTTCAGTCATTTTGCAAAAAATGAATGTTACAATATGTAAGACAAAAACATGCAATTACATATAATTTTTCATTTGCAACACAAATATGAACATACATAAGTATTTATGGATGCAATGATGAGATATTTGATATAACATATTTTGTCCTTTGGAACTCATATCATTGTTTGATTTACCATATTTATTATAGACTGATATTTCTGATTTTCGTGGAAAGGTTGTCAATTATAAGAGAATCTTCACTCGTATGTCCCTAAAAATGAATTTTCTCCATTTCCAACTGGATTTCTTCCAGGTGATACGTGTAACAAGCGGAGCGAGCGGTTACACCAAGATTTCGGCGCTTGAAGAGAGATTATATTGAAGCTTTATTATGTGAAACAGACGCATCAGAATACAAACTAGAAAGTTACAACGTACATACTTATGTACTATATACATAAGTATGTTCGAAAAATACAACAACAAAAATTAAAGAATCCCGAAAACACATGGCGACCTAAGAAAAATTACAATAGAAACAAATCTGGGCTATAAATTATTCTTTTATCAAATTACATTTAATTTGTTGGATAACAAACATTAAAACTCACATTTATCGTATAATACTTATTTACTGGTAAGATATTAGTAGGATTGTGTAGATTATATACAAAAACAAAAAGTATATACATATGTACATAAGTATGTACTAACAAAAATTACTTATACATAAGTATTCCAGCAGTGCTGTTCATAAATACATTGAACTTATTCAAGCCAAATTACAATTAAGGTAAAAGCGTCAACACCTTTTGTTGCGTAAATGTTTAGTTTTTGTAGCATCAAAATGTGAGTCACTTTACTGTAAATAGTCACCGGATGCGGTCTGAATATAAGTATTATCTCTTATTGCACAAGTGACAATTTTTAATAAATAAATAACGAAAATTGCAAATATGCATATACATTTTGTTTATATTTATAATAGACGGGAGCAGTTATTAAAAAATAGTTCTAAAAATTTTACACAGGTCAACAGTGAATAAAATCCTTAATTCTTAGCCAAGTAGGCGCAAGCAGTCATTAAAAAAAATAGTTCTATAAATTTTACACAGGTCAACAATGAATTAAATCCGTAATTCTTTCTTAGCCAAGTTTGGCTTCCATAATTTAGCATGCAGCGTAGTAGATTTGGATAATATTCAAGTTTATTTATGAAAATACAGTTTTAACTAATGGAATGTCTACATCTTTATTTACGCACGAATTTTTTACATACCACGCAGCGTATGCAATCATAGAGACGATCATCTTTTAGAGCTTTTAATTTTCCTTTGTGTTGAATGCTTATTCTACAGACTGTAGCTAAAAATTGGTCAAATTTGACAAGACATTCTTGCTAAAATATGTGTAGTTATAACTATTTATTCACACTAGTTATTAAAAATTATTCAGAAGATTTTCGCAATTTATTTCATTGAATGCTTTCTACACATAATTCGGTTAAAGTTTACTCATGATTTGGTTAGTGGTAATGAAATACAGGCATCAGGTTTTAAACATACAATAAATTATTTATCAAATTTGTTATTCGAGATATTCTCCAAAATAACTATAAGGATACGAAATGTACTTCAATGAGCTTTAATTTGATGCACATAGCACACAACCTAAAAATTAATTTTTGTCAAAGAAAAATGTTGAAAGGACATGAAAAGTATTACAGTATGCTTTAATTTGATGTACATATCATCGCGTAGGAATTCTGCTATTATATACAACTTAAAATATAATATAAGTACATTTGTAAATTATCAAGCAAGTTCGTGGTAATTGTCCCAAAGACGACAAACATATTTAAAATTTGTCTTAAATACGAAATACCTTTCTAAATATGTATGTAAATTCGCAAAACATTACGAAAAATGTATATTACAAATATGACAAGCATTTACACTTTCAAGTGTCAAAGTTTACATTTCAAGCACGTTAAAAATTAAAAAAAGACTTCAAACAAAAATTAGTGCATAGTTTGTAATTTTGTTTAAATTTAGCACTGCACTTACCGTATTAACAAATTCTGCAATATTTGCTGAAATTAAATAGTTGCCTTCACACCAATCAACTGGTGAGCTGCCCGGTCGCAAATGCTCCCAGGCCATTGTATACAAATCGAATTGGGAACCTATTGTCTCAGTTTTTTAGTATTCGCCAAAGGAAAAGGAAATTTATTAACACTAGATTATAAAAGTTTTATTACACACGCACACCCTGATAGGCGTGTTATTTTTTGTTAGCAATCCTTTGTTAAAAAGAACCAATTAAGAAGATTATAAACACACAAAAAGCTCAAATACGTTTCGACATCGGTTATAGTTTTTATTTTCTGTAATTCAATTAATTTTTTGTATTCTTGTGGTCAATGCTGTTTCTTTTTCGTTTCCTCTTTTTTGCTTACACTTCACAAACCGAATTTTTTTTCTTATGTAATTTGTACTAATCTTTGGTGATAATTATATAAAATTTTATATGGATAACAATTACAATAGTGGCTATAGCACTTTAAATATCTTTCACGTTTAATTCATATTTGCAAATAGAAAATGCTTATAGTAAATATTAGTTGCTAACGTTTGTACACAGGTACACTGCAACGGAACAACCTGCTTCAACTGAAAATTTCTGTTAAACTGAATGCTCTTCTGGTTTTTTGTGCTTTTGTTTTATTAGTACACGACTTCTAATCGATTCATTGATAATTCGGCTTATACAGTACCAAATAACAAAATAGAAACATCAATCAGTGATGCCAGTATGTAAATCTTGTTGACAATTCAGGAACAATGCTATATGTGAAGGTACATAACACGCGTTGCACGCGTCAGCGCGTTGTAGACTTCTGTCAAAAAAGTTGAACTAGATTATTTTCATATGACAAGGTACATAAAAAGCCGGCAACTCGTCGAAGGCGTGACGTTCCTTAACTTTCAACTTTTCACGCGTCATGTTTAAAAATGGCGGCTACTCAGCTCATATTATGAACCAAATATTTTTACCAGCTGATTGGGTATGAACAAATATGAAGCGTGTTGTGTAACTTGACGCGTGTAACACGTAAAAAGTTTACAACGCGTTCAATTCGCGCACGCGTGTAACGCGTGTTATGTACCTCCACCTTATGGGTATAAAATTTACGATTGAAGAATCAATTGTACGTGAGCGAAACAATTTAAAAACTGAATTAATAAAATTTTGCGTCTAGAGCATATTGATTTGTCTTGATAACACGAGAACTAATTTTATATAAAGAAGTATATTAAAACCATATATAAACAAACTTTGACAACGAAACAAGACCAAAATACAAGTTTCAAAAATAGTAAGCCTAGCTGTCAATACTGTTGGTGTTAATTTGTATTGGGAAGTATACTTTGAAGTTTATTCATACCAGATTGTCCAATTGACAAGGGAAATATATATCAGGTAGAGTCGCGTCAATTCGTTTTAAAAAAATACTTGTTTAGGTGTCAAAATCAGTTGTGAAGTTAAACTTCCTGATAAGCAGCTTAAATAGCAGAATCACACAAGGTTAAATCACTAGCAAAACAAATACTATTTTCTAATTTCACAAAGAAAAACAGCATAATAAAAGTAGAAGGCAAAGGAAAAATACTGAAAAGTAATAAAAAACTAGTAAATAATTAAAACATGTGAACAAATTTCGAGGCATTCAAACTAAAAAATTTTGGAAAAAGAATTATCAGCTGCAGCGTAAATTCCACCTTTAATGAATTAGATTTGCAGCATGCAGTGTCTTATTTTTGCATGAAATGGTTGTGTGGTTTCTAGTATATACAAAAAATATATGAAAATGTCTTCAGCAATATATTTAGAAAATTATTTGGATGGTAAGTATAAAATATTTAAAACTAATCATAAATATTTATCTTTAAAAACCTTTCCATCATCCATTCGCACACAATGCATACTCACTAAATTTTTGTTTACTCTCCCAAACAAATAAAAAACATCCATCTATCCACTACATCCAATCTTACAAAACAAATAATTAATGAAAACAACAAAAATATACACAACGTTCTACTACTAAAGTATTATCCAATATAGGATTAGAGTCCTTACCCACTGAGTTAGAAAGGAATTTTAAACTTATGCGAAAATTAGACGACAGGGCGCAAACTGCAATGAAAAGTATAGATAGTCATGCCAAGGAGTTTATGCGCAAATTAGCCGATAGTAGTAATATAATGACAGATGAAGAAAGGCGGGAGCGACTGACTGACATCCAGCAGTTATTCGGGAAAGCAAAGGAATATAGTGATGATAAAGTGCAACTGGCGATACAGACCTATGAATTGGTTGACAAACAAATCAGACGTTTGGATAATGATCTGGCACGTTTTGAGGGAGAGATACAGGAAAAAGCTTCATCTACCAGAGGTAAATCAGAGGAAGCCCAAGTTAAAAGTTAGTAGTGTTATTTAACGTTAAATTAGTTATGATACTCCTAAAATATAATTTATTTTCAGAGGGACGAAAAAAGACAAAAGATACTGGTAAGACTGCGGGTAAAAAGAAGCGCAATACATCTTCAGATGATGATGCTAACAATAATACTACAGTTGTGGCTACAGCGGCAGGTGGTCAAGGTGGTAAAAAGAAAAAGCAGAAGGTAAATCAAGAAAAAGAAACTCGCAAGGGGGGTCAAAAGGTAATCACCTCATTATTCCATCTGTGTAAAATTTGCTTTAGCTTTTAATTAAAGTTATTTCTTTTTTACTGAATTGGTTTAGATTTTAGTAGTTTAATTCGTAAACCTTTTATTTTAATTTGTTATAAACAATTGAGACAACTTTAAACACAAAAACTGAATACCAGGGACAAGGGGTTCAACGAATATTTTCAAGTTTTTCAATCCTACTGAATCGTTTTTTTTTTAATTGCCTGTTGCATGACCTCTGTCTGTACAGTTCGCTTGAATTTTAAACGAAAATAAACTGATTTGCGTCCCACTAACAGCCTATTATAGTTATTCATTACGAAAATAAGTGAAATTAGCTGTTAATGAGCGGAAATTTTTTTTTAAATCAAGCGAACAAGCAATAAATCTAACGACTTACATATATGTATGCTTCCTATTGATAATTCTAATTGTAATAAGAACCTTAGAATTTTAAAACCACATGTCCAGGTTTGTGGTGCAAGTTTGTATTGAGAATCACTTTTTTGATAGAAATGTATTTTTAAAATGGGAATGAAAGACAACTATTTATGTTTTTCTATTGCATGATATCAGACACTAAAGGTTGACTTATTTCACTTCATTGCTTTTATTTCACCTCATGCTTTCATTAGTAATTAACTTAGTAGTGTGTTAATTTTTTTCGTTAATCTATATTTTTTCCTTTCCTAATTTCCTAAAGCAGAAGAATGTTGACTTAGACGATTCTGAAAAGGAATCGTGTCTTACTTCAGCTACGCATCCAAGTGATGTTTTAGACATGCCTGTTGATCCAAATGAGCCAACATATTGTTTGTGTCACCAAGTATCTTATGGCGAAATGATAGGGTGTGATAATCCAGATGTAAGTGGATTTTTCAATACTTTAACTTTTTATGATTTTATTTATTCTCTTATTTAGTGCCCTATTGAATGGTTTCACTTTGCTTGTGTTGGACTCACTACTAAACCCAAAGGAAAATGGTTTTGTCCAAAATGTACGCAAGATCGAAAGAAAAAATAACTTGCGCATGAAATTTTTTGTATTTAGTTTTAATATTTTTTATAATGTAAATTTAATAATTATATTTACACAAAAGAAAAAACTTTTTATAATGAACATGGAGATATGTACAATATTCACTAATAGATTAATTATATATAGTATATAGTTAAGGCAATAACTTCTTATAATATTTTTCATCGACTTCAATAAAGTATTTTATATGTGCATATGTTCATCGATATTCTTGTTAACAATGTAACAATCTGTTTCAATAAAACTATTAAAATTTTAATTCGATTTATTTCTTGAAATACACGTTTGCTAAACTTGGAAGCTACAGATATCGTAAAAGGACATTCACACGTATGTCTTATTAAGTAAATCTTTTGTTACATTTGCTTGCGTCTATACTGATTAAATTCCACAAGGAACAAATTCTGAGGGTTATAAATTTTTTCTTCAGACAGGCTTAACTAAGTCTATGTTTGTTAGCTTGATATTTGTGAGTTGTAATTTTAGAAAACCTTTCATTTGATACTCATGTTACGCCTGCTTGGGGCGTCCCTATATTGCGTTTATGATTAATTTCATTTTATTTCGATTTCCATTCCCAGAAATTCGTTTCTTGCAATTTTCAGGCAGCCGTCATTTTCCATTTTGTTTTGAGTTTTTTTCTTAGAAACCCCTAAAAACTTGTTAAGCACACACAAGATGAAATAGGTGAAAAAACTAGACCAAGCTAGATCGATTTTTCGCTCATGAAAACCGCTAGTTTGTGAATCTCATCAAAATCGTTAGAGCTATGTATGCACATACATATATCTCTACATGTTTTAAAAATACGTTTTTTATGTCGTTGGAATCTGGGGTTTTCCCCCTATCGGGAGTTAAATAGCAGTAAGTTATATTTAATGTAGTTTTTAAGATACAAAAATTAGAATTGACACCAAGTCTCGTTTACAGGAGATCAAGAGCACCAAGTCAACAAATTTTGTTTAGCACAAAATTCAATGACATTAAAGACTGTCTATTACGGGCTTATGATGGGTCACGATATTTTCACTTAATGAGGTAAAATTTCGAAATACTCTTTCTGAATTCCTTCATGCTACGTAGCCTATGTACCGCTTACGTTTCACGCTTTTACGTCCCATATGTGTCCGCTGGTGATACCGGCTGCTGTTGATTGTGACCCTCATCTCGACTATATATCCAAAGATGTTTGTATTTGAGCGAAATACTCCGTTTCTCCCAATTTCAGATAACCAAATTAAATTGTAATGCAAAAACTAAAAAGTAGTTTTACGAATGGCTACGCAAGTAAATACATGTTAATAAAACAATATGCATATGTAATTTGTAATATTGTTTATTCCAAAGTTATCTGTTACATTTTTCAATCTGAATAATTAATTTGTTATGATGCAACTTATGTTTTTAATTTTTCTATAAGTTTTATTTCTATACGGGAGGTAAAAACATGATAAAAAAGCGGTTCACAACGAGCGTTTTAAAAATGTATGATGAATTTCGATCGATTTCAAGAACAATTCTTAGTTTAAAAAACCGCACAAAGAATAATATATAAGCAATATGAATGAATTTTGATTTTTTTTATTGAAAAAGTAAAGAAATATGTAATGAGCACATCACATCTTTTTGCTGTTTCACATTGTTTCGTTTTTAAAATCGATTTCCATCTCATACTTATTGAGAAAAGTTTTAAAATCCAAAAAATAGTGCATTGAAAAATGTAACCATAATAGATTGCTATTCTTTTTAAGCTATCAAAACAGTAATTAGTAATAAATTTTAAAAATAATTTAACAAAATAGAAAACTAACAAATGTTTTTAAGTGATTATTTTAAGATTTATTAAATGGTATTTCTTTCGCTTTCGTTTAGATATGTTGTACTTGATGATATATAGAATGCGTAGAGAAAATAATGCATTTTTATTCTGTACAGAAAGTCATAAATAATATTGTTATAATAATTTCAATTTGGGTTAAAACAAAGCGTATAACAAATAATTCAAATTAAAACATTACAAATATATAACAAATTCAAACTAAACATTTTTATCGTCCAATTATGTCAAGGCTTAACCGCCAAAACACGTAAGTGCTGCTATGAAATTACTTATTATTTTACAAATTGAAACACTATTGAGTTATGAAAATTTTTTTGATAATTTTGCTAATCGCAAGATATTGTCTTATGAAAAATGTAAAATCTTCTTTGAGTAAGGGCTAGATACAATAAGGAATATCTCCACTGACACCTAAAATTTTTAAACTAGTTTATATAAATGGTAGCTTTCATAATTTTCATTAATAAAGTAATTGTAATCATTATTTGGTTATATGGCTCATGAGAAGAAAATCGATCGATCTTAGAAAGATCGGTTTTATTTTTCTGTTTACTTAATTAGTTGCATTTTTTGCTTTGGCATGACTTATTTATAGAGCGAATTTGCTAAGTTTCTACGAGAGACGAGGAGATACAGACCATCTGCATTTCCTGTATATCTCCTTCATAATCAGGCATGCGACAATAAAACTTTCTTATTGTCAATTCGGTATTTTTTTTTTTTACTTTATATTGCAATTTTAAAACATTAAACTTTTTTATTGAAGACTTCAGGATATGTCCACTTTTGTTGTTAAACATTCCTCGCATTTATGCTTATATTGAAGATAATAAGAAAGGCACCAAACATTTTTATACCTTTAATATATATAGTGATTTTTAGCTTTTCCACTATAATGTCCTTGAACTTTCTTTTATTTGCCTTTTCCAGTACTTTCAGTGTTACGATATCTCCATAATTTTTTTAACCAACTTTCTCTTGATTTATTTGCTTCATAATCATTATCCAATATACTAAAACTATTGAAGACATCCTTCATAGCCAAAGCCTTTTTGTAGGAATAGTTTTTAGTAGCAAAGTACATTTTCTGCAGAATATCCGGCATTTGTTTTTGAGCTACCCACGATTTAATGCTTTGGGGTATTGACAGTCCCGGATCATCGTAATAGGTAAGCATATAATGAACACCAGGCTCTTGAAAGCTACTAAATGGTTTGATAACAACAAAACTCCAATAATCGGTAACACGTACTTTTCCATTGCCCTGTGGGTACTGTGGATGTTGTGTACCTCGGTTGGCTACTATCATAACTTTTCTTTCTTCATCACAAATAAACCGCCTACAGAAGACGTAGTCTCGGTTACTAAAGAACTTTGGCCACTGCATTTCCCAATAAATTAAATGAGAGTTGCTACCTGCCATAGGATCCTCTTCAATCAAGTGCAAGGCCACAGCAGTATCATCCCATTGCTTGCGATAATCCAGATCTATTTGTACGTGCAATAAATCAGACGCTGATATATCATTAAATCGCGCATAAACCTTATAGGAATACATAGCGGCTCGTTCTTCCCGTTTCCATATGTCAAACTCGCTAGTGCAAAAGTATGGCTCCCATATGGCACTAGCTTTTCCACCTTCCCCTTCAGTTGTCTCTTTCTTCATATACATTTGAGATTCGCTATTCTCAAATGATTGTTTACGATTGCTGGAGGCATTTTCTTTATTTCCGATCAAACAATAACAGTGTTTCATATTATATTCTTTGCATCGCTCACATAATTTGTTGCAATGTATAGTATTTATAAACTCCAAGTCACGTTGACATATATCGAAATCAGCTAAAGTTAAACGTTCCGAGTTCCAATCAAAAGTCGAGCCACCACTATTTCCTGTTAGACAACCAACAACACCAACGGCACTTAGAACCAAATTTTTTCCTCTAAATTGCGGAAGTTGTCGATGATAAGATCTAATAAGTAACTTCAATCCTTGTGGTCCATAGACACGATGATAAAATGTAAATAGTTGCTGTAGACGTCTAGACCTCTGGGCCAAAATTGATTCACACTGATATCCCCAAGCTTTTAATGTAGCGTTAGAAGAATGTTTTATATTTATAAGAATCCGTTTGAATAGCATGTCGAATTTTTTTTTGCTATTTTTTGTATTTAAAAATTTGATATTTTAATTCATTATTACAAAATTGTATTTCCTATTCGCTTGCATAACACGTCCTACTTATTATGATTTAACCGGCAGAAATTATTTTACGTTTTTTGTTTATTTTCAGATAATAGAATGAAGGTTTTCTATTATATGTATTCTTAAAATTTCTTATTTAAGTTAAGTAAATTTGCAAAATAATAATTTTAAATTTAGAACTAGAAGTTTTGACGATCCGAAAATAATCTACTATATGTCACAGACGACTATTCTGTGGTACATGTGCACTGCATTTGTCAAAAAAATATAGACAAAATGAAATGAGATGCCACACTATTTGTAATACGTTATGTTGGCCGTTACAATCGTAAATTTAAATTTGAGATTTCTAATTAAATAGGTTTTTGTTCAAGGAGCAGGTCAAAAACTACAAACATAGAACACAAAATTATTTGACAAAGAAGAGTACAGGATTGCTCAAATGACGAAAGATATATGTAGTGTGAAATTAAGTTTGTGTGGCCGTAAGTAGTTCCTAACATATTAGAACTATTTATTAGCGAATAAGCTTTAATGAATTAGTTAGTTTGTTTTACTATACACAAAAGAGCTGATAGGATAATTGATCCTTACTTTACAACGATGTTGGCAGATATTAGTTTTAAGCAGTGGCAACCAAGCAATAGAAATCGTAACGTATTTTTAAATATGAATAGATGTAATAAAACCGAATTGTTAACTATTATTCATAAATGATATTTTTACTAACTTAAGAACAAGTTTTGTAAAATTATTTATTTATGTACATAACAAAAACATTTAATCGAAACGACCGAACCACTAAAAATATTTTAAAACGACATAGATAGGGCTAACAACATACTATTTTAAGCAACTGATACAAGTGACATTAATATGATGAGCACAAGTCAGTAGCTGAACATAAGTTGGGTTTCGGGACATTGTCAAACTCCATATAAAAAATCGTAACCGAAATTTTTTCAAATAGAGTTTGACAGTTCCAAAAATTGATATTTTTTTTGTTGTAACGTGTATAGGCTTTTATAAGTTGTAATGATGTTTATATTGCATAAAATGACCAAAAAAAAACGCTTGACACTCACCACTGCTCGTGGCTAAATGTGCTGTTTTTATTTTGGTTAATGCCGTGGTTGATATCTTCTGAACGAATTTTAAATTAAAGTTAATTAATGAAATTAATAGATAAATAACAAAACAAAGGTACTATAATGGCAACGAGAAGACCGCGTATAAAGCCAGTGGCAAACATACTATCGAACTCTAAACGTAAAACAAAATCAATAAATGATGTAAAAATAAATAAGGTTGATGAAAGGGATACAAATTGTGTTCAAGGAGTTGAGAACCAAATAAATAATGCAATACAAGAAGAAAAGTGTGTTGATAACATTCTTAAGGGAACAAAATTTATGGCGGAGTGTTGCGTTGACACGAAAGCAAATGGGGATAACCTAAACAGGAATAATAAAAATAGAAATGAAAATAATGATGTAGAAGCAGATCTACAGGAATTAGATGACAAGACGAAAACTAAAAATGAAAATATTAAAAATAATACAATAGAAATAGAAAAGCGTTTAATTATTAAAGCGAAAGAGCTAACATCTAAAAACGCCAGTGAGGAGGTAGTGGATAGCATTGATACTTCAGATGCTTTCAAATGTCCTAAAGTAGGATATCAGAAAACGATTAGTCATACTTCAAACAGTGGTATAGATGATGTTTTCTATACAGATATAGAAGAAAATGCTTTACAAATGGTATTTGAAAAGCCACAGTCAAATACTTCCTCAATGTCTCCATCTAAAATCTTAGCGAGACAACGAATACGACCCACACCTCATTTTGGGCAAAGGCGCAATAGTTTTGTGGGGTCCTCGCCCATCCCTCAGACATCTGGAAATGAAGATAATCACTCTATCAATACCAACATGAACAACGATTCTCTGCAAAGTTCTCAAACAAGACGGGAAAGACATTATTCAGCCTCCTTTACTGGGAGTACCCAACCTTTGGCTTCTCATCATTATTATCACCATACTCCACATAAATATTTGCCTGCTGGTATAACAAATAGCAATATGGGACGTATACGTACAGAATCTGGGTGCTCAGTGCTTTCGGACACAAATACTTCCACGCATAAGTTGCGTAAAACTGACGACCAAAGACCAAATCATCGCAGAGATTTTGAAGCTCGGTTTCTCAACGGAGTGCCAGAAAAAAATGCACTTAAAATGTCTGACTTAATATATTATAATCCAGCTACTAATCCTATGGAACAAAAACCAAACCCCAGTGCAAAACTAGAACAATCTGAAACTGAGTTCAAAGATGTTAAGAAATTTACTGAAGAAATTAAAAATGATAACGATACTTTAAAAAAAGGTGAAGATGTACCAGTACCGCAATTAAAACTAAATGCCAAGGGGGAACTTATTCTAGACGATAAGTCCTTAGTTATTGAAACGACTGCTGAACAAGAAGCACGTAAAGCTTTGGCGAATTCTTCGCTTATTTACCTTGATGAACATACAGGAATGAATGGATTTTATTCACGGCAGAAACGAACACGTCAATGGCTACCTTCAGAGACAATTAAATTCTATCGTTGCCTACAAAACATTGGCACAGATTTCTCACTAATGGTTTCATTGTTCCCTAATCGTACGAGGCGCGACTTAAAATTAAAATTTAAGAAAGAGGAACGTAAAAATAACCTACTAATTAGTAAGGCTTTAGATCATCCAAAACAATTTGATATTGAATTACTTAAGCAACAATTAGCTGAAGAGGAAAAATCATTAGATGACAAGATCAAAAATGATAAGAAAAAATGCAAGAAATTGGTAAGCTTATGCAGATTTCCATTTTAATATATTGTATTAAAAAAGAATACTTGTATTTTTTAGGGAAAGATTAGTAATGTAAAAAGTAAAGCAGATCGTGTTTTAATACGTGGCGGCGTATATCAAAATGAAAGCGTACCGAAAACAAAAAGAGTTCGCAAAATTAACATCAACAATGAAAAATCTAATGATAATGAAACAGTCAAAATTGCGGAAATTACACCTGATGAAATTGGAAATAAACTTATACAGAGCAAAAAGACCTTTTCTAAAAAATTAAATGAAGACAATAAAAGCTTAAATATTGACCATAACAATTCGATGTTGCACACGAATGAAAGTGATAGTGATAATCAGAAGCTGCGAGGACGGACTTCGAATAAAATGCAAAAAGAAGAATTTATTAATGAAGGAATTATTAAAATTGAAAATAAACAAGAATCCAACCAAACGTCTGATTCTATTGAACTTCAAGATTCAAAAGAGTTACAAACGGATATTGATGAATTATTAGATTCGGATGCAATGGACATACAATATGGTAATACCTCATATGAAACATCAACTCCGAATGTGTTTGCTAAGACTTCTCAAATTGGTCAACACAATAATAAGATTAACACAAATGCATCTACGGAGTCGCACACAACACTTCAGGTATATTCTAATGAACCCGTTGCAGACACTGATAGATATAAACACAGTTCAATTGTTAACTATGATGACGGTTCTGTAAATGTTTTCACTAATATAAAAGATGATATAGTTTTTGTAAGTTCGTCCATAGCTCCTTCATCTTCCAATCCCAATCGATCTCAATCTCTAGCCTCGCCCGCACAAACACTAAAAAGTCCAATTGAAAGTGAAAATAATTTATTAAGATCAACAAGTCCCGAACTAAATATTAATAATGATACCAGTTCGTCTGTGATATCCGATCGTGAATTAAGTGAGAGTGATATACAATCTATTCTCACAGAGTTAGCTGACGGATCATTGGTCTTAGTTTCTACTTTAGATCCTGAAGACCCCGATAAAGTTTTAAATGAAATTTATATGGTGGACAAAGATACTGGCGAATTATGTGAAGAACCTTTAAGTATACCCGACAATATTGTTCAATGCATTTTAACAGTAGTGAGCTAATTTTTATATGTTTACACATACATCCATACATAGATTTATATGTATGTACTAGTTTTGGTAGAAAGATATTTTCTTAACAATTACAAATGTTTGATCTCACATTTAGAATGATTGAATACAAAATCCAATCCTTTGAAAACAATTTGAACGTAATTTTGGAAACTAAAAGAGGAGTTGAGTATGTCAAAACGAGAAATGTGTTTATTATCAATTGTTTTTAAAACAAGGATTGTAAATAAATGTGGAACTTGTGTACATATGTAAATAATGAGAATAAAGAGACGATTTTGGTAGCTTCCCATTTCGTTTTCAAGCATTTATCGTTGGTGATAGTTACAAATTTGAGATAAAACATCCGCATAAGTTAGGTTTTAAAAATTTTTTGAAGTTAATATAAACCCATAAATGATCATGCCTATATTCGATTTTCCATGTTAGTTACTCATACGCAATGATAGTTTCTTTTTCGTAGTAATTGCTAAAAGAAATACTATTAAAAAATATATATTCGATTTCATAAATCTTTCAACATAAAAGAGTTTTGCATTGAAAATCTAACTTCACTGTTTCTTAAAATATAACTTATGTACATATGTATATTTTTCTGTATAAGTAGAGTAAAAATTGTTTAAAAAAAATTCAAATTAACAATTCTATTACTGTATCTTTGTATTCTTATAATACAATAATTTTTAATTTGAATTTTTAAAATTATTTAACTTGAGTTTCTTGGAGACAATTTGTTTTTTTTTTATATTTTATATTTCTATTGTTGCATTGAACTAAAAGCATTTTTTAAATATATTTATTTGCGTACATGTGTTTTTTATAAAATTTGGTCATAAAATATTGTATTAAAGTATACGAAATTATCAAACCTTTTATTAACTGTAAATTATATTTATTGCATTGTTATTTACAACGTAAAATTATTTCCTTTTAAGAACAAAATAAATCAGAATATTGTATTTATAATAATACATGAGAATTTGTCCTAAAATTGATTTAGTATTAGCTATTAATTGAAAAATAATTGATCAAACTACGAATAAGACTTCTATATGCTTGTATTTACAATTTATCGCTTACAATGAAACTTAATATCATGTGTTGATATAATTAATATACATATATATTTATGTATGTATGTGAATACAGTAAAAATGGTAAACTATAATAATAATTGTCTACCGTCGTCCATACAAGTAAACCATACATACGTGCATCTATAAATGCCTATCTCGGCCTAAATCAATAACAATCGCATTCCAAAAGTTGTCAAACTCGTTTTTTCATAAACCTGTAGTTACAGAATAAATCTCTAAAACGGGTTCACACACTTCATTATTTTTGCGCAAGTTTTCAGATAGAAATAAGATGGGGAATGTATGTATTCCTCTCTATTTTTCTTCTACTTGAATTGAAACTTACGCAAGAAAACTTGACTTGTATAACCCCATCTAGATTTAAAATAAGCATGTGTTCTACCCGGAAGTCTGTTTTTATTATAGGTTAGAGCTCTCGAAATGCAAAATTTTTATATCATTGAAAAATTATTTTTTGTGCATTCAAAGTATTTTTTTTTGCAAATAAATTACATATTTTTTAAAAATTCCAATAAAAAAGGCTACCACAAATCGAAATAGCTTTCAATTATTTTCATTATTAAGTTGAATCAAGTTAAGAAAATTTTAAGTTACCATAAATTTTTATATTTTATTTTCTCGAAGCCATTTACTAAAAATGGTTGACCGAAAAAATTGTTTTATTTCTTTACTTTTGGAGAAAAATAAGTAGACATTTTAATAATATATAATATCACTTTGATTTAGCTTTTATCACTAACATTTTGATTTTTTTCAATATATTTGTTTGGTTGGAAATAAATAACTATTGCATTCTCTATATCAAGTAGATTTTGAATGGATTACTTTATGTAATGACCTCGCAACTTGCCCTCAAATCCAATAGTTAGTAGCTCGTTAGGAGTTAGCCAAGCGCAGTCACGTATAAAGTGTTGGCTATCATTATTTTCGTAAAATATTTGATGTGTAGATACTTTGGAAATTTTTACGACGTTTGAGTCGGCAATAACAGCCAAGTTCTCACTGAAAGTAAAAATGTGTTCTTGATAATTAACACGCAAGACATGTTTTTAGGACTTCCATTTGAAACGAAGAACCTTTTTCATTTATGTATTAAGTGGCACAATACAATAGTTTAAGATTTGAGAGCAACTCCAAAAAAAATATATATATTGAAAGAATAGTATTTAAAATTCTCATTAAATATCTAATTTCATTCGAACAATATTATTCAAATAATTTTTACTGATTTGATTAATTTGATTCGGTTCTTATTTGAAAAGAAGTTATTTGTTCAATTTAAAACAAATTATAATAAATTAGTCGAATGAAATTTTTCGATTCAAATTTAGTATTTTTATTCGAAAAATTTAATTTCAATAATTTTATTGAAATTCATATTTCATTTCTTGCATTTATCATCTTGTTGATATTTTGTAATGTACCACAAGGTATATATTATATTATTGAATATATCTTACCCATTTTGAGAGATTTTCTTAATAGGGCGGTCAAAATATTTATGTTCGTTCAACATTTGCTTTGGTTTACGAATGTCTACCGTTATTACAATACCAGACTCATCGCCTAAATAAATTGAATTTTCCGAATCAGCGGAGGGCCAGCACACGTTTTTAAAGCGCACATTATGTTCACTATATAAAGCTTTTAAAACTGTGAATATACTTTGATTTTTAATTGATAAAAATTATATTTTACCAATTGCTGGTCTAGTTTCACGAACATCCCATAGCAGGCATGATTTGTCCAAAGAGCAAGTAGTAAACATAGAATCATTTCGAGGAGAGGATGCCAAACCAGTAATTATATCTAGATGAGCATAACGATAACCTTGCGTTGAAAATAAATCAGCCTTTCCCATATCCCAAATCTAGAAACAATTAAAATATTTTATGGACCAATGATTGCTTGTTCTTATATACACGTACGAGTATAAAAGTACATAAAATAAAATTACCTTTAGAGCTCCATCTTTGCAACCAGTTACAGCCTTATATTCGTTCGTTTTGAAGCCAGCCAAACATGTTATTGGCTTCATATGTTCGCATTTTTCCCCAATCAAAAAAGGACAATAAGGATTCGTTGCACAACGAACTTCCGATTGTGTAGACCAAACATGAAGTTTGCCAGAGTTATATGCTAAAAGAATCTACAATATTCAAGATGATATATAAATTTTTTTATATAATTGAACGTAGCAATAACTTACAATATTTGGTTCAACAAATTCCATGCATGTTATAATTGCTGGACATTCTAACTTGTAACAGGATGTTGACATCTTTACTGATGTTTTATCCTTTTTAACATCACTTTTTTCAAAGGCCCACAAGGTGCCGAACCAGCTTCTTCCGCTTAATTTATTAGTGGCAATAGCCACGTTGCCATTCTGTTCCGTGTCCTTTGTACTTATACTAATGCATTCCCAGGCATCGTGCATCCGCAAATTGCGATTCAGGGGACGTTTGGCGTAGTCACGTGAATTTAAATTCGGATATTCCGTATTATCTGCCAAATTAGTTTCTTCCGGAGGTTTATAGTAAACTGGCGTTTCATAGAGCGCACCATACGTTAAAGGAATCATTGTTTAAATTAATTATCTTTGTAACTTATAAATTGCAAACAGTTTTATGTTGCTGGTTCGGGTTTTTTTTATAATAGCACAGAATATAAATATTAGTAACAAAATAACACCGGCGCAGCCTTGTAAAAAAGTGTATTTAATAGCGTGTACGATAAGAGTTGCCACTTAATCAAAAAGCGATATTTTCAAATGTAAGACTTCATTTAGGCAGGAAAAGTTTACTCTGACAGTTTTGAATTCTCTTTCAAATTTTGTTTCGTGTTCAAACAGGCATATGTTACTTTTCAAACTGGTTTTTTTTAATAAAAAAATAATAAAACACACATGCAAATGTATAAACAAAGAACGGTAATCAAAACGGATTTGTGAGTACAAATCTCATCTTATCACGAGTTTGCGTATTAAACTTTCACTGTCTAAATGCAGTTTAAAATAAAAATAGCTTAGAACGACAATTTAAAAATAACTATCGGTGTTTTTGCTTTTACAAAAAAGTTTTAGCTTATATTGTTATTTCAAATAAAAAAAGTTAAGTGTGCTTTAAGAAGCGCAAACTCATTACGGGATAGGACACAATCCTGTAAGGAAATTAATAATGTTTTAAAAGGCCAATTTTATATTATATTTATTGGAGTAAATTTAACATTTTTCCCATAACATTTTCTTGGACCATCTGGAATACCATGACGATATTCAGACTATCCCGATGCTTATACAACATGAAATGTAATTTCCATGCAATAAAAATTCCAGGATTTTTTGCACATAAATTTTCAATATTTATTTAATGAATATTTTTAATTTTCAGTTTTACATTGTATTTTAAATATTGTTTTGATTAATTTTAATTTGTTTATTGTAATACTCTATGAATTTTAGTGAACTTTTCTTCTGATAAAAAAAAAAATATAATACAAAATATTGAAATTAATAAAAATGAAAAAAATATACATATGTATGAACAAATGTACGAGGCATATTCGTTTAATATTTTTCCAAACATCTAATTATTTTATTTTTTTTATATATGCTTTTAACATTTTGCTCGAGATTTCATGAAAAACCAAAGACTAGTTTCACATACATATTTCTTACGATTGGGAGCAAAATGTTTTTATTAAAAAAATTTTCACTTGCAAAGCACAGAATTTTGAATATCTATATACTTTATTTAAATTAATTTTCTTATTGAAATTACAACCTCTACACTTTGCACTAAAATAATGTAATAATTTTCCAAATTACTTGCTGCTTTATTTAAAATTTAAAACATAAACTGAAAATAAGAAAACTGAAGTAAAAATAAAAAAAGATATTATATAATATTGTTAGATCTTGAGTTCTTTAAATATATTCTTAATGCAATATTTTTCTGTATCGTTAATTTTTATATGTGGAAAATTTATCATTAGGTCCATGCAAAGTATAGCTTGTAGGCGTTTAAATTCCATATAGTTTGCAGCAACTATAATGTTTAAACATATGATTTGCATGATTTTAAAAACATTTTATTTGTTTTTCGTTTTGTTGGAGAGAGAATTTTTATATTTCCTTTTTCTTGATAATCTCTATAGTTTCACCAACTCTAATCCTTTCTTTTACGATTGAACTAGTTACATAAATAACTATAACTTAAAATATAAATTTTCCATCTATTTTTCAGAAGTTAATAGATTTTTAGTTACTGGTTTTTCTTAAGTTTAACATAAATAAGCATTTTTTTTAATTTCATGATTTTTTAAAGGTGTTTTTACACATTTTACTCATTTTTTAATTGATAATTGCAAAATGCATATTTTATATATTAGTTATTTATGTATATAGTTAAATAATGTAATAAGTTTTCATTGGTGTTTGATGTAATTCAGCTGCTTTTTCATGGGTTACAAAATTTTATTTATAAAACATTTTCTCAAAAACAAGAAAAATACAATTTCAAATTATTGTAAAAACAAAAATAAAATACAATTCATAAAAAATACACCAATAATTTAAAGCTTATTGGAAAAAATTGTATATCTCCATTTTGAATATTTTGAAATGGGAAAACCTATTTTTCCAATGATTTTAAACTTACGTATTTTTAAATAGATCAAACAAAAATTTCGTTGCAGAAATATCTTTCCAAACTAAAAATTTTAATTAAATTTGAGATGGTGATGTAAATAATAAAATATGTATGTCAGAAAATTAACAAAAACCCACAATTTGAGGCTCTTTAAAAAACCTTTGCTTCAAAGTTGGATTAATGTTGTTATTTCCTTAAAACAGCTGCAGTATTGTGTTAAACAATTAAAACGATCTTACACATTTGGTTTTGATTCATTTCTTGGTCATTATTTTCAAATATTCTAATGCATTCTGAGCTGCCATTTTTTGAGCGTCAGCTGGTGTGTCGCCAGAGCCATGGCAAACACCCACTGGTAGAGTGGATAACTGTACCAAACATTGATATTTATCAGTGAAAGTTTTCTCCTCAATGTCAACGTAGGTCACTTCAAATTGATTTTCATGAGCTATTTCAGCCAAAAGTTTAACGTAATCAATTTTGGGATCTTTTAAACATGTTTTCTGCAAATAGAAATGATATTAATTTTAATATGGTGGTTAAAAATTATGGCTTTAATTGTCTATAGTTTTCCGAACGCAAGGATTTTTCCTCCTTTTTTTCTTATTAAAAAAAAAAAAAAAAACAACTGACTACTGAAAAACACATTAACAATAAATTGAAATTAAAGTTACATATAAGGATTACGCCGTTTGTGCTATAGAAAATAATAAGAAGAAAAATACGATTCTGCTTCGCACAAGGCACGAATAAGAAAAAAAATTAAAAATCTGCAGTTTCAAAAAGAGCCATCCGATTTTAACGAAATTTTACACAGCTATAGAGGATATATAGCTGAGTTTCAGTATTGAGTTTTAATTCCATGTTCACATAACTAACGGCTCCACAAGGTTCCGAAGTTGGTAGGTGTGTATAAAAGATTAAAAATAATAAAAAAAAACATGATGATTCAAAATTTTTTATTGCACGTACGGGTTGGGAGATATTCTATGTTAAAAACTAAAATTTTTGTATCTCATCTAATCCGAGTCTCTTACGATTGTTTTCTTATATTGAACATAAGTATGATTATAAGTATTTAAAAAAATCAAATGGTATATCACAGTTGTTTGCAGATTTAAAACAAAATATTGAAATTAACAGTATTAGTCAATCAAAAATTATTTCTAGTTAATAATAAAAATTAATATATATATATATATATATATATATATATATATATATATATATATATATATATATATATATATATATATATATATATATATATTCCGATATTTTTTCCAAAAAAAAAATAAAAAAAATAAATAAAATAAAATAAATAATTTTTGTATTTCATTGAAAGAAAAGATTGTAAGATCAGAAGTTTGTTGTATTATATATTTATTTATTGATGATGTTAAATGTTAAAAAAATAATTTATTAGTGTAATATAATAATCTTGTATTACGAGTCCCTGGATAAAGTGAACAAAAAATTCACGAAACGTCGGGAAAATATGAAATAAATAACTGAAAAAATTTATTGTCATAAAAACATATAAGGCCTGATTAGCTAAAAAAGCAAGAAATTTCTAATTTTTTTTTTTTTTTGTTATTTTGGTAAAAAGTCTCACGTTAAAAAGGAGTACGAATTGAACAAAACTCTCGATTGACATTTTTAATCAGATGTTAATATTTTTTTACTACCAGTAGATGCAGTTAAATTATCATAAAACAGTCTTTACATGTAGTATAATGATTGAATGCGGATAGTTTTTTATAAGAACTATCTGCATTTTTCAAAATAGTTTACTAAAATTTTCAATTTCTCACCTGTAATTTAATTAGTTTTTTGCCAGTCGAATTCTTAAGAGTCTTATGGAATTGTGAAACTTTATTGCTATGAACGCTGGTTAGTGTTTGTACCGTGATATCTTTCAAATCACCGTAATAATTGGATTTCTGCAAGAAAACAAAAAGTTAAAACAAAATCAACACAGGTTTGAAATGTTTTTTATTTATTGTTTATTGATTTTATTGAAAGAAAATTGTAATAGTGAAAAGGAAATTATGTATATTAAATTATACCAACTATAAGGTGATTTGAAAATATATCCATAAAAATATTAAACGAAGAAGTAATACTAAATATGCGCAAATGTCGTTGCCCTTCCTATTACGCTTGATGGTGATTAAAAAATTAAAAACGAATTTTCACGCACGAAGGAAATTGTATTCCCAACATTGTTGAAAAATTTAAATTGGCTTTAAAGACATATTACTAGAACGAAATCAAAATAGTTTGCAACTGTAGGTATACATACTTTCGTGCAAAAAGCATAAATTTGTCTGTCTATCTACCTTTTTCAGTTGTGTGCGTGTTTGTGACAATTTTAATATTAATCGTAAATGTCAATATTAAGAGTGAATAGATTTCAGTAAAAATATGTATAACACACAAGTAAATTGAAATATTAAAAATAATACTTACATCACCACCTAATTCAGTGCCCATAGCTTCAACTAATTGATTGTAATCTATGGGTGTCTCTTGCAACCGTGTCCACATTTTATGAGCAGCCGTGCGTTTGGCTATTTTCTTGCTTTTACCTTTACCAACTTCACGGAAATTTAGTATAGTGCATGCAATCGTAAAGAGTCGTTCATGTGGCAAGCCAACTTCAGTTTCAGTTTCATAATTTGGTGGTGGCCAACGGCGAGACATGCACATTTCTTGAAGCCAGCCAATAGGATTGCCAACAATTTTATCAGCTCCACTTTAAATGAAAATAGAAAGTAAATTATTTCATATATTTCTATAGTTTTTTGTTGTTGTACTTACTCCCCACCGCTACCAGCTGCATTAGCATTATCTGCAGTTACATTTGAAGCTGGCGGTGCAGAAGCCTGCGCTTCAGGCAACTGAACACCCGTCAATTTGTCAATTAAAGCTCGAGCAGCTGCATGTTTAGCCTCTTTCTTGGAGCGACCAGCGCCCATAGATGTAAACGGTACGTCTTTGTCATTAAATGAAACCCTATAACGGAAAGTGGGTTCATGTATGGCCCCCTCTACTTGCACTAAGTCATAACTAGGAGTTATGCCACGACGACTAAGAAGTTCTTGAAGCAACGACACAGGGGTTTTTATGACAACACCGTTTGCATCAGTCTGCAAAAAAAATATTTTTAAAGTTTATCAAATATGCATACATATATACTCTTCTTTGAAAGTGAGGTTAGTTACAATTTCTTCTTTTTTCTTAATTAATAAAATGTTGTATACGAATATCACTTTTTTTAACATAAATTGATTACGATTCCAAATATATAATATGCGACGGTAAAACGAGAAAGACCAGAAAATCAAATTATAAGAGACTAATGTGATGTCATTGGAGGTGCTTAACGTACAAGACATTCTAGTTGAATGAAAATGGTTACTAGGGAGAACCTACTGGGAGGAGTGCTATCATATATTCTGTGATTGTTTGCAGTGAATGTCGTTCTATGATGGGAGATAGTAGTCTATGCGAACGATGTTGTTATATCTTCCTATCATGAGCCATATTATACGAAAAAACCTAGAAAGACTGTCTCTGTATCGACAAATCTTACAGCTGTTGAAATTAATTTTAAGAAAACATTCCTATTAATTATAATGGATAGAGACCTTTTGATAGGGTAAAACAAACGTCATGTGGGTTGTGCACACTTTATATGAGGATAACATTACTGAGATCTTTTCGACTTCCAAATAAACATAGCATGTTTTAGCAGTTTTAAATGCCATACAATTCATGTCACACAAGGCGAAGAACTACCTTTGTTCTGTACAAGAGATCTAATAGACTGCTGATGGATAGTCATGTCAGCTTACGCTCGGTTCCATGGCAATGTAGTGTCGAGTCAGTATTTTGTCGGTATTTGTCAGTATTTTTGTGAGCTCAGTAGGTTTGGCGGAAGATATTTAACAATATTAATAGGCAATTTAACTGCTGTCTGAACTCGCCCTAGAAGCAAATGACCAGAATTCAGAAAATTAGCATCACTGATTTTTATATAATGAGAAGCTAAAACTATTAAGCATGTTATCTGCTATTGAATAAGATTTCAACGTAAAAGGCTCAATTAGAACTTGCATATATCGTTAATACTAACACTCCCTGAGACTGATGATGTTTGACCGTAATACACATAAATTAATACGACATAAATTCGCTGAAGGCTACATTATATTAATCTATGTATATTGATTTAAATTTAATTCAAATTCATGTATTAACGATTTATTACTAATAGTAGGAGTAGTACAGAAGATTTTACACATATGTACTTATATACATAGATATTCGTTCGGTATTCGTGACTACACATTACGATATCTCTATTTTTAGAAGTTTTAGTTTCTACGATTCTTTTCTTAGGAAAAAAATAATAAATTGGAAACGATTTCATTATTGGGATACGCATGCAAATTGAAGGGAATTTAAGAAAATTACAAAAATAAATTTTGCAATTATATAAATGGTATATACATATATGGTTAAAGTCCACTGATGAGCTGATTTGCGCCAACAAAATGTCAGACTTATAAATAGTTAATCCCGCAATACATTTGTTTTACAATTTTATAGGTTCTGAAGCTGTTTTTTGTTTGTTTGGAACTGGTTGCAATTAAAAAATTTTAGATTTAAAATTTTAATAAGAAATATTAAAAATGTTTTTTATATCTTTTCTTAAAAAAAAAGATCACAAAATCATGCAAGACATCATTTAATTTTTATTTCAGATTAACGTCATAACTTAATTCAGAAAACATGTTATTTTCAATTTATACACAATGGAAATACCAAATAATCCTTTTTTAATAAATATGAAGAATATAACAAATAATTCTACATTTCAACTCAAAAAACGGGACCCGAATTATGACGTTGTTTCAATAAATGACCAATATTTGCTACTTATATTAGGTCTGTTTGTTTACTTTTTCAAGTAAAAACTCGTAACGAGAGTAAGACATGAATTTACAAATAAATAGGAAACAACTTGTAACTTAAGCAGCTTCTGCTTGTTTCAAATATTTTAAACAGCTTTTTTGTAAGAATTCACAAAAAACTATGTCCTATTTATACTTTTTCAATCAAGGAAATACCTACTATTCCCAGGATACAATAATTTACAAAGCTTAATCCGACCCCATTGACCCAAGGTAGATATCTGTGATATTGAGTTGATGCCTTATGTTTAATAAGACTTTAGTTTTATTTTAAAAAATTAACAGATACTTATGGCTTCTTTAATTTTATAAAATTTCTTGGAAACTATCGATTTTTAAACACATGACAAGCTGTTAACATAATTCTTCGAAGTAAAAATTATATAAATTTTTTGTTTCTCGTTACAAATTTTTGAAGTAAATGCGCGTTTTCAGTACCAATTATTAAAACTTTTAGTAAATGAGCAGACCTATTATGCACTTTCAAAATTCAATCAAATATTTAAATTTCTCACCAATTTCAAAGATTCCTCAATTGCCATTTTACTTGTGCTTCCAATCAAATCCGATGTTTTTTCCTTCTTTACTTTAGTCGGCCTTTGTAAAATTTTTGTAGGAGCTACTGGCACTTGTCCTTGGCCATTTGGGATATGAACGGTTGCCGAAGAAGCATTTGCTGGAACGTGATCATACTGACGGCGTGGTGCAAAACCAGTTTGCTGGTGTCCATCAGGATTCGGTACAGCATCCATTTCTTATTTGCTTAATTACAAACGATTTCTTGCAATTTAATTCTGCATTTTTATCAGAAGACGGAAAAGAAAAACATATGGATACACATTAAAATAATAGCCAAGAAAAATCAATAACATTTATTCAAAGCGTCTGCGTGATAAAAGCTCTGCCATTTTATTATTTGCATTGCCAAAAATAAAACTTATATTTCTTATTAAAATCGAGCAGATTCAAATGAATTTTTTTGTTAAATTTGTTTAGTTACCTTTACTTATTGATTTGCACTGATTTTTATTTAAAAATAAATTGTAATTTTCACCAAATTTATTTTCAAATAAAGAGCAGCAAAATCGACCCCTTTACTTAGAGAAAAATGAGAAAGAAATAAGACATTTTTTCTACGCACTCCAGGTGTGGAAAATTTCGATTTATAAATTGTATAATTCATGTTGACAGCTGCATGGTAAAACTCAATTTAAGGGTGGCAGCACTAGGGCTACAACTACAACAAAAATATGTGTTTTTGTTTGTGTAGTAGTAGTAATATAGCCTATTCACATAATAAAAACAAAGCAAAATATATGAAAAATCCCATTATGTAGGGTCACCTTAATGTGACAATCTGGGTATAAGTATCTTGCTATATAAAAAGTCGGCATTGCTCGTGATATTATCACAACATTAGTTTTCTGCGCACACGTCCTGTTCTTGCTTTTTGAAATAATAATACACCTTAGGGATCTCTAGAGAGGTCTATGAGGTCTACATACATATATTTGGCTTAATTTTCGTTTCGTCAGCTGGGTTATATCTGTGCTTTTTATGAATTTATAATACTAATAAATTTTGCTGTCTACATAGTGACTTACAAATGAGGTTTCTCATGAAAGCATTTCAATATCAAGAAAGGCCCATTAATAAGGCAAATGGAGCAGCAGAGGTGATACATATCATAAACTATTCTGTGATACGTATGTAAAATGATTGTCAAACTCTACATATAAACATATGAAAGTATATAACAACTCTTCCGTAACACACTGCCCACATTTGCAACTTTGTTGCATAAACTACCTAGACCCGACAACTTTGAAAACGTGCATAAAGTTTGTGTAAAAGAGATAGCAAAGCTATTTGTTTTTATCACAGAGTACTCAACCAGAGTACTCAACTTTGACGTATAAAAAGGGTCCGAATCATATTTTGCATATTTTGTATAACGTGCATAAAGTTTGTGTGAAGAGATATCTATATAAAAACAACTAGATTAGCTCTCCCTTTCACACAAACTTTATGCATGTTTACAAAGTTGTCGAGTCTAGTTCTAGTTTATGGTTTTTATATAGATATCTCTTCACACAAACTTTATGCACGTTATACAGTTTATGCAAAATATGATTCGCACCCTTTTTATACGTCAAAGTTGGGTATTCTGTGTATATTCTGTGCTTTGTTGCATGAAATTCTGCTACGGAATTGCTTTTTAGTGTCTACATTAGAAAAAATCTGGTATTGCAATTCTTGTATAAAACATATATAAAACGTCAAATACAACAACACCAAACATCAAGTTGAATAGTAAGTGCCTGTTTAGATTGAACGATTTTTGTCGCTGCAATTCTTAGTTTGTTGGTAAATAGGGTGAATAGAGCTAAGAGGGGAAGAGAGAAACTAAAAAGAGTACACATAGGCATGTACTCTTGCAATTCGTTTTTCCCGCAATTCGTAATTCGCAAATTCCTTGTTTGTTTACCGTAAGAATATACTTAAAAGAGAAAAGATCAAAAATTACATACGTACATATGTATGTATGTATGCATAAAATATCTGCGACAAAAATCGTTCAATGTAAACGCAAATGCAATTTTAAAGAAAGGAAGACAAAATATGCAGCGACAAAAATCGTTGAATGTAAACTGGCACTAAGAATTTCAAAGCAAAAGAGAATTGCAGAGAACATGAAACTCTGTACCCCTCCCCAAGCTTCTTACCTCTCTCTCCTAAAACATCCAAGAATTGCTGCAACAAAATTGCAAATGTGGACAGTGTGTAAGTGAGCACAGAATGTTGAAATTAAGCGCAACGATGAGGCGATACAAATTTTTTCTAATACGCGATCACTTTCCAGTAACAATTAGTAAACATTTTTAGTTAACGAACACACTGTGTATGTATGCTGTGTGCTCATGGTATAGCTGTTTTGATTAAATTATTTCACGTAATTTTTTAATTTTATTTTTATTTTATCATAATAAAATAGAAGTAATAATTACATATGTATCTATTTCATTGTTTATGGTACAAACATTACTAAATTACATTGTAATATTTGATTCCTAATGACAATAAAAAGACACGTCAATTGATCTCTGCGCGTAATTTTGAAAAGGTCACAGGCCTCTACAAACGATAGCTTGAGAAAATAAAAGGAGGAAATGTATGTATGGGTTTAGATTTTTATACTTAATCATCGCTAAGAAAATCATCATCTAAATTAACATCTGTTGTATCAATATTATCATCCAACGTTATCCCTTCGATCTCTAAATCTAAATCATCGTCATCATCATCTTTAGTAGAATCAGGCACTGTTATGGATGCTTTAGCTATTGATGGAACTGAGAATGCCGGTACCGCTGCACTAGCTGCAGCACCAGTATAATCATCATTTTTCTTATAATCCTGAACATCTATTTTAGAATTACTCTCAAATATGCCTTTTTGTTGAGCCAAATGCATTTCTTCTAAAGGATTACGGTCAATATTGAGAGGTAAAGACGCAGCAGCACGTGCTGGCAATTGGAGTCGCTCTTTTTGTTTCAGGAATTCTTCAACTTGCAAAGCGTCTCCTAGACCGGGGAAGAGGTTTTCATATTTAGCTGGGTCAGCCAGTGACTGTCCCGCTTTTTCATTAAACTTGGCCAATTCTTCACGCCATAGTTCAACTACTCGGGACATTTGGCTGGGAATGTAGGTTCGTGCAAAGAATGCTGCTTCAGGCAAGCGATTAGTCTCTATCAATATTTCCAAGCAACGTTCAACGTCAGAACGAATAAATGCTGAAAGAAATGCAATATTGTGACGTCCTTGTGCTGAGCCATTATCACCCAGGTTCTTTAACATTTCACCATCACCAGAAGCTGTTGCCAATAATAAAAGTCCACTGAAATCATTTGCCTTTTCCATGCATTCCTTAACCAATGCCATATTATTTTTTCGTGAGGCTACATCTGCTAATTGTGACCATTTTTGAGGATTTTCCGCTTCTCTAGCCAATTTTGCAGCAATATCTAGTTCACCAATTTGTAATGCTAAGTCAAATTTATGATCTGGATCGGTCGATACTTGCAAAGCTTGTGACTTGAAACCTTGTTTCTCCAAAAAGTGGGCAACTCGTGTACGGTGCTCTTTGGGTATGGTAGGCAAAACCAAGTCAGCTCTTTCGAAATCACGACGCATAACAGCTGTCTGATATTCTAATACGGATAATTGTAAAGAAAATGATATAACATTTAGTTCCTTATCGCCTAAATAAAGGCGATTATCTTTGGGGACATAGCCTAACAAATACATTGTCCGATCCAAATGTGAAATGGTGACAATTTCTCCACCCACATAATAGTTGATTCGATTCACAGAATTGGTGTAAATGAAACAATCGCCAACCCATAGACCAGTTTTAACAACTTCATTGATTTCACCTAGAGGTGTAAACAAAGAAATTTAAAACCTTGTATACATAAATACATACATATAAATTGTTTGCTTACCCAATACATCAAAAGCACTTTCGATGCCATCATCTTCCAATTCTTGTTTAGATTCCAATGCGATTGATATGGCGCCGGTATCAACAGATAAAATAAAAAAGGACTCTTCAGTAGCAAGACACACTAATGTACCAGATTCATTCCAAAATACATGACGCGGTTGTACTTCAATGCGTCTTACTAATGTCAGAGTTTCCCAATCATAAAAGACTAAGCTCGATGATGTTCGCACACCAAACAAGTAGCCACCGTAAATACTCTCTGCGCCTAAATCAGGTGTAAAACTTTTACGTTCTTTAAAGTTGCGGAACAAGCGAACAGTTCCATTGTTCTCACGAATAGCGTATTCATTACTCTCTAGGGCCCATACGAATTCCTGTGCAGAGCCAAACGCTTTGTTTCGCAAAGCCATAGATGTGTAAATTATATATTCACCATCACCACAAACAACCACAAAACGACCATTTGGATTATGAGCGATGGTCTGAGGATAAATTTCACATGCTCCCATATCCTTAACAGCTACGGGCAAACGTTCACCATCTTTTATTTCTGTGCCATCGGCTAAAGCTTTTAAATTAACCTAAATTACAAAAAGAAAAATTATTTGTAATGTTCATTAGCATTCAAATTTAATATTCACCTGTTGCATTTCCGAATGCTTAGCCCATATTATTTTACTGCCGATAACATCCATGGACATAGCTGGCTCTTCTCTTCCAACTTTTATAATAATAGACCCCTCATCATAGCCAAGAGCGACATTATTCGTACCACGCATACAGGCAATTGTCCAAACACGTTCATAGCCATAATTCAAACATGTTTCTAGGCGGTATGTACCGGAGTGCCATATACGCACAGTGCCATCTTCTGAGCCCGTTAATACTATAGGTAATTCTGGATGGAAACAAACTGCAGATATATTTTGTGCATGACCCTCTAATGTTTGTACGCATGTTTTATTTTGATAATCCCAAATTTTTACCAATCGATCGTCAGCACCCGAAATCAAATAAGGTTTGTCGCCACCATGATAATAATCAACACAGTTTACCCCTTTCTCATGACCCTCCAATGTGAAGTTTGCAAAATTAGATCCTAATTGCCAAACTTTAACTGTTCGATCCAAAGATGCTGAAGCAAATGTATTATTGTCTTTGGGATTAAATACGATTTGCATAACATAATGTGTGTGACCCTCGAAAACGCGCTGGCAAGCCCATATTTTTTCCCAATTCCAAAGCTTAATAAGCATGTCGTCTGGGTGAATAAAAATTGGAAATGTTTTTTAAGTGCAACTTAGTTTCGTTCTGGTTTTATGGTAAAATAAATGATTTTCTTAGAAATAATTTGTTAAAAAAATTGTTTATAAAAAGTTAATTTTTATCCATTAGTTTACTTTTTTTAAAGTTAACAATTTGAGATTGGCTGAAAGATTCCATAAATCGATAGATTCCATCACATGCAACTATAAAATTTTTGAAAAATAATATCTAACGCGCTTTGGAAATTAAATATTGCATATAAAGTATAATAATAATTATAATAATAATAATATGAATAATAATAACATTAATAATAAAATAAAAATACAAAAATTTATATGCCATTAGAACTTATGTTCAGATGTCAAGATATTATTATTCTGTGGTCAAGTAGTATTTAATCGTTTGTTGCATATTTCTTCCCACCGGGTTTGTTTTAATTTGGAACAATTTTCCATCATCCTACGTCGAATTTGGTTTGTGAAGTTTTCTTACTCGTAGTCGCATTAATGCAACCTTAGAAGATTCTTCCCCGAATTGTCCAATGTCATTAGATATAATTCAGTTCAGAACACATAATAATTTTATTTTTTTTAACATACTTAATTTAATGTAAATTTTCAAAGTATTTAAAATACTACTCAATAAAACTATTAAAAAAAAATGTTTTCATACATTTTTGATAAATCGCAACTAAAGTCCTCATGCGAAAATATTATAAACGAGACACAATTAATGAATATTTTATCTAAAGCGTCTGCCTTGTTAAATATACTTTTTGAGGATGTAGATCTATTTTATAATAGGAGGATAAGAGCCTTGTACGTTGTTGAACTTGTGCATAAATAAATTATGAATTTTTGTTTTATTTTTATACCATTATTGTTTTTGTTTCTTTGGTTCTGTCAATTAGCTATAAGTTAATAATTACTTTTTAGTCGTTTTATTAGTATCCTAAACGCTCCTCTTGCTTTTTCTTAGTTTTTATGAAGGATGTATTTATAAATGTAATAATTTTATATTGTTTAATTATAAAGCCTTTGATGAATACATTAGTAGTTTTCGGGAAAAAAGCTTGATATTTCAACTTGTATACATCAACATTTCTACGTACGTGTAGATGTATCGTTGATTGTATAATTTTGTAATAATATTAAATCTAGTCTACACTATGCTTTTATATAGTATCTCATTTCAATCATCTAATGTGTTTACAAATTTTATTACTTACCGCTACTAGTTAATATCAGCGGCTGAGTTGGGTGTACGGCAATACAACGTATGTAATCTGAATGTGCTTCATATGAATGAACTTTTTCCAATGTATTATAATTGAATATACGTATTTGCATATCATCGGAACCTGTGATAAGCCAATTTTTTCGTGCAACAAAACGCCCGGAACGTACCGGAACATCGCAGACCTCAAAATCCTTTACCATTTGTTGGTTCTCATAATTCATGATGTGTACGTGGCCATTGTATAGGGCACACAACATCCAAGGTTCGGTTGGATGTATGTCAACGCATTTTACACGATCTGAACGTGAAGTTAATCGTCGCTTAATATCCAATTTCAACGGCATTTTTTATTACTTTTTGATATTTAATTTACAGTGATTTGCAACTAATTTCAGTGAAAATATTTGCACTTTAACAACAATTCTATGGAGAAAAATTCTTGGTTTATTTGCTAATAGCACTAAAATGGTTGAACGTCATCGAAATGTCAGTTTTTAGTGTTGATTTTTGTAAAATAAGAAGGAAGAATGAATGCTGCCAGATGGATGGTTCCAAAGTCAGAATTAACTTCTTAACGGTAACAGTATTTTTAAGTTAGATGGTACGCTGTGTACAATATTTATTTTAACAATTCGTATTATTATCACAGAATTATATTTCCGAAAATACGAACGTTTTTTATTGTTATTTCTACGACTATTAATATTAGAATTTTGTATAGTTTATTCAATGTTATAAAATTAAATAAAAACCCGAATTGCAGCAACTGTTTCGATTCTCGAGATCAACTCGTAATAACCTACAACTAGCAATTGTACATCGAACTAACAACTCCTTATTTAAAAGATTATTCTTAGTAAGAGCAAGTAGGTTCTACATTTACCAATTATCTGTATATATTTATAAACGTATTTTACAAAGTAACGTTCTGCATTAACTATTTAATATTTTATTGTTTGTTGTTAGCT
Source organism: Germaria angustata (assembly GCA_963681545.1). Taxonomy (NCBI): domain Eukaryota; kingdom Metazoa; phylum Arthropoda; class Insecta; order Diptera; family Tachinidae; genus Germaria; species Germaria angustata. The sequence continues at coordinate 104,787,726 of OY812999.1, read as the reverse complement.
TAGCTAAGTATATGCCTGTATTTCATTGGCGCTAATCAAATCATCAGTACCCTTTTAGCCAAATCATGATTGAATATCTCGAATAAAAAATTTGATAAATATTGTTCTGACGAGGACCCAGGCCCAACTCTACGGGAATGATTTTTGTTTATATAATAATGTATACATATAATTAACTTTTCAATTTTGTTTATGCCAAAACATTCAAATAAAATATTGGAATTCTCTATAGTATATGCATATTACAAAATAATCGCAAAAGAATGTTTCTATACCTACAGCAAAATTTTATATTCGATATGAATCTATTTTATTTTTCTTGAAGCAACCTGTATACAATCAGAGGTCCTATGGATGGCAGTGATACCTACAAGAAATGAATGACCGATACTAAACATATGTAGGAAATTTTTTTACTAACACATTTATATTGTTTAAACCCCTCAATGTTTGCGCTTGTACATTATTCCTTTTTCTCCGAAGAAGCTAGGAGAGCTGCCAGCTTACCACTTCCCACTGAGGATGAAAAACTATTTCTCGAGATTTGCGACCTTACTTTTCTTTATAATGTCAATAAAAAGAATCCATTTAGGTTCTGGAATAATGATAACTAGTGAGGGATTCTACACTCGAAAAGATTGGTGTGACTATAAATTAGAGAAACTGAACGAACAAACCAGAGAGTGGTACACGAGAGTAAAAATAAATGACCGAAATTACATTGTGGGTCAATACGCCACTGAAACATCATCACTGAGACCAGACGGTATGAATCCCCAAGAAGATTTCAATAATCTGGCCATGAAAACTGCAGTGTTACTGTGAAATTACACCATAAATGTTTGTGGTGCCCTGCTAAGAATGTGGCTTAGAATTACTAATATGAGGAACTTGTACAACATAAAACCAAAAGTAAGAGAAAGAGGTTCTTTTCTTATCCGATGGAGGTATTTACCAATGGAATTTACAGACTTTGGGTATCGACGAAGCTACTCTGAGATGGAATGAGATAAAGACTGATGCTGATAGAGAGTATTTCTTTAAAATAATGTCTCCTGACAATCCTTTTGTCAAACCCCCTGACGAACAATATGTATTTTCCAGAGACACAGGATCCATATTTAGAAGCGCCTATGAACAACCTGTAAACATTTTCACATATGTCCTAAGAAGCAATAGAATAGTAATGAATCAAACCTCCCAAGTTGAAGCTGATCTTGAAAAAGATTATAAATGTGCTTATGATATATACACATTGATTGATCCAGGACTATTCTCAACTAGTGGGCTCTCAACAATTAAATTGAGTCTGCACTGTCAAGCTAATTTGAGAATGATGGCAACAAAATGTGAACCAGATAGTAGTGAAGTAAAGGAAATAGAGAAAGCATTAAAACGTTTATCAGGAAATGATGTAGAGTCTGATGGGGATGATGGTGATTATGGCGATGTTGATTTAGTAGACTGTAGACTGTGACTTGTAATACTTTTTTTTTTTAAATCTTTATTCTAAATATTGGAATTGATCGCGATCATAGCGTTTCAAATTTGTCTAAGTTCTCATATTGTATTCTAATATTTTGGCATAAGCGGATGGGCTTGAATGTTTAGTTCCAAATAGCTTAAAGTTTACAGATGAGTTGGTTTAGCGACCAATGAAATGTCGGAATATGAGCAGCTAATGCCACAACAAAATTCGAAAAGGTAAAAATTCAAATATTTTTTTGTACAATCGCAATAAATTAGATTCATAAACTAGATTCTAAAAAAGGGGTTCTCACAAGCTCTTTCTTTGGGGCCCCCTTCATACAGTTTAATAGTACCACGGCCTACCGCAATGTATGTGACACATACTTATGTAGTATATGAATAAGTATCTGTTAAGCTCTTCACGGACCCCCTGGAATTTTTATACAGACCCCCATTTAAGAACCGTTGAATTAGAATATCATATGTATTCAAAAAAGTTTAATTTTTAAGTTACCGTGCTGAAGCTGAATCGGATATATGGTATAGTTTGATTTTTCTACGTTATCCAGCATAGTCGCTTTAAAAGACCGATATATTTTCGTTTCATTATTTTGTAGTTGTACATTTTGACATGTTTATAAGTTCGGCTAAGCAAATTTTAATTCAATTCTGTTCAGAAACTTTCGGATTTGTGAAATTAAAATTAAGAGAATAACGAAAATCGGCTAATGAATTAAATGTTTATTTTATTCATATATTTTTTTTATCAACATCTTGTTAATTAGAAAACTTGACTGGTGTTTCAAACACCTAATATAAGTTAAATAAGCCATAAACTTATTAGTTAATTCTTAACTGCGGTTATAGCGATTGCCATCCCCACGTCTCACTACATCTTTATATTCATCCATGCGCCTCATTCGCTCAATATACTCGGGATCATCGTTTTCAACTTGTTGTTCAAGCGCGGCTTTTTCCTCTTCTTCTTGAATTTCTGGATGTTGAGCAGCAGCAACAGCTTTTTGTTGATTTATATGAGCCATTTTTTCAGCATCTGGAAAAATACCTTCTTCAACTCGTTGCTGATAGAACTCATCGACAGTCATAACTGGAAGACTGGGGTAACCGAGACCAAAGACGGCTTTTTGTGTAGCATCTTTAGTAATAATAAATGGTTGCATCGGCTTAGGTTTTTGAGGCATGTGCATATGCCTTGCGCCGTGTGAATGCGAGTGTCCATGACCATGGTTGTGAGAGTGACCTGCACCGAAATCAGATTCTACAGGATTCGTTGGCGGTATCCCAAAATCATCCATTTTTGTTTTACCAAATTCAGCCATTCGTTGCTTTCTCATTTCGACAACACCCTTTTCCAATTCAACATTTTGCAATTCTTCAGTAGCGTCAATAATACTTTTGTTTATATACTTTATAAAGAAATCTCTTTTGATTTCATCATCAATAGCATTGTTTTTAACCACTGTTTTCATTTCTTTGATTTGGGCTTCCAGTTCTTTTTTCCGTTTATACTGAGCGATTTTATTATTGCGTGTAACAGCTGATGCGACTAGTTGTTGGGGTGTATCTATGCATCCACTACCTTTGCTGGAGTTTTCGTCATTACTTTTACATTTAGGAACTTCACAAAGTTCGTATTCATGACAACGTTGTAAAAAATCTCTTGAAATGTTAGAACAAGTAAGAAATTTGTTTAATGAAGTTTAAACATATTTTTTATAAAAAAAATATTTCGCTGTTCTCATCAAACTGCATATAAAACATATAAATTTTTTTTAATATGAAGCTTGACAAAATAACTATAAAAAGTAACCTTCTCAAGAGATAGATATTTGTATGCAATTTGTAAACAATATAAGAATGATATGGGGTGTAATTGTGCATAATTAACCCAAAAATTGGGGATTGGGGATTGCCATGAACAACTTCAATCTTTAATAGCAATAACTTTTTTTTTATCAATGCTATAAGAGAAATTAGGAAGAGTTTAATTACAACAGTTGGATTGAATGTGCAGATTTTGTATTCGAGCATCATTTAGTTTGCTTAATTTAAAAATTAATTAGTGATCGGATTGTTTTTTCTCTATCGTGATTTATTTCTTTATATTACGGCATCCTCTACGAATTTTAATACAGTCTTCTCAATCTTTTTCAAATATTATAATCTTTCTTTATGTAGTCACATTCATATTTTTAGATATTCCATCAGCGTCTGTGAAGCGACTCAAAATAATTTGGTACAAAAATGTTTTTTATTTACAACTCAAATTGAAAAACAAAAAACTATGATAGAGTAATTATAAGCGACTGAATATTTTTCCAACTATATACTTATGTATATTGTATTCAATGTGTATTAAGTTTACAAGGTCCTAACGGTAGTCATTAGAGCAATAACAATAACAGCAAAAACATCCGGCATGAGAATCGATACTAAGCAATCGGCTAAGCAAAGATTTTAGTTTCCATGATTTTTAAGAGGATACCATATATATAGAATGGGCTTTATAACAATGCTGTGTGATCTAAAGAAAATCAGCGAAATTTCAATGTGATTGGATTCGTTAGAAAGGAACTATTAATAACTTAAGTTTTAATGATCATCATGACGATTTTGATAGAGCCCAAATGACGAAAATTACAAAAAAAAAAAAAAACAATAATAATAAATCTGAATAAAAAAAAAATTCAAATGTATTAATTATAAAACTAAAAGTTCATGTAAGATCTGAAAAAGTTATTGCTATTGCATAAATAACGAAGTTTTGAAAAATATTTTTATTGACCGTGGCATTACTTTTGTCCTGTTATAACCTTTGGCAGGCCAAATTTGTCAGTTTTTGCCTGTTATCGAAGCTTTCACTGTATTGGGCTCATAATGTTTATACATATTTACATGAAAAACATACCGGAAATATATATCAGCAATACGTAAAGCATCTGCACGATCCTGTTCTTTACGTTGCAAAGCTAACTTTCCCAAAAAATATGGAAGCAGTAGATACTGTAATGATTCTGTTGGGATTTCATCAATCTGTTCATTGGAGCTAAACATGCCTATTTGACTGATAATGGTAGTGGCCGTTTCAAATTGCTCCATGGCCAATTTCACTTTGCGCTGTTTGGGAAAAATCATTTGGTTAAATAAAGTTATCTGGAATAGGCAATAATAACTTTTTATGACTTACTTGAAATTCAACGCCATTTCTATCTATGGAAGTTTCATCAAGGAACTCATAGATTTCCCATGCCTCTCTAAATATATCTTGTAATTTACGACTCGATGGATTCTCATCGGTACTCATCTTGGCTAAAATTTAATATTCTCTTTTATCGCCAATTTATTTATATGAAAAACGAGAACGTTATTTATATTTCAATTCTCATTATATGTATAAATGACACTGAACAATGTCGGGAACAACAGCTGTAATAATTATGCAAAACTACGTACTTATGTATTAATTCACAATAAATTTTGTATTTTATTCAAGGTGACCAGACACTACAGTTTGTATTTCTCTTCAAACAATTACATCACAAAAGTTTGAGCCATTGGGCATCGAAATCAAAAGGAAACACTGATATAATAATTCATGTGTATAATTTGCTTATATTTCAATAATACAATGTTTGCTGTCATCATGTCGATTAACTTAAATATTCTGACAGCTCTATCACTATTGTGAATAATTGTTCATGTAAACAAATTTCACTAGATAGCACACACAAATTTCACCAGAAAGCATCCAAATTCCTACTTTAAGAACTTTAATATAAGTAATATATCTAAAATGGCTGACTATGACTCCGACGATGAAAAATCGCAATTTGAAAAATTGCGCTATGCCAAAGTTCCTCGGGGTATGCATGTTAGTGGCTGGGATGATGATGCTGATGAACTTATTGAAGAAGATCGCAATCCTCAAGGTAATATACATACATACATGTAGTATGATGCATGTATGCACATACATATGTACATTTTAATAATAAATTACGATTATAGCCAGTATCGAACGTATGATTTTGTGGGCAGTTAATGAAAACAAAATCAGTGAAGTAAAAGAAATCTTACGTTTAGATCCCGAAGCAGTGGCGGCTATAGATAACGATGGTTATACACCTCTACATCGGGCTTGCTATAACAATTTTGAGGATATCGCAAAGCTTTTAATACAATATAAAGCCGATCCAAATGCTAAAACCAATATGGGATGGACTCCATTACATTCAGCATGCAAATGGAGTAATGCGCAGTGTGCTCTCTTGTTACTTCAACATGGAGCAGACGTTAATGCTCAATCAGATGGGCAACAAACGCCGCTACATATAACCGCAACAGTCTCAAACTGCCGGAATACGGCTATAGTTTTATTAATGAATCAGAATATCAATGCTAATGCTCTGAATAACTCGGAAGAGACCGCCTGTGAAATAGCTCTGCGTACGGGTTTATCGGCCCCGATATTTGAAATGGGACATAGCGCCTATGATGTTGAAACTGGTTTAATTGATTAAAGTTGTATAAATTTATTAAAAAAATTTAAATGAGCAAAAAGGAATAAATTTAACACGCCTGAGGCAAACGCAAAAAATGTTCATAAAAAGATTTTGTGAAATCTACCATTTGGTCCTGCATGGCAGCTGGTACAAAATTTGGATTCCCTTGACCACCTTCAATTGTTCCTTTGGTAGTGTACCGCATATAACTAGCCACAGTGGTTTCTGGTGGCAGAACAGCGCCATCTTCAATAATACAACAATCTTTTAAAACACATCGTCTACCCTGAAAGTAGAAAAAAATTTTTAATGACTCGTGGCGAGATTTTGTAAAAATGAAATTAAAACTGTTAAAACGTTAGATTTGCATACATTTTGTTGAGTACACCTATATGGCAGGCGCTTCAGTAGGATTTTTCGATAAAACACTTGCGAAAACATAAACTTGTGAAAAAAAATTGTGGGTAAAAATTTCTAAAACATTTTGCAGTGGGTGTATAGAAATAATATAATTTTAAGAAATTAAATAAATGTTAATGCTTTGCTTCCGGCAGAAGTAGTCAACAAGAAAAACTTTTTTGAAAAGCTGTTTAAAACAATTTTTTGTCGCATATCAATTGAGAAATATACGTTTTAGATATTTTATACGTTCTAGACATACATATGTAGGCAGTTATTGAAACAATCAGAGTCCGTTTTTAATATGAAACTATGGAACTACTTACAATTATAGCATTCTTTCCTATATAAACAAATGATCCAATAACACCTGCCGATACTACTGCGCCTTCTCCTATATATACGTGATCACCAATGTGCATGGGAAAGAAGGCAATGCCTTTACTAAACTGCTTATAAGGTGGACGAATCACAGCATTTTTGCTAATAACACAGTAACGTCCTGTTCGCACGTTTGCCAAGTCTCCTCTGATTATGGAACCACTTTGAACTATTACTTTGCCGTTTAATACAATATTTTGTGATCCGCATAAAATAGTCTGCCGACTGACTTTGTTACCAGAAGCCTAGAAATGAGATCATCATTTTTGTCATAGAAAAATTCTGCATATAACACAATTCTTACCGTCTCAACATATTCATCTTTACTGTAGTAAGTATTTGCTATTTCCATTATTATTTATAATTATTGATATATCTATAATACTAGAAAAATTGTAGAAAAAAATGAATTGGATATTTATTTACTTTAGTCAGATGGTAGTTATTGATTAATGTAGTAATTCACAATAGGACATGTGTTAAAGAGCACTGCCGTATATTGAAAGTGAATAGAAATAAATCACAATACATTAAAATCGTTTATTTAAAATGAGTAAGCAGATGACCAGTATAAACATTGTTTCCGTTTCAGAAAAAATAAAACTGGATAAGTACATAATAATAGAAGCAAAATATAAAAAAAAAATAATGATGAATAATATATAATTAAGGTAGTATTGATGATATTTTTGAACCCATAACGGAATTAATGCAATGATGCCACAATAGCACAATTTTTTTCTTTATGCCTCCTCAGTTTGACATTTCAGTTTTTCCCTCCTTTTCTGCAGTAAAAATATTTTAGTGTTAATACATAGTTTGTGATTTCACTGAAGAGTTTTTAAAAATGTTTGAAAACTATAGAATAATGAAACAGAAAAAGAAGAATTTGCGAAAGACTAATGGCCGTGGGCTTGTTACAATAAAATTTCAATGCAACACATAAACATATTACTAGAAACTGTGCAGTTGATTGTTAAAAATAATAGTTATTGAAGCAAAACTTATTGGAACACGCAATTCCTCTCGAAACTGCTATGTATGTATGTATATTTTTTAATCTATTATTAATTTACTGTGCAATTTTCTATAAATTATTTAAAAGTTATGTACATATTTTTTTGGAATGTCCTTGAAACGTTAGAGTCAATACATTTACACTGTTTAATAAATTTGCAATGTAGAAATCATTTCAATATATTATTCTCATTTACCATATTCTTTTTATGTACATACATACATACATATGTACATAATATGTATGTATGTATATTCGTTTATATGTACTTATATCCGAGTTCATCAAACAAGGCCCACTAACCATCATAAACATTGGAGCGCACCTATTGCATGAATGTTAAGCCTGGAATTTCTAACAAAAAATTTTTGTCAGAGCAGCCAGCTACTCACAATTTAAAATTGTAATTGAAAACCTTATACTTGCAACAAATTTATGTTAGCTTTCAATTAAACTTTCAATATTTACCTTAATTTTAAATTTTAATGTGCATCTCCGATTAATTGATTAGATGCACTTATCGTATTATGTTAATAGGATCTATCTTTAAGACTTACCTGATGCTTACAAATAAAAAAAAAATCATTAAAATAATGTTGATTCATATAGAATCAAAATATATAGTAGTCCTTAAAACTAAGGTCATACCAAAATATTTAACTTTCGTAATATTTTTATAATAAGAAGGAAATAGGACATTTGCAAATAAAAATTTTAAATAATCACTAATAAGAGATCAATATAAGGAACTATAATGTAAAAATGTTAATAAAACAAATTTGCTTGGCAAACGAAAAAGCTTTTAATTTTAAATACACAAATCTTTAATACATCATTTCATAGCCTTTGACCTGTAAAATATCGCCGAGAAAATATTCATGATTTTCCTGAGACACTGGATCAGAAATACGTACACGATCTGCACGTCTCGAGAGACATCCTTCCCATTTTCGCAGCCGTATAGAAGAGTAGATTTTACGATAGAGTCGATTCTGAGTAACGGCGCGCCAATAGACATATGTATGTCATCAGCATAATCGAGATCACCCAGGAGTATTTGAATACCCCACGTAATACCACTTCTCTTCCCATTCGCATTGTGTATAGCAGCGTCTAGTACGATTTTGAAAAAGAAATTGAAATTACAAATCCCTGCAGTACACGGCAATATGAGTTATGAAATATACTTTTGATCAACACAATAAGTTTTTCGGAAATCCCTTTGCAAGCAAGCGCTTTCCATATTACTGTATGGTCGAAAGCCTTTTCAAAATCGCCAAACGCAAGACATAAGGGCGATCGCCATTTTACCTATTGTTCTACCAAAATGCGGTCGGAAACCGGCCTGTGGAGATACTTCTACCGAGAGCCGCTTAGTAATGATATGAGCCATAATTTTGTTCGCCTTGTAATGTCGCGCCAGTCATTACAATCTGTTAAATTACCCTTTTTTGATATTTTTACAACTATGCCTTCCTTTAGTTCATCTGGCATGATCTGGATTTCCCAAACTTGTCTATCGTAGGTTTTGTACGGCTTTCACTTAAACAGAGGGATTAGCTTTTAGAAGTTCAGGGGGTATCGCGTCAAGACCTGGAGATATTTTTTGTTCGTTAAAGCATCTACGATATCAGAAAGATTTTTGAAATAAGCAACCTGAAATCAACTGAAGGTTATTACATCTACATAATGCATATATACCCTTTACAGGTACGTACCTGAGTCTTTTTGAATGCATTCAAAATTATAAGGTTTTCCTTTATGTTTTTTTTTCATTCGTGTAATTGTTTGTGCAAAATTTGTAGGTCGAAATATTAAAAATTTCGCTTTGTTTTTCAATATTAATTTTCAAAGTACATCACTTTCAGTAATACATTGCATTTCAGTGCGGTGTATAGGTGTGTGTGTGTGTGTATTTATATGATATATTCTGCCGTTTGGTTCACTTTGCTGTAAAGTAATATTAAAATCAAGGACTTTTATTATTCGCATTGGGGCAAAAATGTTGTTTCTTTGTGTTATTATTTAACTTAATGCATCAGTAAATTTACAATTTGAAAAATATAAATATTTGCTTAGTTCCTAAATATTTTTCGCAAAGAAGTGACATCAGGTTAAGTTCAATTTGAAGTGGTAACATAATTATAATAACGATTTTAAGTAAAAGGGTGGTGACCTATTGGAAACATCAATATAATCTGATTATAAATAAATAAAAAAAAAAAGAATTTACCTCAATTGAGGTTACAGGAAGATATTCTATTTTATAATCAGATGAATTAATCGAATTTAACACACTGTCCTCATGTAACCACCACAAAGCTATCTCTCAAGGGTTGGGAAAGGTAACCTATCTGCCCTACTCTACTTTGATTCTATGGTGAATAGTCTCAAATCTGCAGAGTTTGGCACGAACCAAAACTGGGGTTAATAAATTCATCATTTTTGCCACCGGCTTCAAAGATCTCTGCAGGTAACGCATATACGAGTAATATTATATTTAAACGGTATTTTTTAAGAGTTTTCGTATTTGATTATAAAAACAAATAACATTTCGAGAAATCTATGAAATCTTTATTTGAGTCGATAGAATGTTCTATATAATTCAATGTTTAAAGATGATTTCATGTAAATGCTGACCTCGGCTACGCCTCAAATTGTTCATACCCAGGATCCCATTTGGGTATACTAACTCCAACATATCGGCCGATATCTCAGAAATAAATTCTTCAATATTGGCTTCCAGTACGTCAACCATTGCAGGCTTGACCCTACAGACGTGATCCTTAACATAACCCAACAAAAAATAGTGTAAAGGCTTTAAATCGTACGAACTAGGCGGCCAATTGACCGGCCCAAAACGTGAATTAAACTGATCACTGAATTCCCCTCTCAATTTGGCCATTGTTTCGCATGCTGTGGCACCGTTTTGTTGAAACCACATATCAGCCATGTCCACCTCTTCTATTTTGGGCAAAAAAAAAAAAAAAAATTGCAATCACTACACAGTAGCGCTCATAATTCACAGCAACGTTCATGCCTTCGTTATGTTTGAAAAAGTACGGTCTAAAGATGCCACAGTCCCATAATCCACACCAAACAGTGCATTTTCGGGATGCAATGCTTCTGGCTTCTGGGTTTACACACCAAACATTGCGATTTTGTTTGTTCACGTATCCATTCAGGCAGAAATTAGCTTAACCGCTGAATACAATTTTCCGATAAAAAAGTGGACGATGCACTTTCTAAGCCGAGCATGAATTTAGATAATAAAATTCAATAATCTGCAAGTGTTGTTCGTTTGTAAGTCGATTCATGGTTAAATTATAGACCAAACTGAACGTGTTTAACAGTAACAGGTTATACGAAAACAGCTGAGCTCCCAAAAACACCGTTGCCAAAAAGAAATTTGCTAAAAAATTACCCTTTATTTCGATCTTTTTAAAGCTTTATATGTAAGTATATATCGAATTCGGTTGAATTTTTTGTTAAAAAGTTTATATAAAAAATAATTTTAAATAGACTCAAGTTCACTTTTTGCATTCCCAAACTATTTTTGATTACAGTAATAATTTTTATAGAAAAAAAAAAGAAAAATTATGTTAGAGCAGAGCTTAGAGACTATGAATATTCTGTGTCACTACTTGCACATATGTATTATACTGGAATGCTTATCTAATGATAATAATCAAAACATTCGTGGTTTGATGAAATTTTTAAATGTCTCAATATTTGAAATTGCAACTGCCTTTAAGATAATAATATTAGTCCAGTCAAAAAAGAGTCATGGAAATGCTGAGATTATAATCTGAAAGTAGTACATACTCAGATCAATTCCAACAGAGACTTGTCATTACAGGATGCTCTGTTTATTGATTCCTATTCATCGACTAGGAAACTGTCTTCAATATGTTGTTAAAAATACATTTTTATGTTTATTTAGCAATGGAAAATAATTTTAAACTAAACTAGACTGGATTATTTACCACTGGTTATAAATATTACATCTGAAAAGCATTACAAATTCACCAATAGTCATATATCTTTTTCCTTTGATTGAAGAGAAATAATTTTACATGTAGGTTTAAAAAAAATAGGCCCGTTTTTGTTGCAAAAAAAAGTATTTTCAAGACAAGTTTCACAAATTTATTGGAAATGGTTCATATTTGAAATCAAAACTTGTCAGCTTGATTTACTATTCGATATTCGAAAGAAACTAAAATTTTTCTTTAATAATAATAAAAAAGAAAAATAAATAAAATTAAAATTAAAGCCATTCATCATTGAGTTGCATGGTTAAACAAAAACTACTAGCGAGTGTTAACTAATAAATCAAGCGCCAAGAACTTTAATTTAAGAAATAAATAATGAATTGTTTTTCGATTTAACGTTTTCCAACATCTGAAATCAAACATGATATAATTTATCTAAGCGATCTCTTACTGTTTGATGAAACTAAACTTGAAACAAAAAAATTTTTGGATGTATTCTTGTTAAAAAAAATAATAATAATAATAATACTGAAAATAGAGAAGCCACGCTTTAATCACATCAGCCATTTAATGTTTTCTGTTTTGTCTCTTTTTCGTTATATGGCTGTTAAGTTTTTTTTTGTTATATTCGTATAGACATATAACTTTAAAGGTCATTTGCATAAAAGAAACAAAAAAATATTTATAATTAACTTTATAACATCAAAAAAAAAATATTATAAATTGGGTGTGTATTTTTAAATATTTATGTTACAAACCAACTAAGTTATTATGTTTCCTATTCAGGAGATATATTATATTCATTATATACCTAATTAGCAGTAAAACCAAAATCAAAACATTAACATAAAGAAAAAATTTAAATATTTAATAACCATATTAATGTTTTGCATATCATTGTACATATTGGTATGGTGTAAGCCAAACGAAAGACTTAAGAAACCAACTTGAAATATTTGTAAACAATTAATTGTTCCCTTAAGGCACCCACATGTATTTGTCGTTTTGCTACACCCTATAACATAAATTGCTCAATATTTTTAAACAATATATGGCGCTATTTTTCTTGCAATAGATGTAAAATTAAAAACACATATTCCTAGATATATACTTATGTATGTGCATTTCTAAAACACATACATATGCATATACATATGTAAGTATATGTATTTCTAAAATACATACATATATATGTACCATATGTGTATTTGTAAAACATATTTAAAGAGAATATACACAGATAATATTGTTTTAAATTTTAGTGGGAAATCATATGGCTTTTTGCGCAATATATGTACATCAAAAGACTTTTTTTATTTTGTTCAATATATTGTGCCACTTACTAATGTGGGTTTCGATTTTTCGGTTTCAAAAGTAAAATTGAGTAAAATACATACAAAGCTATGATTTTGGTAAAATTTTTATTTCATTATAATGCTTGGCATTAAGTACAAAATATAATGTCATTAAAATGCAGGGTTACTTGAAGAAAAAAAAACTGAATTCGGAGCGGAGATAGAGGCTGGAACTTCCTCAAACAAAATAAACATTAATTAATAGGAGGTGCAAAAGCACCTCATTTGCTTTTACATTGAGTATTTGTTTTTCCTAGAAAGTGAGTGTCTTTCTAATAACTGTACATTAAATGCGAAGACTTAAAGCTTCATTCAACCTGGCCTGCGCATGCATGTACATATGTATGTACATACATACGTACATATGAATGTATAAGAAAATCTATTTTACTTGCAAGCCATGATACAAGGTTTCAGGAATTCAATGCCTTAACCTTGGTTTTAATTTATATTCTAAGATTATTTATTCTACAGACATTCACATGGTATTATTGTTAATGCACTTGCATACTTGTTCATATTAGACAACTTTTCATAATACTTTTTTTATTTTTATTGATTACAAAAATTGTTACAATTTTTATACTAGTATTTCCAGCTAAATTAATATCATAATAAAAAATTTCACTCAAACAATTCACCTTGACAATGAAATACCTAATGGAATACTTACGTACATACATATGTATGTATGTATGTACATACATTCATACAAACAGCAACCAGTTACTAGTAGAACAGTTGTTGTTGTAATAAATTACGCATGACTTGAACGAAAAAATGTCAAGCACGCATTAATGGTGTTGCGGTATGAATTGTTCGTTGATCTTGTACACTTGAACATTCACTATTTCTATTCGAATGTTATTGTTTATTTTTTTTATAATTTCGATACGAGTATTTAATCGAAGGTCAAGTTTAAAAACTTCAAAAAGTGTCAATTTGTGAAGTGTTACATTTGCGACACAAATTAAATTGTCATTGCTTTATGAATTTGTTGGCTTGATTGAATTTCCGCACAATTGAATATCAAAGAATTTCAAGAATGGATAATAATTTAATAATATTTATGTATAATAATTTAATAATAATTATGTATGTACATAAAAATGTATAAATCTATTAATATAATTTATTCGACCTCTTTTTTAGTATTTAAATAAATATTTATTACCGAAGCTCGGGCCCAATACTTTTATAAATAGATTTATTGTATTTACTTAATACTTCCACACCTCTGTGGGTGTCTTCTTTAGGGTTGGTAAAGTAATATAAGAAATTGAAATATTTTATAATAGATTGAACATTTTTTAACTAATATACCAGCAGAAAAAATAGACAAATTAAAGAAATTTAACTTCTCTGTAAGACACTAGTAAACAAATTCGTTATTAATTTTGTATTTCTGTGGCTCTCCACAACATTCTCTGATTTGTTGGAATATTTATAACTGGAAGCATTTCCAACACATAATCCATCCCTGTATCTAAAAACAATAAATTTTGAAAATTTGAAGAGTGATTCAAAGGGCTATAAAATATTTTTTTGCGGCACGACACCAATTTTGATACACATGTACGAGTATGTTTATAAATAATGTATGAAGGCACTGTATAATTATTACATTAAAATAGGAAATAATTGTTTTCTAACACATAAATCAATAATTTCAGTACTTTTCGTATTCTTTGTTAAATATTTCATAAATAGTAATGGTAGCAAAATCTCAGGCGATTTAATTTTGGCAAAAAAGAAAACCAACTTCAACACATATGTAGAGCTAACCGGACGATTACAAAACCCAAACAACTATGGATAAGTTTAAAAATCGATATAATCCCTTTTTAGTTTTACTTTCAGGGAAGATTGATATACCTTCTTAAACAAATTTGAAAATAGTTACATAAATGGCGGAGTTATGTTATAATCATTATTTCATATGTGTCAACCCTTTCATTCTCCTGTTGGAAAAGAACTTTCTTTTGGTGAAATGCGGTCGTTTTTTTAAATCCTTATCAAATTCAATAAATAAGTTGGCATAATATTCGCTATTGATTGTTTTACACTTTTGAAGGTAGTCAATGTGGATTATAAAGCGTGCTTTCCCCAAAAACGGTCGCCATGACTATTGGGTGACAAACCTACCTTGGCCTTCTTTGGTGCAGATTCACCCCGGTGAGTTATGGTGGATTAACATTTCCTCCACGATTACGAAACGGCGCAAAAACATTCCTGCTCATGATTGCGTTTGTGATCGATTGTAAGCAAACGCGGCACAAATTTTGCGGAAACTTACTCATACCCAGACTGACCTTCGTAGACTAGTAGGTAGTGTACTAGACTCGTAGTGCGAAGGTCCCAGGTTCGAGTCCTGCCGCAGAACTCTGGCAGTTTGTGTCTGATAATTAAAGGGAGCTTACAACAAGCCTTCACTGGGTTAAGTGTATGTCGTATGACATGGGCTTATCACACCCCTCCATTCAACCTAACCTAACCTAACCTACTCATACATACCCAAGTGAAAACTTAAAATTGTATAATCTCTTGCACTTTCAATCTCCTATCGGCCAACACCATATAGCGAATTGGTGTACGGACCTTAACTGGGCGTCCAGAACTTTCGGTATCTTTCATGCTTGTAGGGCCACAACGAAAGTCAGTAAACCACTTTTTTACCATTAAAATTGACGATGATTGGTTTGAGTGAGAGGTTTTTTTCGCAAAAACTAATACTTAATGAGTACACGAAATTCACTTTTTCCATTTTCTCCTCACATTACCCGGTAGTCAAATACAAACTAAATGACTCAGTTCATTAAAATTGTGGCAGGAGTCAATTGACAGAAGCATATCGACAGAAGCAGTGTTGACCTCACAGACTTTTTCGCCCTCCCTCGTATGTAAAGCTGTATATTTAAAACATAATTGTCGAAGATCAAGATTTAGATATTATTTTTGTCAAAATAGTATTATAGAATAACTCCGAACTTGTTACTTTTCAAAAGTAGGTTAAAAAATATCAGTAAAATAGATAAAACCATCTTTTCAACAACTGTTGAATAAAGTAAATGCCTTGGTTGCAAAACTAATGGGGCTTATATTGGTTGTCGAATTCTACCTGCGTCTTCCACGTTTTGGTATTAGATTAAAGACAAATATTGTTCGGCCTTTTTAATCTATTACAAATTGTTGCAATTGAAGTCGAAAATTCCCAACCTCGTACGGCCGAATATTTTCATGTCAATTATAGAGATTTATCACCCATGTTCTGAAAATCGCAAACCGCATGAAATTGGTTTGGTAATCGCCAATTTCATGCCATGTATGTATGTTTGTATATGCTGCAAATATTAAACAACAATCGATTATTTTCCAATCAATCAATTAACCATGCCATACGTAAAATTAATTAGTTTTCTATTCGGTTATTAGTTATTCTACTAATATAGCATTAAATTAGGCTATAATAAACTTTTCGATAAATTTATACTAAATAATTTCTAATTATTTTCAAATGAAAGGTAAAAACAAAAAGATTATGTGTAAAACAATTAAAACTCTCTAATTTATGATTGATCGACTTGGTGTGATATGAAAACAAAAACAATAACAAAGAAAAGGCAACAGCAACTACTCGTATATGAAAACAGAAACGTTTGACCACCTGTTTTTAGAACAAGTTAATTCCAACAATAGGCTCCCTCCCAACATCAGTGGCAAAGATTGTCTCTAGTCTTAATAATAGTAATCTTTCGCTTCAGAGAGCAAATTACTATACGAAATCTGTTTCATAAACATGTGTAAACATTTAATAACTAATCAATTTTAATTTATTTTTTTAGCTTAAGGTTTCCATTTCTTCATTTTATTTTTCGATATATCGGTACTCTTTGATTTCCGCCTTCAGGGTATTAGTTAATTTTATATAAAATATCTCCTCCGAAAAAGCCATCCAAAAGCCCCGTGTTCACCCCTCCCCCTGGAAAAGAGGTAGGAATTTAAAATTAGCAATGTTCCTCATCCCTAGACCAAAAATACAGAGAAGAGGGCGTTGTTTCTAGGCAACAATAGATGCCAGCCGCATTATCCTAGGACCTGCTATAGTAGACTAATCTGATTAACGAAACTCATACATATAAGGAAAAAATAACAATATAAAAACAACTGCAACAACTCATGTAAGATAGAGATGCTTTGTGGAAGCCAAATGCTTCCAAGAGATGTAATGGAGAAAAAAAAATTAAATATCCTAAGGATGGTACCGAAATATGGATATAGAAAATAAAATAATAGAGTCCTTAAGCTTAAAAAATGAATTAAAAGTGATTAATTCACATACAACGGTCAAAAAACTAGAACATATACTCGTATTTGATAAGTATTATATGTAAGATTTATAAAGCATCAGTATATTATGAGTTTAATGTTAAAGTTTATGCATGTTGTTAAATTAATTTGTTGGTTCATACGTATGTTTGCATTTTTTTTTTTAAATAAGACAATTTCATTACATTTCACACCACCTTCAAAGTACCCCAAAATAATATTCAAACTAAAATAAGTTTCTATATATTGTTAGTGGAAATCACCTTTGGTTATAAACTGCATTTGTAGATATACCAAGTCTAGGATATATATACTATAGTTTGCTGGACCATAGCAACAAAATACATACATTTTCGATTTCCTACTATTGAGCAAATCTGCTAGACTCAAAATCGTGGTATACAGGGGGTTATTCTCTATTGCGATGCGTAAGAAAAGTGGTACCCTTTATTGCGTTCTTTCGCATCTAATTTTTTCACTTTCACAAACCTGGCATCAGTGTAGTCTGTAATACGAAAGCGTGTGTTAAAATCGTTCTTTAAAACTGAATATCTTGCGCTAAAAAATATCAAACGCATCGAACTAGATTACGCATCGCAATAGAGAATAACCACCCAGGTCTTGTATATATTTACAATAGTAATCAGAGATGGAAAAGTTTGCATCGTTATAATTTCTTATATCAAAATTATTGTGAAAGTATACTGAGTCTTTTGATATTTTCAGAGCAAATTCGCTTTGATATGTTCCATTACATGTTACATTGCAAGATTAACATATTTATCTATCTACATGTCTGTGCGTCTGTCTGCGGCATTGTAGATCATAAACGTAAAAATAGAATTTTTTTTGTATAAATTATTTGTAAAATAATTAAAAAATACTCTTTTATGGAACTAACTTTAAATATAGCTTTTTGACAGTGAAAAAATAACATGTTCGATCCTTGATATCAGCACAGTTGAGTCTATTGCTTGTCGAAACATTTTACGGCATAGAGCTTACAATATTTTAAGACGCCGGCAGCCGTCACTGTAAATGTTAGTGGTAGATTTAAACTTAATCGAAGAATGACTATATATAGTTAGTTAGTTGTTTCTTGAGGCTTATTGATTTTCATATTACAGGAATTGCCAAAACACATTTTTTAAAAAGAGGACTTGAAACTATAAAGTATTATTTTAATGACATTAATATAAGATTATGCAACTTACGAAAGAAACGTTAACATAAAAGTAGATTAAAGGTATTTTTGTGCATGGGCGTAGCTAGGTATGGGCCTAGAGAGCCGTGGCACCCACCTAATTCTATAATAATTTTTTTTACATGCATACAATATAAAATTATTAAAAAATGCACAGGGTATTGTGGACGGATTGCTTTTTTCTATTCAAGAAAACACAGCCAATTTAGGAACTGTTCCAAGGATAGTCTCTCGTCAAACGCACCGTTCAAATCCCCCGTTTTCATCACCTGCTGAATACTGGAAGCGATCTATATACATTCCTTATATAGATTAATTTCATCACTGGACAGAAGATTTAATGAAGAGAATAAGCCAGCGTTTGCAATTCATTGTTTGCACCCATCAAACATGCTTTCTTTGAAGCTGGAAGAGCTTAAAGATGCCACAAAAACGTTTGAGCATTTTTATGAGTTGGATGATTTGGAAGGAGAAATTGAGCTTTGGTATAATTCTTGGCAACAAAAAAAAAAAAAAAATGGGTAAAGACGAATTAGCCGACTTAGAGCTGGCGAGTATTTTAAAAGACGCTGGATTATTTTGTTCAGATATAAGGAAGGCCTTATTAATTTCATTGTCACAGCCGTGCACTACTGCAACCGTTGAGTAGTCATTTAGCACTTTAAGGCGGAGAAGAAGGGCGAATTTATTTATTTATTACTCCTCAAATAGATCGAAATTGTAATAATCATAAAAAAATCATAATTTTCGTGGCACCACCCTATTTCATATTCTGGCTACGCCCTCGTTTTTGTGCCTGCTGCCGGCACTTGCCTAATGTTCATATACTTATGTATATATGAATTCAAATCTTAAAAAATTATAATAAAACTCCAATAATTTTACCCACAGGTCAGAATACGTCAATATCATATTCTGCGGCAGAACGTTTTTTTTTTTCATTTACAAAAATAATTTTTACTTTTTTTTTTAAATGTCAAGAATAAATAATAAATTCCCTGCGTACAAAAAACCATAGCGTACATACATCCTAGAGTTGCAAACAAGCTGTCGAGAGGACATTTTCACTTTCCGGTCTAAAATAATCAATACAGATAAATTTGCATTTCTCACAACAGTGAATGCAACCAACACATTTGTGTTCCTCTCAAGTTTTTTTTTGTTGAAAAAATTCAATCTTACATTCGTTTTTGAAATTTATCCTTGCTAGTTGCAAATACGACTATGTAAGTATTATCAAACTGACAAAGTGGAAAAAATCTACTATTCTAACTGTCCAAATGTCAAATCAAAATTGCAAGCATGTTTGACATGGATACAATTAAACACACACTAGTACAAAAAACGATCATGGTAAAGCCGATTGCCTCAAATATAACACATGACAAGGCAACCATATCAGGCTTTAAAAATTATTAATTTAATTTATGTATGAATGTTTTATTTGTGAATTATAACTGTAACGATTAAATTAACAATTGCTTAACTGAAAAAAATATTTCGAATTAAAATCTCATAAAAGTTCGTAAGAAGTTGTGTATGTAGGTGAACTGAGACATTTTGCTCAAAATGAGGTTCGAGTGGCATTCTGGATAATTTAACAAAATGTTGGCCAAAAGGCTAAAACTTCTGTTAAAATACTATCAGCGACCTTAAAAGTGCCTGATGATCATGGAAAATAATATTGTTCCATTTGCGTAGCATAATAAGCTTCATCTTATTAATCTGAATTGACAGATTCAGAACTCGAATTCAAGCCACTTTAATCAAAACATCAAAATTGATGTCAACTCTGTAATCAAGTTTATAATAATCGAATCTTATGGGCACTAGCAAAGTCTTGGATCTTCAAAATTGGCTTAAGAACTTGTAAAAAGACTACTTTTCTCATTTATATCCCTTAATCAGACATTATTATTTTTTCAATTAATATATTCAATGAATTCAATTAATTGTTTAATTACTTATATAGCTTTGGCTAGGACACACAGGTGTTAATAACAATAACAGCTGTTTTATTGGAAAACTTTGTGTTTATTATGAATCTTATTTGTTTCTTGAAAAATATTAGATAAAAACCCCTACAAGATTATTTATTTACTCAAAATATATTTCAAAGTCGAATGATGAGTTGTCCAAAGCAACAGTGAAATATAGTTATATAGAGACGTATAGAGAGGGCTTAGACACACCCAGGAGAAGTTTGTCCCACCCACAGAATTTGTGCGCTTTTTATGGAGTTCCTAGGAAATGACTTAAATGGTTGTAGACCCCCTGGGAAATTGTCTATCTATGCCAAAGTAGAGACTTTCGTTTTGTTTAGAGCAAGTAAACAATTGAGCATTTAATTAATTAATTTGATCTTTTCGAGTCTTTTTATTGTGACTTCAGCATTTCATTGGTCGCTAAACGACATTGTCGATGAACATTAAGTACAACCTCCATAGATTTCATCATTAAGTACTTAATAATTAAATCTTTATGACTGATAAAACTGACTAAAATTTTAAAAATAATAATTACATATTATTAAAAGAAATTATTTGAGAGCTTGATAATTATTTAATTAAAATTCTAATTATCTGTACTAAAAATTTTAAATACAGTTTAATTTACACTTAAATTAATTAATTAAATTATTTTTTGATTTTCCAATATTTCAAAAAAAATATTTTATCCTGAAGAAGACACCCCCAGGGTTTTGAAATATTGAAAAATCAAAAAAAAAAAAAAAATATTGTTCAAAAAAGCAGACCTCAAACTCAATAAAATAATTCAATTAATTTAAAATAAAAAAGGTCCAATAAATCATCAATTTGTTGGATTTACACTGAACTTTTTCATGGAATTTGTTGCATGCAATTTCTTTTATTTGTGAAAGCACATTTACTTTCATTCGATTTCTTACAATTCTCGTATATTTTAGCCCAAATGTTTCAATCTTCTCTATATTGGCAAATAGTTAAATTTTCATGAAAGTTCACGAAGAATTTTTAGTGTAAATACAGTCAAGTTAAAAAAAGATCTATTAAAATTTTTTTATTGAAAAATAAATCAATTAATTCAAACATAAAAATTTTATTCCTTTCATTATTTTTATTTTTATATATTGCAACCGTTTTTTTTTAATAAAATCCCCTTTGTATTCTTCAAGAACAAATTTGTCCCCAAGTCCTTTTCAAGGATTTTGATACAAGCAATGGGCGATTTAATGACTGCCAAAAATTCTTTTTTATTAAATAAAAAAGCATTCCCATTTGATTTATCTATGTTTTTGCACTTCTGTTGCTTGTCACTCAACATACTTAAATATTCGGGGGAAAAAAATACTTCCAACTGAAGTCATGGGGTCAATGATTTTTATCAAACAATTTAAGGTTTATTTTGACTTGTCAAGCACGTGCTGTAAAATCCACTGGCTCGTACGCTTAAATACGCTTGAACATATTTGGCTTGTTGTTTTGTTGGTTAATAGTGCTACCGATTTATTTTTATATCTTTTTTGTTTTTTTTGTGTTTGTTGTTGTTTTGTTTAAATGTAGTTACGATCATGATTACTACTATTGCTACCGCTGCTACACACTTTTGTATTGAATTAAAAATGGAATGAAATAAATAAATATACAATCACAAGTGCAACTGTGCGTACGAGAGCCGCACTCACATATCGCGTTAATTTGTGGTTAACATTGACATTGAATATTTGTACGGTAGCAATTAAAATATGACAATATTTGTACGTGCTACTGTACTTGTAGCTTGTTTTTTATTCTGTTCGGAAATAGTTCTAAATAATTGTGAAATAAAAACTTCCGCACAAAACTTTATTTACAGGGTTGAATTGAAAATGTGATGACATTGAAAAGCCGTGTTCACAAATTAAATTAGTAATAGCAAACAAGTTATAAATTAGTTGATATAACACTTGATCTAAACCGATTACAAAAATGTTTTGTAAGTTTGATTTAGTTGACTTTCGATCTATTGTCCTTAAAGAAGACGTCCTTATTGGATTTGAATGACAGCACAGAAACTCACCAGTTTTGAACGAACTATCATTGATGTTTAAAGTAAAAAATTGTGGGAAATAAACATATGATTGCACTCTGATTATCAACATAGAAGTTCCAAAAATAATATAATGCTATTGATAATTTGAGATTCCAATGTACAGAGTCTGCACGGCATCTGTTTAACAAAAAAAAAAAAAAAAAGATTTTATGAAACATAGTCACGAAAGTGCAAAAATTTCAACTTAGGATTGACATTAGAAGTAATTATTTTTTATATGTACATTTAGTGGACTAGAAGCTGTTTTCAATATGTTTGAAAAATTAGATTTATTTCCAAAAAACCAATTTTTGTAATAATTCAAAATAAGTTATGAAGCCTTTAATTAATAATTTATTTCGCTTGTGTGACTCAATTTTAAACTGAAACAAAATAATAAGGGGTCTCATGGTTGTGCAACATTTTATTTTGCTAATTTGATATACGTATTGCTATAGATGGTGAACACAATTCTTAAAGCTATTGTTGATTTTTTAAAAAGGATTTTGGCAACACGGCAAATAATCTTGCTGCACTGACCTTATCCCATATATGTTTTTTATTTTTGTTGCAATAATCACAAATTTACTTTTATCCAATTCACAATATTGTGCATAGAGTCTTGCATCATAGCACTTTCAGAATTGTATATCATATTTTACACTAGCGAAATATATTAATTTTTACATGCATTCTATGTACACGTATGCAACACTTAAAATCATAGTTTGTATTTACACTTACTTGCAAACTGACAACTGAGAATAGCAAAAGCAAAATAACAAAATATAAGCACTTGCAAAAAACGGAAACTAACAAAATCATATAATAGAAAGGTCATAGCAAAATAATTAAATTATCCTCAAGAGGCTCCAATAATAGAGGCAAGAGAATCATCATTAGCAACTTTTAAGTATTGCAGAAAAAACCAAAAAAGGTCGTTCGTAATTAGCGAAAAAACATTTACAATTGCACATATTTGCAATATCAAATACAAAGTGTTGTGTATTGGGCCTTTATATTATTCACTTCATATTAATTTTATATTTATATTATTCTTTCATTGCATATAAAAAGATGGTAACTGATATTCGAAAAGTTTTATCTGGTTTTATTTGCAATGATCTGCTTTAAATAGTTTTACTTAAGTGTTTTTTTTTTAGTTAAAACGAAGCAAAATAAAGCATAATTCAAATGTGTAGATTTTTTGCAAGCATTTTTACACATTTGCATCATATGCACACTTTGTATATTATGAGTACCCTTAATGTTTTCATGTAAATTTTAAGAAACAAGTATATTTTCAAAAAAATTAAATAGAATCGCACAAGTTTGCACAAGTAATTTAAATTTTTTATCAAGATATTGTTAATTGCACTTCCTAAGAAGTCAAAAAAATCAATTGACACTTTGAATGTAATGAAAATGCTATTCCTTAAGAAAGACGTTTACTTTTTCAACTTCCCGCTTTCGAAAAGGCGAAGGTATATCAACCCGATTTCTGGAAATTTAGTTTTTATTAGATCTCGACATTTTGAAGTCCTATTTTGGTCGTATGTATGTACGTGTGTGTTTCTACGTCTTTAATTGTGTACATCTACGTTCTACATCTGTGAATATAAATCGACTCGACGTGGTAGGATTTGCCTTTTTTCGAAAATAAACTTTTAGAAGAAATGTATCTTTGAAATAAATATTATGTTACCTCTTTGATCCATTACAAAATCTAATCAACTGTTAATCTTAAGCTTAATCAAGTCAATTTAAGAAATTGATGTGTTTAGTGTTCCCGATTAGTAGTCGAAGGGATGTAGGTTTGATTCCTGCCTTAGATTCTGAGTGTTTCTGCAGACAACCGAAATACTTTTTTTAACAAATCGGCTTCTTACGATCACTTTCTTAGACCTTTAAAACTGAACGAATTGATGTTACGCCAAGGACAAAAATTTAAATTTTTTTATTTTTGAAGTTTTAGTATCAGAAAAAAGACCAAATTCTAGATACCCACTTTACTTACCCTCAATCCTTAAAAAAGAAAGTTAAAAAAAATTAATTATTAAGATATCAACACTAAAATTTATAAAAACTCTAATAATTAATATATAATAACGCATTAAAATCAAACTGCTCTCTTAAACCTTATTTCTGTTTAAGTTTTTCAATAGATTTTTTCCCGCCTGAACGTCTATAAATCTGTTTGCTGGGCTATGTGGCATATATATAAATCAATCAGTAGGCGGTAATAAATGCAACATTATACTTTAACCTCACGGTATACAACAAAAACGATTTATATATTTTTAGTGCATTTGTCTATTTTATTATTAAATGTTATGAATTGCAAATTTATATGAATTTTTGTATTGGCATCTAAATGCACTTGCAAATTAAAATAGAAAAAAAAAGAACTGAATGATTATTTCGGTACATAAATAAGTATTTTTAGTAGTTCCCATATTGTAAATGGACACACCTCATCATATTAAAACGTGTAATTTTGCATTTTAAAATCAATAAACTTTGGTGTATGATTATGTACTTAGAAATATAAATGTTTAATAAAATCTAGGACAGAGGTTTATTAAACGATTAGACTGGTATTAGATTTGGTAGGCAGGATCGAATACACGTACATAGTGTTTGTAAATGATAAATACATTTGGATATTTCATATTAAATTTTATTGTTGCTGGTTCTATCGCAGAATTTTCAAAATGCATTGTTATCACTTTATATTTTGAGCAATAATTTCACATTAGCAGAATAAAAACTGCTGCTGCATACTTTGTTATAGATCGTCCTAATCCTGATAACAAACAAAGCCTTTCGTTTACAAAAATATTTTCTTATAAATCTCAGAAGCACGACAATTTGTGGTGTAGCCTTTATTTGGCCTAGTCAGTGGTAAATGTCAAAGCTGAAGTCCTATAAGCCAGATAATGTTCCGTGAGCAGCCTGGGCCATATACATGGTGGCGCAAAATATTTGCTATAATTTGAACTGTCTGTCATTTTGTTATAAATGAAAAAAGAGCTCAGTTTTCATAAATTTTTTTTTTAAAGGGGAAAAATTTATGACATTAACCGGAAGACATTATATCGCGTAAATGGGCACCCGTCCGAGTGGTTGCATAATTGCTGCATTTTGAATTGTTGCTCGCAAAGCATCTGGCTCGAACAGCACGCCTTGTGAACCCACTAAATATCATTAAAAGACTGTTTTTATGTGTGAAATATTATTCTTAATTATCAAGTTACAAATATATGCTTTCAATAAATATTTCTTTCTAATTCCGCGTCAATTCAATTTATTCAGAAAACGTAAAATTTTTCCTGTTTTTTGTTTTTGTTGCTAGAAGTGTAATACCTGCAAAAGCTATAAAATCTTACAAGAAAATTAATAATTATTTTATGTCTAGAAAACGACAGCATTGGGAATCATCAAGTTCCTGGGGGGAGAGGGTAGTTTTCAACTTGTTGGTTCTTTCCCAGAAGCATACCGGATATGGCTGTTAATGAAAATTTTGAAGATTTAATAAAATGTTCTACCCAAAATGGAATAAAACTAAATGTGAAAATTGAGCTCAAGCTTTTCATTAAAGTCAATAAAGTAGAGAAGAGTGGGTTAAATAAAAAGCTGTTCAAACTGCTTAAAGTTCATTGACAATTTGGTTAAGCGACCAATAAAATGTCGGCATATGAACAACTAAACCCAAAATAAATAAAAAGTTCGCTTTAATTTTTTAGTATTAATGTCTACAATTAAATATTTTTCATTCAAATACAGCCGGCATACATGGGTAATTTGTGCTGTTTGGTAGTGATTTATATCTCTTGTTTTTTTGTTTGTATCAATAAATTGAATTGAAAAGAGAGTCCCTCAGTTAAACATTTCTAAATGATAGTTTGATTATTTTTCCATCATATTTCTTGTTCTGTCTAGACACCCTAGGAACAACTATATACGAGTAGTAGAAAGTCACTTCACTCTTAATTAATAACTTTATTTATCGTAGCGCACTGGATTCAGTTGCTATATTCCTACGAAATCGAAGTACAAAATTATGGTTCGGTGGATACGTGACGAGCTTGCTTTTTATCCGCTTAATGGTCAGATCTATACTTAAGATAGGATAAACTGTTGTGATAGATTTTTACTGCAGTCTTTTTCTAAGAAGTGGATGAAACGTCACTTATGACAACGTCTTTGTAAATAACAACCTGTTGTTGCAGTCTATGTGGGACATAGTAAATAAAAGATGTACATTTGTGCCAGCTGGGTTTTATAGTCCAATAGAAAGAGCGTTCAAATTGTTAGTGTGTGGATTTCGCAGCTGTCTAAATATGTGCTCAGACATATATTCTACATCTCATTATATCATGAAGATTGAAGGCCCTGAAAGGCCAGTAATGAGAGAAGCAGAGACAAAGTTGATAATATGGACCAATGACTTGGTGAATATTGAACTAAGAGCAATATATAGATGGACTTTGGCCTAAAATTTAAATATATAACATCAACAATGTCTCAGTGTTTGCAGCATTGATCGTATATATGGCAAGTATTTAAAATCTGAATTTACCAATAAGTTAAAATATGAATTTATAAATTTATTTGAAGAGTATTTAACAAATAAATACAGAATTTAATTCATAGTTACAGACCTTCTTTAAAGATCTAAAAATATGAAGCATATAATAATGTTATATTTAATTCAAACTGTTTGGAATTGTTTTTGTTAGAAAGCTTTCACATTATTTCTAACCAGCAAATGTCATCATTTGTTCTATGCATACCCGGGTATGTCTTTTTATATACAGTCCTAAAAACTGCCTATATGTATATATTTTTTCCATAATAATTCTTTTCAAATATTTTTTAAATGCAAAAAAAACAACAATATTTTAGCAAACTATGCGAAATTTCATGTTGATACGACATCAAAAGCATACACCGGTATGCGGTTTCAAACATAAGGGTTAAGTCCCTATGAATTAATCTACAACCTACTTTCATACTTTATTCAAAACCGCACAATTTTCTTAGATTGTGCTTTTGTGTATACGCCTGTTTACAACTTACTAATGTTGTATGGTAGCAATATTGCATAATATGACTGAGCAACACGTTGCTGTTTGATAAACAGACAAACACTAACAACTCATTCGCATTCGTTTAAGGATCAAATAAAAACAATTCATATTCATTGAAGTAAAAAGCCCAAAAGCAAAAGTACAACCAATAAAAACAACAACTGCAAAATTCGCCTTACCACACCAACATTAATGAATGGCAACAAAAGCTACAGCTACAACAATAACAACGATAATCAGGAAATGCAATTTATAACAAGCGGTGGCGGTATTAGTCAGTCAGATTTTTAAGTGGCGGCAGGTTTTACTTTATTGTTATATGTTTGCTACTTTTATTATTGTTGTTGGTGGTTGCTGACTATTTTGTGTTATTGCCGATTGCCTGACATATGTATAAGCCTGTGTGTGCGTGTGTATGCAAGAATATGAACAAAAGTATGCTCTGTACGGCTTACAACAAGGTACAATTACATTTAAATGTAATATTTTTAGTTTACCTCTGGCCATTGGAAATTCATGATTCAGTTTGAAAACATTCTACTTAAATGAGTTTTAAATATTGAACTTTGCAGGCAACAATAGAGTACAATGAATGTTGGAATGGAACAGAACAATGTTCATACATAAATATGTATGTATGTTTAAGTGTGTATGTATATGTATATAGGTGCAAGGGGGAGGCCAGCATATCCAAAATGTTAGAGTTTGTGTTGTACAGGGTGTCGCAAAGTAGTGCCGTAATGTTAACTGGCTGCCTTTTTGTTATAAATGAAAAAAGGGTCTGTTTTCATAAAAATTTTATTTGATGGTAGTAATTTCAAAAAAAAAAAAAACTATACCGCTTAAATGGCCATATCCCCAGTTGTTGCATAGATGCGCTCGATTTACAGCATTTTGAATTGTTGCTCGCAAAACATGTGTCTCCAAATTGGCGATTTCTTCTTCAATTGTTATTATTTGTAGCAACCAAGACCTATAAAATTCGTGGTTTGTTGTGGTATATGCGAGATCTTAAAAAGTCCCAAAGGAAGAAGTCTGGATCTTCAGTTCAAATAGACATGTAAAAGTGGTGTACCGAAATCTCCATCGTTACCCGAGCTATGTAAGCGATTGCTCTATCCTGTTGAAACCAACCCAATGCAACAACTTGCGGTAAAAAAAACTCATTTAATATCTGCCTGTAACATTCGTTTAATATCTGCCTGTAATATTCGCCATCGGCCACTTTTAAAAAATTAGTGCCAATAAATATTTCATTGCAAATGCCGCATCAAATAGTTACTTTGAGGGGATGCAATGGCTCTTCATGCATTTCATGTGGATTCTCTGTGACACAGAAATGCAAATTTTGCTTGTTCACTTGATCACTCGAGTGGAAATCGGTTTCGTCACTCATTATGATGTTTGATAAGAAAACATTCTCTTCTTCATCAAATACTCGTAAGCAGTAACAAGAACTCCACGTTTTTTGATGTACGTATCGCTCCATGGCCAGTTGACAACTGACAGTGACATTTGCATATGCAAAAATTGCAGCAAATTCAAATTATGGCATTACTCTTGCGCCATCTTGTACAATAAATTATTGCTTTTGGTTATTCGACCTTTCTCTTCATTAATTTATTATATTGTACTTTTTTTATATAAATTATATTAATTAACAGTATTTTTTTAACCTTTTGTTTCAATATATTTTTTATTTCATAAACGAGTCATAAAAAAATAAACAAACAAAATTATTTTATTCAATATTTCGACATCTTCTTCAGGATTTTTTTTATATTAAAATTTTTTTTCTTAAAATAATAAAATAAAATTTTTTGTTTTTTATAAAAAGACCTAAAGTTCGTTTATGAAACAAAAGATATATAAATTCTATTTGATATTATATTTAAATTTTCTTAATGTTAGAACTGGACAGCTGCGAGGAGTTTATTCCTATATGCTCTCGTTTGAGCCAGGGAGCCCTGAACGAAAATTTTCTTTTTGGTTTACATTTACTTCAATAATTAGCGTTTTGAGAAAAAAATATTTGAACACTAATTTATGTTGAGGATAAAATAAATATGATAAAAATACAACATTTATTTTATCTAAAGCATAAAGTAGTGTTCAAATGATATTTTTCTCAAACTATTAATTACTGAAGTAAGACCAACACTAAATGAACATTATCGTCCATGTGTCCATTGCTTAACCGAGAAATCGATTAACCACAAATACTACTTGCTCTGTCCTCCTTCCCCTAACTTCCTATCAAGACTCCAGCACAAAGCAGGGATCTCATGAGTACGTATCAACTTAAAGAAAAAGTTTCTCTTGTGAATTCAAGAATTTTTATCATACTCCTTTGTATGTTGTTGTGTTATCATACAGAGGATCTTACTTTATAATGCACTTTACCATACATGTATGTATATGCATTTATCTGAATGACTTGAAAGTTTTGATGAAGAACTCGAATTATGCTCTTAAGCGTATGTCCTTGGACAAACCAAAATTCTTAAGCCTTTAAAGAACATTTCAGTCTACCCCGCCATGTACGAACTTTTAAAAATTTAAATGACTCAATATCTGTACAAATATATGTTCAGGCATGTACTTGTTTATACGGGGCCTTTTGTTCAACGAACCAATCTTTTGTAATTTCGCTTAAAATTGCCAATTGTAACAAAGATTTAGTTTTTTTTATGTATTGTTTTATTTAATATTTTATGGTTGTCATGAGCGTAATAAAATCGAAAGTTACAATTAACAAAGGAAAACTAAATCGAATATAAATGAATTGTTAACAATAAGCGTACAAATGTGGGTTAATTGGATTATAAATTTTTGTTTATATTTCGGTCAATTTATTTGTTATTCTACTATTTAATTTGCGTTTATTATTTGTACTATTTTAATTAAAGCTTAGTTATTTTATTAAGGCACTAAATGTAAATAAAAAATATTGGGACCATAAAAATCATTAATTAAAATTAGAAGGTCTGCTCCAATAAAACTGCAGTAGTTGTAGGCATTTTAAGGGAAGTATGACAAGTAATTCGAATAAATTGAAATAAAATTGCCCTTATAGGCCATTGGTGGAATTTCCCGGTAATATTAAACTTAATTACACATGAATAAAAACCTGAAAATCTAATTTAATTAAAATGTTGTTTAAACGCAAGGGCTTCGTAAATGGTTAAAAAGTCTCATTTATAATTATCCATATTTCGATACTCTTTGATTATCATCTTCAGGAAATTCTATAAAATAAATAAGGAATAAATCGATTTTGAGCAAATTTGCGAAATTAGAAGCATATTTATGTTTATACAATGTCCTTATATTTAAATTATGTATTTATATTTGAATTATATTTCAAAAAAGATCCAAATATATGGAATCCTTCAATAAACACTTTCGAACGTTGATGGTTGATAGCGGCCATATTATTGAAACTATATCTATCGAATTGGTTGTACTGTATTCAGTCTGTTTTGCAAAATCCCAGAGAGCGTTCAACAACATGTGAGAATTACAAAATTACTTTATCAAAATGAGTGTTTTGTTCGGGCAACGTTCCGCTGGTCTCGCCTATTTTGAAGTCATCATAGTGTCCCTAATTTCTGGATGAATGGCGCTACATATCATAAACTGAGTACAAAGCTAAATACGGGTGTAACTCAGGAACGGTAAAAGCAAATTCAAACATTTTTGTTTCTAAATTTATTTAAAATAAATTTATCTTTTAAACTGCATTATTATTTTTTTTTTAATTTTTATAGAAATTTTAAAAGTTATAAAGCATTGTTTACAAAAATGATGAAAAAATTATGAAAAATTGTAATCTAGGGTACCTAAATAAACAAATGCCTTGCAAAAACATAGTTTTTGAACATAGAAATAAAGCCTGGATATTTTTTTTTAAACTGTGTCCTCAAAAATCTTGGTTTTTGGCAAAGTTGTGAAGAAAGCTGAAAAAACGGCCCTCAAACCCGATTTTTGGCAAAAATTCGACTTGAGCGATCTCTAAACCTTTTCAGAAAAATAAAAAAAAAAATCTCCAAAATACTTCACCCCATACCCTTTCAAACTACGCTTGATCGTCCATGAAAATCAAAAAAAATTTTTTTTTGGGACAACCTAGTGTGCAATCATAAATTGATATACATATATCACTAACCGCCTTAAAAAAGGTATATAATCTCCACCTTTTTTTAGTTCAATAATGTTCCTTTTTGTATGTACAGCAATATTTTTGTTACATATAGATCGATTTTGAAATTTCTTTTTTTTATAAGAAAGAACAAGTCCCAGACGTGTCCTGCTTTAATTTATATATGATAACTTTAGGGGAAGGCTATATCCCGTGCAAGGTAAAATTTAATAATTTTATATCTCGCTTAAGGTACCAAGAGACGACATGTTTTTTACATGTGTTTTTTAAGCTTTCGATTCGTATGTTTTTCTTTATGTCTGTCAATATTGGTTAATTTACATAAGGTTTATAATTTTTGGTCACAAACGTGCATGTTGTATCACACATGTCATCGGTCATGTTTACTGAGAACAGTTGATTACATAAATATCCACGTCGTTTGTTTGATAAATGGCTTGCAGGCGTCGAAATATTGTTGGTTCCATCGCTGAAGTACTGGCACGCAAACGGGTTTTTTTAATTTTTTTCCTTTTTAAACAAGACGTTGAAGTTGTATCTAAAAATCTATAAATTTTTGGACTCATTTTAATAAAACGACAACGTTAAATTAAAAAAATATATATAGTTTATTGTCTTGCAAAATACTTCATTCAGACGGCTAATGATAGTGCACATAATCAACCGCCGACGAATTTGTTCGCATGACATAGACATTTAGAGCTGTATGCTTAACATAAGAAAAAAAAGAGCACGCTCTATTTCAAATAATGTCTTATGACTTTTGTCATGTTTTTTACACAAGCAATGTTTTAAAGGTAACACACGACATGTTTCCGTTTACATATGTAAATTTTGTCACATACAATGTGAAAAACATGTCGTGTGTTAGTACCTTTAATAAAATAAATAGCATGTTACAAAGTATCATGGGCTACTCTGCGGCTAATGCACGCCGCCTCGATAAAACCTGAATGGATAGGGGCCATGGAAATAAATATCCAATTATTGTACATCTGGTGGACTACAAGAAAGTGTTGAAGGTAGGTATAATGCAAAGGTGGTCGCGTGTCCAGTGATATGTTAAGGCATATATAATAACGACTTTAAAAAAAACTGAAAAAATTATTGAGCAAAAAATTAAACCCACTTTTAGTAGAGCCTCTAAGATGTTTAAATTAAATATGATATTGTTATCTGCATTTCCTGCTGAGACATTTGAAGTTGGTGCCAAGAATGTAAAATTTAATTCATAGTTTCAATGATTTGGCACTGGCTCACAAGATGCAGCAGGCAATGGATACATAATATTTAGAGATTATATTTACTTGATGTTGTTTGATCTTTTTTTTGTTAAACATCTTTTATTGAAAAAAGATGTAATTTTTCGATATAAATTCTTTAAAACTTTTTGCAGCATCATTAAAATTTAGTAAAATATAAACTTATTAACATAAAATAAAAATTTATTCGTATTAATTTACTGTTAATTGATAAAAAATTGATAAAATAAAAATTTATTCGTATTAATTTACTGTTAATTGATACCTGCTCAATAGTTTTTATTTTATTTCGTTTGTCTAATACACAAATTTTTTGCCATCACTTTAAACACTCCAAATGCGTAATCTAAACGAATCTGACAAATTGTCCAATAAAATATTGTTATTGATTCTTAACAGCATTTTCAAACCATCAATTTCAATTTCAATTCAATTCAATACAATTCAACATAAAACGGCACAGAACAACTTTTATCTGATCTTTTCTACTTGAATATAATTTATAAACATTCATTAATGGAAAAATCAAAATAAACATTGTATTTATGTCGAAGTTGAGCTAATGTTATTATAATGTATTAAAAAAAAATATATTAATGCAGTGCTTGACTGCTTCGAATGTTAAATATCCTTTACAAAAATCAAGTTGGTCATTAGAGTGGGACAATCACTATAAAAAGACGACTTGGCGTTGATTAAAATTTCAAGAAACATGTTCAAATTTGTTTGTATCTAGATTAACCAATTTGTTTTTCATTTTGCCTAGTAAATACAACCATTGACACCCAAAGGGTACCTTATTGTATACAGGTTGCTGCAAGAAAAATAGATCCAAGTCGAGTATAAATTGTATGTTTTTGCTGTTTAAATAAAAACATTCTAAATCTACTACTATTACGTATTTTATAACATGCATGTTCGATACGAAGGGTGGTCTAACTAAAACGCTCGATGTTAATTTCTCGTGTGGCAATTGGCAACCACCCTGTTCGAACTACATATCGTCTAGGTCCATGTCCTCAATTTCTGGCCACAATAAGTTCGTTATCATCTCGCGATAGTGAACACCATTCGCCATAACTGCTTGGCCGAAGAAGTACGGCTTGATAACTGGGCGAAATGATCGAACATGTACATGTGTTTTCCTACAGACACAATGTTAACGCGCTGCTTAATTGTGTACCTCTCCATGGTTGAATTTGTCAAGCACTGAAACACTGAAACAAGGAAATGTCGAATTAAGTTGGGCAAAAAACTTGACGTTAAGCTGTGACTTACAATTAACATCGTATATTATGGTCGGACCACCCTTTATAATTCTCATAATGTATTTGAATGTTTTAGCATAAACATATGAACTCGAATGTTTGTTTTCAAACTGTTCAAAGTTCTCTGTTGATTTAGTTTAGTGACCAATGAAATGAAATATCGTCATATGAAAAGCTAAAGCCACAATAAACAAATTTGAAAAGCTAATTTTTCGATAAATTTATTTCGAATTTTCCGCTATTAGTGAATTTTCTCATTTTTCATCAAGTTTAGGTTTTATGAATTTTTCTTACACTTGTGGAGGTTTTTAAAAATATTTTTTGTGAATGGATTTCAAATATGTTTTTTTTTTAATTATGACTTCTTGGGGATTTAATAAAATGTATTTTCGATTTTAAAGCAGTTTCTGATATTGTGATTTAATTTTTTAATGATTTTTCGATGCAATGTAAATTTTTGAAATGCTTTTTTGGCCATTTAAAATCAATAGACAGTCACCTTAAATTGTCTATGTCATATTGAGGATGTAAATAAATCATACCAACAAAGTAGTTTTCCAATTTAAAAAATTCCTGCTAAATGAAAATATCTATAGTTTATAGAGAAATAAAAGTATGCAAAATCATAAATTTATCAAAATTATGGAACCTTTTGTATTTTAGGTAACGATATAAAATTTTATAAATGCGATCGTATTCAAAAAAACTTACAACAGCAAAATGGCATTCAAAAACAATCATTTTACGAAAACCTTAAAAGAAACACATACCAACTTTAAACCTGTTGTAAGTTTATGTATTCATAAAATAATTTTTTTCTTTTAATTTAAATAAAACAAAGTGTGTGGAAATTGAGCAAATTTCAGCAGCGGCAGCGCTGTGTGGTACGTAATCGAAATGTCCAATTTTCCATGACTATGATTTACTTTCAGCTCCTGGGTCAGTTGAATTATGTGCAGGCCAGAGTCACGGCGCAAAATTCGCCAAGTCGTGGCCTGCGTAAGGAAGAGTTCTTGTGAGCGACATGGAATCGATTGTTCTCAGATTCCACTGCACACTAGCGTAGATCGGCGATGTTTTCCACAGATCTTGAGTTTCATTGTCGTACGGGTGTTGATGTATTATTTACTGACCCAGTTTGAATAATAAATTTTATTCGAATTTTTGAACAGCTTTAAAATATGAGGGAAATGTAGAAATAAATTCTCGAAACAATTCATTGTTTAATTTTTATAATATTTTCATATAAATCGTTTTGAGCATTGAATTCAACGATCAACAATTTGTATTTCTAAAGGTCTATACGTCTCTACAACAAAAATTATCTATTACCTGGTGAAACTGTCAAACTCTATATATGGGCAATTTCATATATTTTATTTTTTTATATAGAATATGACAATGTCACAATAGCGTACGTGTGATCAGCTGTTCACTAGCACAGAATATACTAATAGACCTTCCATACAATCATGCGAAGTTCTATGCAAGGTATATTAGATATAACACTAGACTTTGGGAAGCTTTAAAGCTACGCTTCACATTGCTGTTGACAGAAGTGGGTAGCGCGTTAACTACAAATCAAATTATGACTAAGAACATGAGTTCGATCCCTGTTCAGGACAAGTCATCAACATCATAAATTTTTCTGATGTGCATTAGTGTGGTATTGTGTTAGTTGTTGTGGACAGTACCGACGGCAATTGATATTCTTCTATGCTGTGTAACATCACAGGGCCCTCCTTCGTTGGTAATGTCAGCAGCATTGTGGGCGAAGTATAGAATTTATTAAAATTGTACAACATATGTATATAGCTTAATGCATCTACTCAACACCGGAGATGCTGCAACTTTGCTGTAAAAAAAATTATCAAAACGTCCAATAGCAGAGTTACGTAAAAGTTAAGGTCTTTCTCCAACACCTGACCCCTCTCTAGCACTATCACTTTCGCAAAAGAAATAACATTTCAAGTAGTAGGCAATAATTGACTGAATGCTACTTCTCTCTTGACATTACATATCCCATATTCCATATGACAAAACTATTCATTAGTTTAGGGACTGAAAATTTATTACTGATAATTTCGCTAAAGGTCCCACTGTACATATTAACCGAAAGACATGGTAAGTCATATTTATTTGACTGTAAATTTAACCCATAACTCGTATGAAAAAAAATTAATAAATAAATGATAAAAAACTACACACATACACAAAATAATGGGCATTAAAAAATTCTATTTGAACCGCACGTAAAACGTGATGATCTTTTATGAGTGTATGGATCGTCGAACATTATGACGAGTGTTGCTAAAGAAAATTTAGTGTTCAATGTTATTATTATCGTTTTGGCATACATAATTATTTATTGTCTATATTTAGTTAACAATTTGTACATGTAATGACCACTTTTTATAAAAATTTCAAATGAAGTTTGTTATTCGTACTTTAACTATTTGGCCACTTGGTCTTTGTTGTTACTTTTATGGATAGTTTTTATTTGAAAGAAAATTTCAAATTAAATTTGAAGAATAAAGCAAAAATAATCGTAAATTATGTAATAAATATAGTTGTTTCTCTCTCTCTCTCTCTCTCTGATTTCATTAAAGTGGTGTTTATTAGAGATGGTATGACAAGGTAAACAGATGGACTTAAAAGGATTTCCGACAAATCTTTTCTTAAAAGAATTATAATTTGAACACTGATTAGAATAATAAATAATAGAGTGTGCCAATAAGAGAATTTGAGTTTAAAATTTATATTTTATTTTTAAGAACCAAGAAGTAATATACAAAGGCGAATGAGCTTAATGAGCCTGACAATTAGGATCTAATCGATGTCTATAAAATTTCTAGTATGTACCACACCTCCTTTGCAGTAGATATCCTTGTCTTAAATGGACTTAGGCAGAAAATTAAGAGAAAAACGCTGACATGTTTTAGAAAGTCTACAAAAAGAAAAACAAAATTGGAGCGAGGGTGTGGTTTATTTGAACTAATGATCCTCATAGCTTTTCAAAAAGATAATGAAAAATCAACTATTAAAAGTTCATATCTCCAGTGAGAAAATAAATAGTGAAATTTAATAATTGATTACAAAATTATTAAGATTTCAAACTATTATAAAACTTGTTGTAATAAATTATTTTTAAGTGGGAAAATTCTGGACAGAAACATTGAAATATTCCTATAAGTAATAATGGAACCAAATGAAATCAGAGTCAGCCACAATATTTTTTGTAATTTTCTGCAAATTTAAAAAATTTATTTATTTTAATATTGTGGATCTAAAGGTAGGCAACTGAAGGGAAACCAAGGAGTAATTATTGCATTAAAAAACTTTCTATTATTTTTTTGGGAGTGCTTGCTTTCAACAAATACAACTTCTGCAGCTGACCCGCTTATATTTCAGGAAAATGTCAAACGTTTATAATACCTTGAGATCCTTAATAAATTAATAAACTTATTTTCAAAATATTAAGAAAAACTGGCTGAATGAAATACAAAATTGATGAGCAAAATTTTTAGTTGATATTAAGGTTTTAAATAACATAACTAAAGACATTATTATTTTAATTATCCAATTGATAGGAAGAAGTTTTGTCCATGACGAGGGCCATACTTCCTCAGTAATCGTAAGCCACTGTGCAATCCTAAGCCACATATGATGGGTTCCGCTGAGAACTACATTAATTTATTGTGTTTGATTATAATTTAAATCAAAAAATCTGTTTCAGCTGCCGCTGTAAAATATTTGTTTGCTGCTCTAATGCCAGTAATAATTTAGAAAACAGTTTCTTTTATTCTATGCAAATGTTATTTGCATATCTGACGTACTAATAGATAAATATAATTCAAGTTTAACATAAATTTACTTTGACTTCATTTCAATGAGTTTTATCATCATCATCTTTAGCAGGGTTCAACATAATGAGATCTATTATACTTGGACCATGAACTTTGATGATGTTTGCAATATTTTTCATGTTTTTCTTGCAACACGGGCATAAATGAATGTCGGTATGTCTGTAAGTTAATCTAGTGTTTGAGGATATTTAACAGCACTTCGTGTCTATTATTCACAACTTTAGATTGCATGTCGTTATTGTTGATTGCTGATTGCTTTTTCAACTTTAATTGTTAGTTTTCATAAGTTTAGGTGCTAATTTTTAATTTGAGTGCTATCAAATTTATATTAAATCTTCTTTTTTCATGTTGTTGTTGACCAGAAAATGCACATAATTTCACATAAAGCAATAGGCAGCTGTTTTATGCCACCAAGCAGAGGGGACGAGCAAATGGATAACTGAACAAATAGTAAGTTGGCCATGTTATAATGGTTGCTATAGATTTCACTTTTAACATTTGGCTTTGGGATTTTTTTCCTTTTGTTAGTCACGAGCATTTATTTTTATTTATATACTTACTTTTTGAGCAATTGTCTGTTTTTAATATGTATGTATGTATGTATTTTCTTAACTACGATTGTGAGATTTTTTGTTTGTTGATATTTTGATTTGAAAATTGTTGCTATTAAAATTTAATATCAAACACACGGTTGGCTAAACACACCGATACTAAAGTGTGAATTAAAAACTTTTTCAACTGGCGTATAGTTAAATTGTTATTACACAATTTGTGTGAAACACAATATTTCTTATATTATTTAAATGGCGCGACAAGTCATTTATGCGGCATATTTTCTTCGGCGGGTGTAAATAAATATCTGTGTCTAATCGAAATGTTGTGAGGATTATTAAGAATTGTAGTTGTAATTATGTATTTATACAGATTGTATTCAAACTTTGTTGAATAGGGTGCGGCTTTGATGTTGTTGAGAAAGAAGTTTTCAAATCGACTTTGAATACCCACTGAAATATTAGATATTACATCTTCAAAAAAGTTGGTAATTTTTACATAATATTTTATTGTTTGTTGTCGGCTTAGCTGAGTATATGCCTGCATTTTATTGGCGCTAACCAAATCATCAGTACCCTTTTAGCCAAATCATGATTGAAAAGCATTTAAGTTCGTATACTTATGTCACAGACTACAAATACTATATGAGAATCCAAACAGAACTCAATCATATTTTTCTATTTGTAATCAACTAAATACTTTTTTTATAATAACCTCAACAAAGAGAAACTGCATAGCTACTTGGTTTATCTACAGTAAAATCCAGAGTCTTCGGCAGGAATCGAACCTACGACTTTCGTACTACTAATCTAGTACACTAGCTGCTACTTTATCAAGATATTTTTTTTGATACTTGTAATGTAATGTAATATAATGAGCGTTTGGCCCAGGATGGCATTTTGCACTGCAACCATTGTTGATCTATTGTGCTTTCCCTGTCCCTAGACGTTCAATACGTTCGCAAATAGGATCAACTCCTTCAATGGGAGCATTAGCAGATCCTCTTCACTCAGCGTATATGCATATAGAGTCCTGTGTCTTCTGTGGCACAATGCCCCACAATTTGCTATCAAGTGTTCCATCGACTCCTCCTCCTCCTCACCGCAAAATCTGCTTTGCAGGTGTAATGGCCTGTGAGCGCCCCTATCAGCGTCCGTAGGCTTTTCCTGTTCAGTCTTAGAGCCAGATCCGTCCTCCCAGCGTCAAAGCGTAGGAATTTCTTGGAGTGATCTAACCCATTTATGTCATTCCAATGTTGTGCAATCCTGGACGATGTCCCCCCCAAAAGAGGGGGGTGGGTCCACTGAAGTTCCCCTCAGCCCCTCTTCTCGCACAAATGTCTGATGTTGATACTTACCTACCGATTTGGAAGTTAACTTCGGTTCATTGAGGGAAGTACAGGTTTCATACTCTTTTTACAAATATAATTATTTTATATTAAATCAGCAGTTTTCCATTTTATATCTGGAAAGGGAACACGATTTTTTTCCCTTAATGTGAATGTACTTGTGCCAATTACAATGTACAACAAAGTTCTAACGAAATGTGTATCGGCATTTGGAAAATTCATTAGATTCATTTTAATGGGGGTTTAAGTTCCTCCCATCCTCTCTGTACCTAGTTATAATTACTCGGCATAGCATATCTTGTAAGCGATTTGTTCATGCGTAACACGGCACGAGAAACATTTTTTTGGAATATTTTAACCCTCTAACTCTTCGCGGCATGGGTCGTTTTTGCTCTGTTTGATATATATCAAAGAGACGACGATAGGTATCAGAGAATTTTGTTTAAAAAGTTGCTGCTTGCTGACCATCGAACAAGTTTAACTTAATGCCATAGTCTGTTAAATTTGGTACAAGAAGAGGATGATTCTGTAACAAAAATCATAATAAGCGTTGAAACCGATTTGCACTACAGTTATTGCGTTTCCGGAACACAGATAATCCACATGAAATGTATTAGAAGCAATTTCATCTCCGTAAAGTAAATGGTTGGTGCGGCATTTGCAGTGAAAAAGTTATTGGCTCTTATTTAATTTTTTTTGAAAAATCTGATGACACCACCGTAAACGTAATTGGTAAACGTTACAAGCAGATGTTTTTTTTAAGGTTCAGGTTGAAACCACTGCAATCCTAAATGCGGAACAATGCTGCTGCATTAGGTCTCGTTTGTTGTTGGTTTCAATAGTATGGACCAACGGCTTATACAGCTTGGACAACAGTGAAAATTGTGGGACCAATTTCCAGGCGATTAATCTCCCGTAGTGGAGATTTGTACTGACTGTCCACATCGGTGCAACTGCTCACAAAGTTCGCGAAACGAGGGAGATTTTTAGTTTCTAGTCGATTGACCTTCCGTCCTAGAGAATTGAACTGACGTCCACTTCATCAACTCGAGAGGTGGCCATTTGAACGATATAATTTCTTCAATTATTGTCATCAATTTTAAACAAACTTTTTATAAAAAACTGAGCTTTTTTTTATTTATGGCAAGCACCTATAGCAAGCAGCCAATTGAAATTATGACATTATTTTTGCGCCACGTTGTACATTTAAAAATAAGAATACTATCTACTGGCTCCTATACTGGCTTAGTCCTTTTTAACGGAAAAGAAAAAAATATTTGCTTCTATTATAAAGAACTTTGTTTATAATAATGCGGTTTCTTACAAGCCTTACAGGCGTTCATAATCATGATTAGTAGCGAAATATTTATACGAGGTATAAGCGAGGGTCATACAAAACAAGCTGGTGCTTAAACGTGCATTAGTCAATTTTATTTTGCTGTAGAGAATCTACAAAAATTCTTCACGATCCCATCTCTAGCTTTAAACTC
The DNA here is from genome assembly GCA_963681545.1 of Germaria angustata. NCBI lineage: Eukaryota > Metazoa > Arthropoda > Insecta > Diptera > Tachinidae > Germaria > Germaria angustata. The sequence goes on along the minus strand of OY812999.1, from coordinate 104,745,967 downwards.
ACTGTAAGGTCGCAATTTATTTGACCATCAATCTGGCATTAAATGGAAATACCTTTGCCTTAAAATCATTTCTAATTTATCGCCACCTTAAATGGTTTGATAGATATTAATACGATTATTTGAAATAATTATTTATATCTAATTGTAAACTCTACATATAATGTTTATTTGCACTCAATTAAAATGCTTTATTTATAGACTGATATTTAATCAATTTTCAATAACACATTTGGTCAGACTGTTTCAAAAAAATCGTGTATTTATGTCAGCCTAACCTATTTCAAACACTTTCAATTTAACAGTCTTTTCTTCCGCATCTGTATATATTTTTAATTAAAGCACTTGCTGAAGTAGTACAAGTACTTGTCTGCTACTGTTGCACTGATTTTTTTTATTATTAATTAAAGTATTAAAATAAATATTCAACAAAATACTGACAGCCTTGCCATAGGCATTCGAAAAAAAAGCAACAAATTAAACTCAAATTGCCAAAAACTGAACTAAACAAGTTTGAAATATTGTCCAGCGAAAACGAAAAAGTCATGCCAAACTATTTTTGTGTGGATAACGAAAGCAACAACAGTTACAAATAAACAATAGACAACGGATAAAATTAGCAAAACTACATGATGACATGTAGTTTTAATTTGCTGTTGCTGCAGATGTTTTATTGAATGTATGCCATAGAGACGGCACAGTGATCGGCCTTGTACTCCACTTTACTGACGTGAATATAAAAAGTTAGTCGCAAACACAGCAAATGACACTCGCAATGTATGTACGAATCGATTTGAGTTCGTGAAATCACATTAGACTGGTAAAACCCACTGTATTTGAATATAAAAAATAGGAAAAATATTTTCTTTAATAAAAAAAAACTTACGCTAAAGTTCACTACTCAGACATTCTCTCTAATTTTCATAGGGCCATTCATTCATTCACTCTCGCTGTAGTGTGTGCTCACGAATGATTATGATTCACGTGATCAATGTTTGTCTCTATTATTCATCATTCAAACACATCATACTATATTTGATTTTAATCTTTCTACCCTCATGTCCAAGTACTCGATGTCCCACACAAAAAAACCAGTGAAATAAAATGCACGAATATTTCAATATTTTAAACTGTAACAAGATAAGCGAAATAAAATAAAATTAATAACAGCAAAAAACGTGCCTTAAATTGATGTTTTAAGTCGGCTTGACTGCCACCACTATCATTAATATTTTCAAATATTTGATATATATCTACACTGAGAAGAAACATTTAAAGTGATTAATTTATTTAGAATTTAAAAATTTTATCATATAGATTAGAATAAACCGGACCGTGCGATGATTTGAAATTTATTGTATTAATTTTATATTTATCACAAATTCCTGAAAAAACTGTTTTATGTTGCAAGACAAAACACCTACATCCTTAAAACTTTAAGGCGTCTAGTGTGTATATAGAGTGTGCCAAAAAAAACGAAAATTGTTGGCTACTGTTCACTTGTTTGCACAAAAAAGAAATCATAAAATTTTATTTATTAACAGAAAATATGCCTTTCGGCATTTATGAATTAATATTTCAATTAGCAACTACTATAATAATAAATACATAATATTTTATCAAAGATTAATACATAATACGCACTATAGATTAAAGCTAATAAAATTCATATTGTTATTAAGTTAAAACAAATTTATCATTTGCGTTTGCTTATTATCTTGCATTTGAGTGTTAAAATTTACATTTAAGCAACTGGGCTATAAAGATAAATATTTGAAATAAACATTTAACGTACAAACATTGAAGACATGCTTCCACTGCACAAATATTTAATGAAATAATGTTTGCTTGCTTATATTTTAGGCGAATATTCATTAAAAGTCAGCTCCATGTCAGAGCAAATATGACATGAATATTAATATTGTGCCTTATACATATAGAAAAGGTCTAGTCAGGTTATTGTCAGTCATGGTTTTATCATAGTCTAGTAATATTATAGTTATTGTCTAATCAAAGTCTCGTCATAGTATAGTCATGGTCTAGGTAGAGCTTGTTTAGTCATAATCTGGTCATACTCTAACCATAGTACAGCTATAGTGTGGTCATAACGTAGACATAGTCTAGTCATAATCTGGCCACAGTCTATTCCAGTCATAGTCTTGCTATAGTCTAGTCATAGTCCACTTATAGTGTACTTATATTGCATTGCTTTATTTGGTACTATGTCTTACATGTAAAAGGTTTAGGGTTAAACAGGTCACAGTCTTGTCAAATCATGGTCTAGTCATATTCTAATCATAGTCTAGCCATAGTCTAGTCGTAGTCTAGATATAGTAAAGTCGTAATATAGTTGTAGCCTATTCTAATCATAGTATATGTATATATATTTATGACTATATAGGCTATGACTAGTCTAGAATATAGTTAGACTATGACTAGACTATAACTATACTATGGTCAGATTATGACTACAGTTTGATTATACTATAGACTATAATAAGAAGACTATGATCAGATTATGACTAGACTTTGACTATACTATCTAAAATACTATGTATATATATATATATATATATATATATATATATATATATATATACATATATATATATATATATATATATATATATATATATATATATATATATATATATATATATATATATATATATATATATATATATATATATATATATATATATGTATATCATAATAAACCTTGAGTAGAACTTTGAATGAAAGAGTTCGCTCTAAAACGAACTAGTTTTATGATTGAGTATAAAATGATTTAAGCACGCAAATTCAAAAGTCAAACACACATCTCGTTCGATAAATTAAGATTTTATGTATTATTTATATATACTGAAAATTATAGTGGCCCCAGTCCACTTCTCTGAGGTACTCCATAATTCACAGCTCCAATAAAACTGCTTCTTCATTAACCTGAACGTATTGTTTCCTATTTAAAAAATAACTTCTTAACAGCAACAACTCATTTCCTTTTACACCATATAACGACAGTTTGTTTCCTGCGAGAAAAATATAAATTAGTTTTGTGAACTGTTCGATTGGCTTTTTGTATTGAAATCGATTTTTTTGTAGGAATTATTTTCAATAAAACTATACAATATCAAATTAATTGAATTATTTTATTGAAGAAAAGAAGACCTCAAACTCAATAAAATAATTCAATTAATTTAAAATAAAAAGGTCGAATAATCCCCCTTATTATGATTATCAACGTCGACGTCACATCAAGTCGACAGTAAAAAAAGACAACAGTTCTGAACTCCTTGTAGGCAATAATTAATTAATATTGATGGCCAATTGTAATTTTATAAGCCATAGTAGTAGTAATATCCTATCAATAATATTTAGAAGTTCTCGGTACCGATCCCACAATTGCCAATATATTGATATCGACTTGGTGTGACGTCGACGTCGACAATCATAATAAGGGCGAATATCATCAATTTTTACAATACAGTATCGTTTCATATGCTTTGAAAATGTTGTATTGAAACCCTACCTGAACTACTGAAATTCTTTTGAATGTAGTCATCAGAAACAGAGTTTAGGTTTATGTTTTTTTTTGTAATGATGCATAATTGAATGTGTATTTGTGTTGAAAATAGTAAATTTCCTAGATAATCTTTGCATTATAGGACTGACACTCTGAATAGAACTGTTGACAAGGTGTGTTTAAATAAACGATGCACCATACAAAAATAGACTTGTAAATTGGCCATCTATAGCCATTTATAACTTAAGTTTTAAACTAATGCGGCAAGTTATTTATAAGTAAAATTATTATTAAATTGTTTAGAAATCAATTCTCCCATCTATTGTTCGTTTTGCGAGGTTATTGATTAAATCGAAATTCATAATGTGTTTATTAAACAAAATTGTGTCATTAAACTAATTGATAAATGTTCTTAAACAATAGAAAAAATCAAAAGTTTGTTTTGGCTTTAGCTCTTCATATGCCGACATTTCATTGGTTGCTAAAACCAAATCGTCAGTGAAGTTTAAGCAGTTTGAAAACATTCAACCTCGGATTAGTTTGGGAGAATATCCCAAATAATGAATTTCAATATTAAATTCTTAAATAATTTATAACTAAATTTAATTATTCTTAAAAATGTGAACATTTTAACGCCTACAAATAAATATTTTTTAAGACGATGATTACAATTAAGTTTTTCATAACAACCTGAAATCCATAGCATTTTCAGTTTCAATAAGCTAAAGGCAACCAATTGTAAAATTTTGTATTCTTATTTATAGTATAATAGTGTTAATGTTAATTTAATTTAATTGTACTATGTATATATAAGGTACCATATATATAAAGTTTAACAACCTCTAAAGGTGAATTTTGTTTTTGGATACATACTCGTATGGAGTGGGTAATTTAACTTGAAATTCCGACTTAAATTATGTTCAACAACAAAATGAATACTAAATGTATTATTATGTATGAAATACGGCTATTCAAAGTGCTTATAATAGATCGAAGAGCATATTGCAAAGAATGTTTTGTATAAAAATAGAAATAAATGCGTCACTGGCAACTTGAGATTAATAAAATAATCGACATAAGAAATAAAAACAATTATAAGCTTAAAGCTAAAATAAAAATTTATATTAATTATAATATAAAAACTCAAGATACAACGATAGCAGAAGTTAATTAATAATAAAAGGAATAATAATACTTCTAAAAATTTTTATTTAAACATCTCAACACGTCACTTATTTTAATATACACCAAACATAACATAATTATTTGTGTATCTACAATTATATGAGTAATTATTTGTTTGCGTTTAAAATTTCATAGTTGGCTGGCTTATCGTCATCATCATCATCATCATCATCGGTGATTTAAATCACTAGTATTAATGTTTCTATTCACTGCTATTAATATAATCAATACACGAAATTCTTGAAGGTTGACCACTCAAAATGTCCAAGAGGTCAGCGAAGCTTAACACTCGAAGTAAATAAATTAATACTGTTCCAAAATGGTAAAATGGTACATATGTGTATAATAGTTAAAAAAATGTATTAATTCTTGTGCTTAAAAAAGATTTTATTCTACTGATTAGTTTTTGATAAGAATTATGAAAAGCAAGAGGGAATAGAACCTTAAAAATGGTTATAACAATTGCTATAACAAAAGAATGGATTTGTTGTTGGTTTTATAAAAGTATATTTCGAATTTTTAAATTACTCTCTCGGCGATTGATATTAATTTTGTGACCAAATTGTTAAAGCGTTTATATCCAATCAGCGAACTTCAAGTAAATTTTTGATAAGGAAGGAAATGATATTATTTAAAAAGAAAAGCCAAGAACCTGGACATATTTTTGTCTATAAGAAATTATTGAATTAATGAAGGTGAAATAAGTAGCATTATTTTAATTTGATTAAAAAAACACAAAAAAGTTTAATTTCTTAGAAATTGAACCCACTTTTTGAAACAAATTCTTTAAAAAAATTTTCTGTCATTTGATTTGTTTAATTTTTATTAATTTGTTTATGTATGTAAAAAGAATTTTAAAACTTTTTCATTTGTTACTATCAAAAAAAAAAATTAAATAAATAAATAAATAAGACGCCCAAAGACGTGTAGAAATATGGAAATAAAATAAATTTGTTTTTTATAAAAAGACCTAAAGCTCTTTATTAAAAAGAAGCATAAAATTGTTTGAATTTATTTCATTTCAAATATTTTTATAGAATGAATTAAAAAAAAAATTAAATTAAATAAAAAAAAAACTAAAAAAATCGGGAATAATTTCGTAATGCAATAAAATTTTTTGGGCCTTTTACTTTTGGCGTTGATTTTTATTTCCAAAGGGTAATTTTCTATGGAAAGATACCTAAACAGCTTTTAATCTGGGACATCCTTATTTATTTGGTGAATTTTTTCCAATGTCAGATGGTCAAGAAACAATCTTTTCATTAAAATATTAATTTAAAAGTTTATTTTTCAGTTTCAGTTTTAAAATGCGAGTGTTAGTAAAAGAGTCTTAATTTATGGTATAATGATACCTGTTTAAAATATTAAGTTTAACATGACCTTTCGGAATCAACATAAAATATAAATAAATTCTGCGAACAATGAAGTCATGAAATATTGTGGAAAGAATAATTGTATGCTTCCTACGTATTAAAAACAAAATGTACTAATTTTATGTTATAAATAAAAAAATAACAAACCATTTGAATTTGTTTAATTAAATGCTTCTGATTTGGGTCAATTTAGTTGTTGTACCAAAACAAAATGCATTAAAAAAGCAATAAAACGCTAAAATTTTAGAAGCAATATCTTAAAAAACAAAATATTTTCTAAACAAAACATTTTTTCTTATGTGGCTGATTATGAGTTTGTTAATTTAAATACGTTAAAGAACTTTAATACAATCAAAATATTGTATAGTTTCAGAGACTACGTATATATTAAATATAATGAAATATAAATCTTCAAAAGTAAATAACAATATTTGACCTGAAATGATAACAACAACAGTAGCTCAATAGTGAACAGAACAAAGCCAAACTAATTTTGTATATTGAATAGAATTTGATTAGTGCTCGAGTGTTAGGCGATTCAAGTCAATCTCGTTGCTCTGTTTTGTCTGTTTGATTATTTGACTTTTGTTAGTGTAGCTTTCAACTTTTAAACCGACAAACAAACCGTCAAACCAAATTTACGTATTGTTAAAATATAACCATAGACCTAAAATAAATTTCAATTACAGTGCTTTATGTTTTTGTTTCTAAAATACGTTTAAATAATCAAAAAAGAAAAAGAAAAATCAGAAACAAAGGCAGTTTATTGAGGTAGTTTATTGAGAGTATAAAAAAAACTTATAACAAATTTTATTTGTTCTTATTGCAAAATTGTAAGTTATATTTTATAGTTTTGATTTTTATTTTTGTTGTACTTTTTTTCAAATAAATATTTATATTTATTTCACACAATTATGCTTAACACCCGTAATGGGCATAACAATTTTATTACTCGAATAAGCGAACATTTTCTCTTTGTTGTTTGAACTATTTTGATAATAATTTGTTTCTATTAAATAAAAAAGTTGCCGTTATGCGAGTATATGCAAATAAGTGTATTTTTTTTAATTTAATTTTTCGGTTTCTATTGAAAAATATTTTTTTTGTTGCTAATTGTACGGTCTTAGAAATCGAGTTTGTTTCTTAAGTCTTTTGTTTGCTAAATTTTAAAGAGGAAATGGATTATAAATTTTAATAGATTTATTTCTATTAAACAAATATATATACATACGTATTTTTAAGACCTGATGGAAACTTTTATTGTTTTCGTAATTATTTCAAATTGTATTATAAAAAATCGAGTTCGCTCTTTAAGTCTTTTGTTTGGTTGGCTTGAATATAAACATTTTAAAATCGATTTGTCTCTTTCATTTAAAATGTTATTTATGGGCCACCGTTTTTAACACGAAATTTCCTCAAGCGTTTGACATTTGTATGAAAAAAAAGAAAAATTGGGTATTCGTTTGATAAACGGGCTTTCTTTTAATACAAACTTTAAACGTTCAGAAAAGTTTATGTTTTACAAAATATGGCCCTACATTTCTAAAACTTCATGAAATGTATAGTTATTATTCATATATTTACAAAATTTGTATAAATAGACTTTTTTTGAGTTCTTCGTTTGTTTGTCTGTAAAAGGGGATAAAATAATAAAATAGTTGGGGGGACTCACAAAGTGTCGTATAGTTGTATGCTTTAAAATAACAACATTGAAATATGTATTTACTATGATTAATTCCTTATATTTGAAACTGAAGTCAAATATTTGCAAAATGTTACCATAAACATAATATTTGCGGCAAAATGTCACAATTAACTGAAAAAAATAAGTAATAGACGGTCTGTACATATAGTACACATTGTATATTTAAAAAAGGTTGTATCTGATTATATTTAAACTGCTGCATGCTAATGAAATTTAGCGCAATTATATATATGAAAACTCCTCTGGTCGTATCATATAAAGTTTGTGTTGAGATCGAAATTGTTGCCATTGTGTACGAAATATAACATCGTGCAAATGTCCGCACTGGTTTGTTGGTTGATGCTTATTCCATGTGTCAAATTTTCCATGACTCTGGCTGAATTCGACTGATGGCATGCGTTATGTCGGATTTTATGGCCGCTGTGGATTGTGATTTATTTACATAATCCTGCGACTTAAAAAAAAAAACCGAAAACGGAGTCAAATCCTACGATCTTCCTGGTCAGTTGACATCAACTCCGCGTAACTATGCCCTGAAATCGCTCGTGCATAATATCTAATGTAGCATGAACTGTGTGGCATGTAGCGCGGTACTACTGAAACCACATGTCGTTGGTGTGTATTACATTCAATTCAGGCCAAAAGAAGTTGGTAATAATTGATGGTGATGATGTGGCCAACGGTGCTCTCCAAGAACTGGAACAATGACACCGCCAGCATAATATTTACACCAAACAGTAATTTTCTTGGGGTGCATTGAACGCTCTTGGATCTCATGTGAATTGGTATCGACAATAAAATGGAGCACGATTATGGCGTTTTAGTACAAATAGGTTGCTAGTATAAAAATCAATAATAATTAATAAATGGTCGTTGCATTATTTTATTTAGTCGTTCATTAACAATATTGAAATATTTAGTATGGAAATTTATTATTTGAAATATTCTCCCCATTTAATCGCTTAAAAGGATTAGAACATCTAATGCCATAATAAACAATAAAACGATGTTGAAATAGTTTTCAGGATGAAATATTAATTTAATTTAAGATTAGCAAGAAGTCAATCCTTGTAGATTTGAAAAGTTTCTATTTTGTTAAGAGCCTTTTTTTACTTTAGCTAATGTTAACATACTTTGTTGTTGTGGTTGTTACCACTCATATAAATATTAACAGATTAAGGTACACATTACGATGAGCTAAACTAATGCCGCTTTTTTTGTATTTCATAGAAAAAGTGTAACATGTTTAATTTTAATTGCTGGAAAAAAATAGTTTAACATCTTTCCTGATAAATGTTTAATTTGGTAAAGTATTGCAATTTTTTTCTTATTAAATTTGCTATTTTACTTATTGTTAATGAGAAAATGTCTCATATAGCATTTGTCATTAAGAAAGATATTCTTTCGCTCTTGTACATAATGCCTAAATGAAACTGTCGAAGGGTCAAAATGTCTTCACAAGATGTATCCATTTTTCTAGTAATGAATTTCTTCCTTCTTATTCAACTACGAGCCGGTTGAAGGGGTAATCCTAAAGTTCAAAGATGTCCAATAAAATTGTCCTGCACAACTAATTTTCTGTTGTTTCATTTATTCATTTATTTGCCCCGCTTTTCCTATTGGGTCTTGCAACATATTTACATCTGGAGCAATCCAAATATTTATATGTTCATGCGGCTCAGAAATTTGATTTGATACCAGATGCTCATTCAGCTTTCCATCAGATTGCCTGAATAAATCTTTTTAGATTTAAATCCATGTTTTCTGCTTGAGAGGCTGGCAAAAGAGTCCTTTTACATATTTTATTGATTTTTTAAGTGATTAATTGATTCATTGAGCAGAAAATATAACAACGTATTTTCTTTGCTGATAATGTGCAATATTAATTCTTTCCAGGCTCTCTAAGATGTCTAAGATGAATATAATTTGGATTCGAATATCTTCACAATAAATAAAAAAAAACAATGATATCGCTCCCACAAGGGAACTTAACATTTTTGATATTTTCTGGCATTCATAAGAGATATTTCCTTAAAGACGCATTTGCTTCATTTATCGATGTTGCTGCTACATGCTGAATTTTTTCAGGGTGAGTTTAATTTTTGTTTCATATTTTTATTGCCGTTTTTTTTCAAGTTTGTCATTTGATACTTTTGCATACTTTTTTTAAACTTTTTAATAGACAAGTTTGTTGTTGATGATTTAATAGTTGTTGTATTTTGATCCACAGAGTAATCTTTTGTCTATGAGTTTTTTGCTTAGAAATAAAATAATAAGTAGCAGCATTTTATTCATTTTTGCTTTTCTAACTTATTTCAAAGTTATTTAGCCTTCTATTTAAATTAATTTCTTGTTGAGATTTATGTCAAGGCTCATTTATACAGGCAATTATTATCCGCCCAGCTGACAGTTTGTTTCTTATTTTTTGAAGTATGGCTTGATGTCAAAATGTTGTTTAATTTTTTATTTCCGATCTGACACACAATTATATAGAAAAGTTACAGAAAAATAGTTTTAGTTTTGTTGGAAAATTATTTTGCAATAAATGAATTTTGTTTGGTAAATATGCGATCGTTGGACATTCATCAACACTTAGAATCAATTCTAATTTATTTAAACATCGTAATGACAATTTCGTTACTACAGATTATGTAAGTGCTATTCCAGAGAACGACATTCTAGCGATGCTGTCTAGGAAACAAGTTGCATTGTATTAAACAATTATACAAACAACCTTTGATTTAACGACAAAATTAAATTTTAAAGCTGTAGCAAAAGGAAACTTATTATAAGGGATTAATCATAGTGTTGGTAGGTTTGTGTCCAAAGAATGCGTTCACTAAGGCTCTCCCATCCAATTTTGTTTTGAGCCATATGACTGATTTACGGCCACGTGAGTCCACATCATCAATGCTTTGCCTCTACTGATATTTTTTATGTTAATCATTGGAGTATAACGTTTCGTCTTCTTTAAAGGTTCCACTGTAAGCTGGTTTTTGTTATGTCGGAGATGTCGTCTGTATACAGCGTGTGGCCAGTCGTCCAAGTTCATTTTCGATGGCAAATCTCGTGGGCGATGATATGGCTGGACATTTGTTAACAAAAACTGATTTTACAGTAGAGCTAAAGTTAGTGATTTTATGCCACTTGGAAACAAACTCTACTTAGAGCGATATATGCCTTTTGTGTTTGGTTTATTATATTTTATGTATCTATATCTTTGTTTATGACACTACCATCTAAAAGTATAGGGTTTGTAGCGCCAATTGATTGTGGTGGTATTGATTGAGTCCCATCAGCATGCTATACTCTTACGTTCTGTGCAGTTGTTGCTGCATGGCGTATCGCCTGCATTATCAAGGTTAAGGTCATGCAATCGTTTGTTCAGGTGCCATTGAATTCCATTTGAGGCCACGTTATTTGTCTTACGAAGATCTGTATTCAGAATTTAGAGAAAAAGTACAGCCGACAGTAGGCATTTGTGTTTCCTGCCTGTGTTTATATCAAAGATATAGCTTTCCTGAGCTTGAAAGCGTTCTTTACATGAAGCGTTTCGTTATAGTTCCTTTATAAGAGATATGAGGAAGTCTGGAATATCCATAAGCTCTATTAAAGACCATTTGGCATCCCTATTGATGGTATCGAATGCATTTAGAACTTAGAGAAAAAGTGCAGCCGCCACTATTCATTTTTGTCTCACGCCGGTGTTTATATTAAAGGTATTTCTTTCTTCATCTTTTAAGCGCTCTTTATCAGTGATATGAATCGAATGTTCTTTTGAAGTCTACAAAAACTAATAAGAGTAACGTTCCAGAGAAGGAGTTGTATTCGGTAGACTGCTGGATTATAATGCGGCCTAAGCTGCGGTCTAAGATGATCAATAAGATAAACCTTTAGAAGTTATTTAACAGACCAGTTCTAGTTCTTAAATTCTATTAGATCACCCGTTTCGTGGTAGTATTATTATTTCGACCTCTTTCTATTAAGTATGGAATCTGTATCACATCCATGCTTCCTTATATATGAGATGGGGTGGTCAGGGCAACTGCTCTTTTTACCTCCACGATTTTCGGTGATGTTGTGAATTTCTTCTATTTGTGGTGCAAAGATAGAGAATTGTTCAGGTCTGTTGTTAGCGGCAGGAGTCGGAAAAATTATATACCCACACATATACATACATACGCTTATATACGTAAAAAGCTGGAGTTCCTAAGCTAGAAACTTATAGAACTATTATAAATCTTGTTTGTAGAATGGCGACTCCACGAGTCAATAGCGCATTCTTGGACGAAGCAGCCTTGGTAATAGCAGGATGTTCCTTACAACACAGGAGAAAAAAGTCGCTGAATGGTTGAGGAGGCACTTTTCATTCGAAAAAAAAAAATTAAGCGGACATATTCGCACATCCCGGAGATCCTTATATGGCATCGGCGAACACATGATAGCTCGGGCTTTTGCGTAAAATAAATGCTAAGCCGACATTGCCGCTTTAGATCACACCTGGTCCTATTGGTATATGATACTTTTTCGTTTTCATCAAACTTTTCGTTTTCAAGTTTTCTTTTTTGCAAGTGCTTCAGTTGAGCTTTAGGCTCTAATGTTACTGTTGCTACTTCATTTTCAAAGCTTTTGTACATATTGTTAGTATTTCTGATGTACTAAGATCTAAGATACGTCTCCAAGAATTTCCTCACAATTTTAGATTGTAAACTCTTCTGTATGGAATTGGAAGTCATATTTTTGGTATACTGCCCATTTACTCCATGTCACCGAATTGATATTAAGTTTTTCTTTTTTGTAAGTGCTTCAGTTGAGCTTTAGGCTGTAATATTGCTGTTGTTATTACGAGTTTTTAGTTTTGAGCCACACAGCTCCGCATGGAAGAGCGAAATAGTTTATTAATTTAACCAGATTGAACATTTAAGGGTTAAGAATTTTTAACTTTATTTTTACTGTAAATCTTAAGCTTAAAATGTGTCAATGGTATATGCGAAAATTGTGACTTGAAGCGTTTTATTTTTCGACATTAAGTTGCACGCTCTCAATTACTTTGAATTCATATTCTTAAGGTTGCAAGAGAATTTCATTTATGCTGTTTTTATTTCAAAATACCTGTGCTTTATTTTGGGCTTAGCAAAACAGTAAAAATACAATTTATTTATGTTGTTGATGCTTGTGTAAAATTTTACTTAAGTTTCCAATTGGAAGTTATCTGTTATTTTTCTTTTTTTTTCCTTTGAAAATAAGTTGTCTGTTTCATATTAATGGCTTTTTAAATTTCTGTTATACATGAGTTGTATTGTTTTTGAAAGGGAAGTCTAGATTCGAGAAATACTTATGTGCGTGTTCTTTTCGATTCTGTTGCGGTTTGTTTTTTTTATTGCTTGGTTTTCGTAGTAAATACTAAACATGGTTGATTGACCGTCCTCGGAAACTTAAAGCTGTTAATTCTTCTTATGAAAATGTATTTTTGTATTTAGTTGAGGTAGTTAATTTCTTAAAACCTTGTTTTTTTCTACTCTGTGTGCGAACTTTAATAAAAGAGTTGTTTGGTTAATAAGTAAAAATAAAAAAAAAATTGTGATATGGTTAGTACTGAATTCGTTATGGTCTCTTTAAAAATCGGTGAAACTGTTTTGTTGTTTTTGTTTTGGCTTATTTTTAAATGAAATATTCGGTGTTTATGTTTATTTTGTTCCATTTATTTTTAATTAATTGGCCTTTTAGCGCTAGTTCATTGATTTTCAATGTTTCTGCTTATTCATAATTGTATTAATGAGTTTTGATTATAGCTAAATTAATTTTATGAACTGTGAAGGCTTCCATATGAGTTATTAATGATATTATCAGATATCTTTTGCTTTCATCATGATTTGTTTTGTTAAAAATTATGCATTTTTGTAATTATTTGCATATATAACACAAAACCTTGCATGTCATGGTATGTTGCAAAATTTATAAAATTAGTTCAAGTTCTTGTTAAAAAAGCCATTTTGTCTTAAATAATTTTGGTATTGGCCTTAAAGTTCGTTTCTTAAGTCTTTCGTTTCAAAGATGTATGTGTCAGATCATGTTTGTGTCTTAAGTCTTTTGTACAAGGTACCATTCTGAACTGAAGGTCTCATTAGTGTAAATGGACATGTTTGATAGCGGGGAGGGGAAGGAAAAGCCGCCCATATCGTTTCTAGATCCTTCCGAAATGGCATATCAATAAATGTAAATTTTTACAAATGTCAACTTATTATTGACTTTATTCGCAGAATAAAATTTTAAAATTTTGTTTTTGTTTTGCCTATGATTTTCACTCTATTTATTAGTGTGACTTATAATATTAAGCCCTTATTTTTGTATATATTTTAACTGAGTCGCAGGAGTAGGAGTCCTGAAACGAAATTTGAGTTCCTCATGATTTTTTTTTAATGTAAAGCTCGGACTATATCAGCGATATGAAAATTTTAAAAAGCGAGGGGCTGAAATAAACGGATTAAGAAACTTCACTTTATTGAATTTTATTTTTCCAAAAGCAAGTTTTTTTGGCCATTACACATTGCTTTTGAATGTTCCCCAAGTGGCGTTTAATTGAAATTTCAATTACTTTTTCCTCATAAGAATTCCTGCCGTATAAAAGTAATACTTTACTTTACTATCACAAATTTCAAGCATTCTGTTGGAGCCACATATTGTCCAATCATTCACAGTAATTGCTTGGCCGCCAGCACATAAAACGCACCAAAACAGTCACTCTTTGTGGATGCATTGGCTTTTCAACAATCACTCGTGGATTCTCAGTTGCTTAAATGCGGCAATTCTGCTTGATTATGATTTTTTGTGGAGGCCCTATGCTCCTTATAGGATCGATGGGAACATATATATATATATATATATATATATATATATATATATATATATATATATATATATATATACGTATATATATGATTTTTTGTACACCAATCGACGTATTGACGACGCTTGAAACGGTCATTAGGCTTTAGATTTTGAGTTAAAATGAACCTTGTAAGCGTGTAAATTATTTGCGTGTAGAATTTTTTAAAAAATTCCGATAATAAAAGACTGTGTTTATAGTTTAATTATATATCTCTATAAATCCTCACTCAGCTCTCATTTTGAAAATATTCTAGACGATATCAACCTGTTCGAAAAAAATAGTCATCTATTTGACGATTTGTTTTTCTAACCAATTTAATATGCATCAATGTGTTCAAGAACTTAGCAGGTAAATAACATAAATATTAAATAGTTTGTTAAAGTAATAAACAAACATTAGCAATTCTAATAATGCATATTATTAATAAAACAAATAATTATTCATAAACATACAACACTTATTGATGAAAAATAAAGAAAAAAATCTGCCACTTTGATCTCTGTACAGAATTTGAATATGATGTATTGCATTGCACTCTGTAATTGATTTGTGAATGCCAATACAGGCACATGCTTATATGCACACACACACACACACGCAAACACATAAATAAAAACCCATGCATACATAAGCAATCACATACACTTTGTGTTCAATTAAGCTGCAAATATGTAAATTAATCATGTAAATATGAAAATGCCTAAAATAATCACACATTTGTCAAATGCCATGCTCTATGAAATTATTGTCAATACATGATTGTTTAAGTATGTATGTATGTATGCATGTACGTGTAACTAATGTCAATGTATTGGTTATTGTTGCCATTATTGTTGCTGTTGCTGTTGCTAAACATTCAATTTAATTATAACGAATTTGGCAAATTCATAATGATGCTGCACTTAAGAAAATAAATTGAAATGCAATTTGCATTGGTAAATAGAAATATCAGGTATTTAAATTAAACCAACAACAATAACAACGATAACGGGCATAAGAAGAAATAGAGAAAAAAATTTGCAGGTAAAGCTACAGTGACGATACAAGTGGCAACTAAACTATAGATATTGCTACTTTGGTTGCACGTTAAGCTGTTGCAGCTAAACATGTTGCCATTTGCGAATAAAGAATAAAACGAAGTTCATGCTTGTTGTGCGTGTGTATGTATTCACTTGTGTACGTCAGTGTATTGGTTAATTAAATCGTAATTATATGCTTAACAATTTCAAATTCATGCATTTGTATAATTCAATTGGTAGTTGGCTTGATTTTCATAATTTATAAGAAAATTGAGGATTTTTAATGCACCGAGACAGTATGGTATGATAATATAGCAAGTTTTTATAATACGAGGTGGGGCAAAAGTAATGTCATAATTTAAATTGCTTGTCATTTTTGCAGAGGGTGCCAAATGTCACTGTAATTTGACATTTATGATGTAGATATATAGAGAATTAATTGCCAGTAAGCCATGGGGCGATACACACCTAAAAAACGTGGAATTGTTGTTACTTCTTATTTGACAAATTTTGTTGTTTTAAAGCAGCGTAAATTTTGTTGTCCTTTTCTTCGTCGTTGAGTTTTAATGTGCTCATTGTGTATTGTTCGTTCGACTGAGAGCATGGTTTTTTTAGCCGACGACATCAGAGAGAATGCACAAACATTAAAAAAAAATTAGGACACAAACAATTAGGCATCAGCTTTATGCTCCCCAAAGGAGTAAGAGAAACATATACATATAAGAATTTTGTTGAAAAATTTTGAAAATGTCCCCCTAGGAATCACAAACAGTTCATGGATTGCTGCCTGCTGAACATCGAAGAAGGTCAACGTACTGCCATACTCTGGTAAACTTGGTGCAAGAAGAGGATGATTCTGTATCACAAATCATGAGTGGTTATTATAACAAATGAGATTTTTATTTCTAAGGCACAGAGAATCGAAATGAAATGCATGAAGATCCATTGTATCCTCCCAAAGTGACTGTTTTTTGTGGCATTTGCAATAAACAAGTGATTGGAGAGGCCGATGGCACCATTGTAAATGGTGAACGTTACAGGCAGATAGTAAACATATTTTTTTAACGATAATTTTTTGGTCAACACGACGGAGCCACCGCTCGCTCAGCTCGGTCAACGATGTACATTTTTATACACTAATTTCCAGGCCTAGTTATCTCTCGTCCAGATCATGGGATATAAAAGCACTAGGCTTTTTAAAATCTCGCGCTAACCACAACAAACCACGCCAATTTGGAGCCACATGCCTTACGAGTAACAATTCAAAATACCGTAAAACGAGCGCATCACTGCATTAACTCGGAAGTTGGCCATTTGAGTGGTATAAATTTTTCCCTGTCATGTTATCAATTTTGCATTTTTGAATAAAAACATAACACTTTTTTTCATTTATAACAAAATGGCAGCCAGTTGAAATTATTACATTACTTTTGCGCCACCTTGTACTTCTTGTATTTTTTCTTCCAGAAAACCAGGTTAATCAGTTTATTTTCCTCAATGGTATCATCCATGTAACAAACAGTAAAAACTAGATACAAGAACGTTGATGATGATGGTATGGCGTCTATAAAAATTTGCGACTGATCCGTGCGTCTAGTGTAACAGTTAGAATCTCCTTCTTCCATGATGAAAATGTATTGAAAAAAATTATTAATCTGAATTGACAAATGCAGATAAAAACATTTCAAATTAAAAATAACCGAAACATCAACGCTGGTCAGGCATCAGTTCAAAAGTTCAACAGCTTTGCTACTCCTGTATAGTTTTTTTTCACTTTTAGCGCGGCTTATTTCCTGTTTAGAAGTCTCCGCACTTTTATGTCTTTCTTTGTAGAGCAGCAAGGCCGGTAAGGGAAAACTTATGTACTCGTATGTGATGTATATCTTGAGAATTACGTCTTTTAGCGCCTGAACTGCTTTAGGGATGCGCCATTGATTGATAAGCTGCGACTTGGCAGACTTTCTGCAAAATATTGTACTCTAAACACCACAGTGGGCCCCATATAAATATTTTTTTAGTTTGGAACTTGCAAGAGATTCGCTAATTTTCTCAACTTCACTGTGTAAATAATTTTTATACCTGCTGCACTTGACAATATAATTCTGTTGCTGAGTGACTATTAATATTAATAATTATACGAGTGTGTAGTTGTTTGATTAGCTGGTTGAAAAGATGGCTGCAACCAAGGTGTTATTGGTGGTGGCAATGTTAATCGCTTGGTCTTTTGGTTTTTAGGTTGGCTAAGGTGTTGCTTGCTCGGAATGCCAAACGCTACAACAAGTGTCAATAGCAAACAACAAATAAAAATTACATGACGAACAGTCATAGAAGTACAGCCATTTGTATGGCAGTCAGAAATGCAATTACATGACTATTAGACGTAACATAAAAAGATTAGAATAAGTTTTTTAAATACTTTTTGGTGGTATGTTGTACATTAGATCTCTTAAATCACGGCTATTTTCATTTATTTAACAAACAAATAAAGTCTTAATTTTGTGTTATTAATCTGAAAAAAAAAAACATTTTTTTAACTGTGAGTGATTATGGAGAATTATATTCAAACACGTATTATTTAATTTAGATAAATAATAATGATTGATAAGTGAACGCTCTTAATAATGTGGTTTAATTAATAGAAATGGCTTATTCATTACATATAAAATCATTTTGTTGTTAAATGACAACAAGTCACGTTTGATGTTTTTTGCTGGTATAGAAATTCGTATTAGCGAAATTTTCTCATAGAATCAAGAACTAATTTTTGCATAAAAGCGTTCAGCTACAGCAGGATAAATTCGATATTTCTTAGCACATAATTACAGAAGAATAAACTTAAAAGTTTTAAAAGCTTAAATAGTTGTATAAAGCTTTTGTTAATATATTCGAACAATAATAAATCAAGAAACTATTATCGTTATAGTTCATTTACTAAAAGTTTCAACTAATTTTTACTAGTTGATACTGGGAAGTATTCACATTCTCTCTAATTTTCTAACGAGAGAGTGAAAAATAAGCATGAGAAATTTAGAGAAAATGTGAAATTTTTGCTAGTAAAAATTATTTAAATATAATCTTAAAAAATTATTAAAAACAAGAGGAAAACAGCTTCCATCTAATGTCACAGACAATGTTTACATTGTTCTGATGTGTTCGAATTAACTTTTGCAGAATGTTGTACCTTGAACAAATATTTATATAAAATTTACGTTGATACCAGCCTTACGGCCATACTTCATGATATTCCTAACACTGTATGAACTCAATGCGTCCTCCACCGTTCGCGTATGTGGTCGCCACAGCTCATACAGATGGCAATTATTGTACAGGCCATGCATAACGCTTATATTCAGTGTCTTCTGTTGTTTGGCATAGCACCTTGAGGTCTAACTACTGATAGCAAGAGAACGCAGAAGTTAGTCACTAACACTGATTCAAAACCCTCATAACTAACCAATAAATTTCTTCTCGAGATTTGGGTTTCAAATGCAACCACTACAAGGGGAATCTCCAATAACCAGTCTATGACAAGCCTATGCACTTGTTTTTCCAGATCGGTCTCTGATCAGCCATGAATTTACCTATACTTATTGGGGAAATTCAATTCCGCAAATTTGAGCCCCTTCAACACTGTAGTATTGGTAGCACCCCCTTCCCAGACGAACAAAAGTTTTAGGAGTTATCAGCGGTAGGATCCAAAGGAGTGCTGGCTAACCTGTGTCCCCATGCTTACCATCCACGTTGGGGACAAATATGTCAAAGATTTTACGTCAGTACCTGCCCGAAGGCCATACCTGACGGTGCTCTTCGCACTGGGTGAATAAAGCCGTTCATCACCGTCCCGTCGCCCCTCTCAGAGGCACATGCTGGGTGAGGTGCCACATGTGCCCCTAACAGGGACGACTTGGTAACAAATTCTGTACAGGCTGCAGAACCATGTACAGACACTTTGCTGAAGTGTTGGAGCTATCTAACCTCCTACTACCCCAATGGCCCGGCAGCAAAATAGGGCCCCCATCTTACCTGAGACTTCGCCAACCGCAAAACATCAGGGTAGCTTTGTCGAATAGCAACAACACCTAGAGATAAATGGCCTGAAGAGAGCATCTACAATCAGTCACTAGCACCTTTTGCAGACACACTCATCCGACCCATAACTCTTCCCGCGTATCTTTGGGTTTTAAACACAGCCACCACGTGATCTCCGAAGGTGCCTCACCAATAACCAGTCTAGGACACGTCCTAGGGGCTACTGGTTCCCGTGGCACCAGATGGGGCTCTGGTCAGCCTCGTGTTAAAAACACCTCCGATTTTAGGTCTCATGCAAACCTGAGGTATCGGTAGCACCTCTACCCAGACAAGCATAGGCAGAGCTACTTCCTTAAATATCTTATATGCACGCCCGTTGCCATGTTATATTCAGGGATTGGGTAGTAACATATTAAGTTCAAGGGGTAATTGGCCAAAGGTCAAGGTCTGGAAAGACCATATTACCCACATACCGGACGAGCGAGCGAACCCACTTTCACCTTTAATTTACTTGCATGCGCGCCCGTTGCCCTGTTGATTCAGGGATTGGGTAGCAACATACAAGTTTTTAGGGGCTATCAGCAAAAAGGCCTAGGTCCGGAAACCTGATAACCCTATACCCCAGGAAGCACAACACCGAGCCACCATGACAAGATGTATTAACCGTGCCCCCGGGGGACCACGTTGGGGATAGTGGATGCTTGTCTAAATGAGGGAATTCTAAATGGTACGTAATGTGCTTTTCTTTATGAATTTTTATAAACAGAAATAGTGTTTGCGATGAAAGAAAATCCGACTCATTCTCCATTCCTCGTAAAATAGATGCAGTAGGCTTCATTATAGCATGGTTGTTATAAATACTTCGTTTCAAAAACAATGACATGGGGATCTTGTATAGATTTATTTCATAGAATTAAGAAAAAAAAACACCCATTTAAAACAACTAGATCAAAACAGTGTAAGTCCTTCTAGTAACGCATTTATTTACTTGATTATATTTTTGAGAATTTGAGAGAGTAATATTGTAAATTTTTGCGTTACTCTCTCGTTGTAAGATCTTACTGGGAAAGTAAATGAACAGACCTTATAAAAGTCAAAAAATAAGGCATTAGTGTGTATGTACATATATTTAGTAAATTTATTAGATAAACAGTCTTGCCAAAAAAATCAATTATGCATATAAAATTATTAAGATTTTTACAAAAGTTATCGAATCTGGCTAATAATGATCGCAAAAACTATAAGCAAATTAAGAAAGTGAAGGAAGTGATCAGTTGTTTTAAGGAGCCTTAAAGGGTTGACAAAGGCATCGAAACTTAAAAAATACTGAAAGTACCCTTAATTCTACAAAAAATGCTTCTTTAAGCACTTAAGATTAAGCCAAAATAACATTAAGAGAAATTTTCTTTTAAAAGTCACGGACACTTTAAAGTTGAACAACTTAAAAAGGAAAATCGAAAATTCGCTTAAAGTTCGAAATGTAATTGAAAATTGGAATGAATTGAATGAATGTGTTAGATATATAAAGTAACAAAGGCCAGTAGGTAATGATCAGCTGCTTTAATGAGCTTTACTTGCTTCACAAATATTTCGAAATTAAAATTTTGTTTGAAAATTCCCAAAGAAGTAAAATAAAATTGTCATCAACATTAAGCCAAATCTTCAGTGTTGATAAAATTATTTTAAAAAGTCACAAAAACACATCCAAGTTGAAAAATTAAACAAAAGAATTTTCGAAAATTCACTAAAAATGTGAAATTTAAGACAAAATTGAATTATGAAATGGAATTTTAGTATCCATAACTCTTATTAATTACACCAGAGAAAGCTTATGAAAGTTTAAAATTAATAAAAGTTTAAAAGAACGAACAACCAAAGGCCGTATTCAAAATAATATTTTACTGTAAATTTAAAGTTAAAATTATTTAACAAACGTTTGTTAAGAAATTGTATTCAAAGCTCGACTTTTTATTTTATGATTTAAGGAATCTAATTTGCAATGCAATCGTACGTAATAGTTCATGATGTACTAAAACGACTACAAATTCACTCAAGTTGCCAAATATGTAAAAGAAAACTATTATTTTGAAGTAAAATAAATCATTTTCAAAAATTATGAGTTTCTAACACGATAGTAACGCAAATACATTTTTACAAGAAATAAAAACAACAAAAGGAAGAATTCATAAAATACTTTTTTTTTTGAACGAAGATGTTTATATTTTGTCTATAGGATTTCTAATGAATTTTATTGTATATTTCGATTCAATTATAAAATTTATTAATATTTTCCATTTCATGAAAAAGTAATAATAATAAACTTCTAGCCAATACTTCTCGCTTTAATTTAAGATGCAACATGTACATATGTATGTATGTATCCCTTTGCGTTGTACTAATAGAGATATTTAATGTAAAAAAAACAAAATTTTTTGAATACATCAACTAACAATAGGATTAAAGTAGGTGTGCACTTACTTAAAGCTTTTCATATAACAATTGTTTCTGAATGCAATTTTGCATCACAATGGCTGGTAAAGCTATTGTTAGTTTTTTTATATACAACTAAAAGAAACTAAAATGAAAAAAAAAATGACAAAGAAGACAACGAGATCTTCTGCACGCAAAAAATTTTAATAAAAATCCACAGGCCGACAATTTGACAAGCGACCATTAATGCACATAAATATATGGTGATTTGTATGTTTGATTTAAAAAAAACTACCATTGAAAATATTTAATTAAATAAAACATTCAACAGAATATTAGTTACATCGATAATATTTTGATAGAAAACTTTTTATATAAAAATATTTCTTGTAAGACTGCAGAGCACATATTTTTCTTATAATATTTTTCGTTAAAATTTTTTTGCTTATATATATCATTCACTGGAAAATTTTATTAAAAAAGATCATCATCCATAAAAAGTTTATATTTTCTATACAGTTTTTAATTTTCCTTATAAACAATTTTTTTTGGAAATGAAAAAATTTTCCTTAGAAAGTGTCTTAAATCAAGAAACTTTCTGCGAAAATCTCCATGAATAAATAAATTTTCTTTATAAAATTTATAAATTAACAAATTTTCTTTGGCAAATTTAATTTTTTTCATGGAAAATTTCTTCAGCCGACCGATTTTATGGAAAATTTTTTAAATCGTCAAATAATCCTATTGAAAATTTTCTATGGAAAATTTTTAAAATTAACCCATTTTCTACAGACAATCTTTTAAATAACACAGGTTTTCTAAAAAAAATTTCTTATATCGATAAATTTTTTAATGAACATTTTCTATAAACAATTTTCTTATACATCGAGAAATTGGATATGGATTAATTTTCTGTAGATACACATTATTCAAATAAGTCTTACATGCAATTTTTAATATTAAAAATTTTCTATAAATATTTTTGGTATGGGAAAATTTTCTATAGAAAAATTTTTATTCCATCTATAGAAAATTAGTTGCATTGTTAAATTATTTATCTTATATTGATAACTTTTAAAGAATAAGTTTCATAACGATAGACTTTCTATAGAAATTTTCTTAAATCGTTAAATTTTTTTAACGAATTTTCAATTTTGAAGATTTTTTCTTAATTTTTCTTATATCGAAAAATTTTTTATATGACTTTTCTATCGTCAAATTCTTGGTAGAATTTTTTTTATGTAGTTGTCTATAAAAATTGTTTAGAATGGGTAAATTAAATATTTAAAATCTCTAATATCACCTAATTTTCCATGGAACATATCATTAAATTCTTAACAGTTTTCTGTATGAAGATTTCTAATATAGAATATTCTATAGAATAATTTTTATACCGAAAATTTTTCTAAGGACATCGTTATAAATCGAAAAATTTTCTATACAGAATTTTTTATATCAATGATTTTCTACAAAAAGTTTTTTATATAAAAAAATATTTTGGAAAATATTTTACTTATGAATAAAAATTCTGTAGATAAATATTCCGGAGAAATTCTTCTATACCAATAAAATTTGGAAGTTCTTATAAACATAAATTTTATTTAGAAATTTTCTTGTACCGAAAGATTTTCTATATAAACTTTTTTGTATTATAAATTTTTATTTAGAAAAGTTTTCTATGAAAATTTTTTTATTTCGATAATTATTTCCAAAAAAATTGCTTTAATGGATAAATTTTGCATTGAAAATTTCTTGTACTAATTAATATTTTATGAAAACCTTTTTACACAAAATAAAAAATCCTTTAATTTAAATATTTCTTGGGCATTTTTTTTAACATTGTGATTAATTTTTTATAATTTTTTTTGCGTTTTTTTTCAACAAAAATTTTTATATGTTCAAGCTTTCTTCAGTTTTATTTAAATTAATGAACTGTATATATTTTCTTCAAGCTTAAGGTCTCTTCCTTTTTAATTTTAGTAATCGATAATTCGGTACAATTCGAGTACCATCTTTATGATATTTGTTTATTTTATATAAATATTTTAAATTTAATATTGAATTTTATTATTTAGGTATAATCTCCCCAACTAATTGTTAAAACAATACAGTTTTTACAAAATGAATTGTGTGGTTTGGCTTTATGCCGGCAATTGCTTGCAAAAACTTGCATTTTGTTACAAAACTCAAATTCAAGACTAGAAAAGTACGAACTATAAACGCACTCCCCAAATCAGTGAAATAAGATGAAAATGCCCACAACTAAGCGCGAATGAAATTTGGAAAAAAACCCATACATTAAAAAAGTTACCCTATATAATTGAGCGGCAAATTGACTGACAATGAAAACAGAAACTGAAATTCCTTTGGGGTGTCTTTTAACAAGGCAAAACAAAAGCTTACGATCAATTGTATTAAAATTGGAGGGAGAATTGTATATCGTAAAAGCTTATTGTTTTTTTTTTTTGCAAAGTCAAATTATCGAAAAGCTCTTTTTGAGTGAGAGCCAATGACTTAATATTTGTTTAAATAAAAAAACAAACATAAAGTAAAATTAAACATTTGCGCACGCTCACTTTTAGTTGAGATAATAAAGTTTTTATTTCTTGGTGTTGTTTTATATAATTGAACACAGAAACAGCAGAAAAATGAATTTTGTAAAAATTATGACAAAATCGAACTAAACAACGAATAGAGTGCAGAGAGATCGTATTATTTAGTTAAGTCATGACAATTGTAAACGACAGACGTGTTTCGGTTAAATAAATAAGGTTTAGTTGAACGCTTGTTTCCGAAACAAATTTCATTGTCTCAGATGATTTCGGATTTTAAACCGTAATATTAAATTTAAAACACAATTCAAGTCTTTATAGAAAATAATTGAAAACGTTTGTTATGATTGTTATAAAAGTTGTTAAATTAATCGGAATTTACATAATTTTTGTTGTACCTGCTTGATTAGTTTTAATCCGTCTTCAAGCTTTTCAAACGGTAATGGTGATTCCAAAATTAAGAAATATTTCTATTTATTTATTTATTTTTTTCGCATTATCAAGCCATGAGAATTTAATAATTGTTTGCATAGTAAAATATTTATATAAAAAAATTTCCAATTAAACAAAGAAACTGGCAAAATTTGAAATCATCTCGCAAAAAAATAAATAAATAAAAAAAAAATCAAATCAAATAAAGAGAAGAGAAGGAATTAAATTTTAATAAAAAAAAGTGTGCACAAAACGTAAAAAATAAATAAAAAGTGGCGATGAAAAATGTGAAACCGAAATTCGTGTGATTAATTAAAATTAAAAATAATTAAATTTAAATCTTATTTTAAAAATGTGGGAGTTTTTTTTGTTGTTGCAGTAAATGTATTACAAAGAAATAAAAACCAAAATTAGTCATTGTTAATAAAATCGATTTAATAAAAACAAAGTTTTTGTTGTTGTATTACTTGTGTTTATATACTTATATTTTTAAAAAAATCCGAAGATCACGTTTGTGCTTGAGTGACCCCAAAAAAGAGGCCAAATTAACATCACAAGATTAAAAATAAACATGTATATACTACTTCGTTATACTAGTATACAAACATATGATTGTATTTGAAATTCCATGAAATTAATTAATTAAATGTGTAAATGTTTGTATATCTGTTTCAATTCGGAAAACAGGTGATCATAATAAAATGAGATTCTTGAATTCATTTTTTTTTGGCCAGTGTCTTCGACTATTATTTCGCTTTAAAGTGACATTGTTTTTTTTTCTAAACATATACTTACATACATATGTATGTATATATATACATACACGCATACTTATGTATAATAAAAGTTGAAATTAAAAAAAAAACTTTGCCGTGCAAATTAGGAAATCGCCATCAGAAAAATTCAGTCTAATCGTAAAATGGAAATTTTTATTCTTTTTGTTACTTATTTTAAGCTAATAAGGCCTAAATTGTTTTTGTGCTATGAATATAAGATTTTTGGTCTATATGTTAATGCCAATTTTATCTAAGGAATAGTGCATAAATTAAATATTTAAAGAGGCTTTGTTTAGCACAGTAAAAGCTCCCATAAGCTGGCATCTATCCTAACGATTGTTTCAATCTGAGTTTTTCTTCCATTTTTTTTATACAAATTGTACTCCCATAACAGGATGCGAATAATAGACTTTAAAAGAGTTTCAACTAAAATATCTAATGTCAGAAGTGATAAAAAACAAAAGCTCTGGTTCATAATTGATTGAATATTCAAGCTTCTTGGCTCAAGATTGTAACTGCAATCCAAAAAAAAAAATGCTTTCGTAAGACTGGATTCTCAGGAGTTATAAAACCAGAGATGGCAATCCACTGGTAACGTGTGCAAATTTATAAAAAAAGTTGTCACTCAATTAAATGTCTGATATGAATTACCATAACTTGTTGAAAGTGTTGAAACTGAATATGATAGTATGTATTGATATATCGAAATCAAGAGCTGATTCAATAACTTTGCATAATGAATTATTAAAATGTCTAGTACGAAACATTTTCAAGATCAACAGATCAGTCCAAATTGAAGCAGCCTTTTTAAAACTAATTTTTCCTAAAATCGTAACTTTTACCTCATTATTTTATTAGTCTGCATATAATACCAGACTAGTAGTCTGAAGGTTGCAGGTTCTATTCGCGCCGAAAACTCTGGATGTTTCTGCAGACAAGCCAAGTAGTTTCGATGTTTGTGTTTGTTAACTTTGATAAAGAAAAACATAATGAATTTAAAATAAAAATATAAGAAATATTTGCCTCTCTCATAACCGGCCAAAAAATATCGGGAGCTTTCTCTGTGTATATTTAAAAAAAATGTTTTCAAAACCAAATTTATATTTAAAGAAATATTTGCCGGTGTGAGAAAGAAAGGAGGCTAAATCTTAACCAGCAAAAAATTTTGTTTTAAGAAAACTAGTCTTACAGACAATATTTAATCTCTTAGATTTACTAAAATTTAAATCACACATACAGTCTTGTTAAATGGCACAGAATAATTTACCTGACAAATGATTTACAGCCCTTGTTGGCATATGTACACTATTTTATTGAACTTTTCAGTGACGATCTTTTGAAATGCCATTCTGGAGATGTATTAATATTTTCAAAATGGCTGTTACCCTTAAATAGATCTCTGAATATTTGCATAATATGTTTGCTGTAATAATGAAGCAAATAAATAGGTTTCTGCCCCATTAAAATATCTTTGGATTCTTTAATGATGATCGTACACGTGAACGTGACTGCTTGTTGATGTATAATAAAATCTCCTTTAATGGGTGGATATAAGTAGACATATGTACTAGTATGTATATAGTAGTCTTTATATATATATGTAGATATTGAGTTCCAGAGGGCGTCAAATGATATTGAATCCATGTTATGTGAACGAACAAAAAATGTTTTATTAAATTTTTTATTTATTGTATTGTATGTAGGTTACCATAATCTCATTCCTTTCTATGGAAACCAAGTAACTTTCACAATATTATCATCCAATTTATGTATTTTAAAATTTCATATACGTATTTAATTTTGAAATTGTAATAATTCACTTCTTAAAATAATTTTAATTTGTTGTGTATTCTAGGATAGCGGTGTTTATATCATTTTATCTGTAGACTATTAAAACTAATATTAAAGAATTTTTCTAATATAAAGTTATACACTCACACCGTATTTTGCAAAAACACAAATGAGAATTGCTAAAAAAAATACAAAACATTTTGAAAGTTAAAAAAAAAATTAATTGAAAATATAATCAATGAATATGTCGCTCCCTTTGCTCTCAAGGAACAGTTGCTACTTAACTTGTCGTAAACTTATGGCTGGAAAATATTAGTTATTTTGTCGTCAGTTACATTTTACTAAGGACAACTCTAAATGTGTTTATTTGCTCCTTTCTCACTGTATTTTGTGGATAAAGAATTGCAAATTGTCTGGTCTATTAGAGAGTTTATCATCCCTAACAACTCACAAAGTAAGTTTCACTTAGCTGCACAATAAAGTCTTGCACGATTTTTGTGAAGATAAGAAAAAGAAAATTGGCCTCTTAATGCGAAAACTTCCCCCACTCCTCCATGTTTGTGATCTTTGTCATTGCTATTATTTGCTGACAGATCTTTCTCTGCAATAGTGCTATTTTCTTTGAAAATAGTTTAAAAATTGAGATTTTTTTTAATTAATTCTAAATGTGCAGGTATACAATAGAGATCTGCACGGGACTCCAGACTGGCATGTTTAAGACATTTATTTTCTTCCAAATACTCAATTGGAAAACAATTTTTTGAAGCCTTCGAATGTACGAGTACTGAATTATTTTTCGCAATGCACAAGATCAACAAAAATATTTTTTCAATAGTTTTTGTTTCCAATATAAACACTGAGACTTATTGACCCGCCCTTGTAGGGTCCAGAAGTCCATATGTTTTTCTTTTAATGAAAAATAATGTAATTTTACAATATAAACTTTGTCCAAAGGGTCTCCAATTTTTTATTCTTTCCAAAAAATAAGATTTATCGAAGTCATCAAAATATGTATTTTTTTGTGAAATGATTTCATCGTTGGAGTCAAATCCCAGCAATTTTTTTAGGTTTGGAAAAAAGAAATAGTCACACGCGGTTAAATTTGGCGAATAGGGCAGACGAGGGAGCGATACGAATCGCTTAATTCATAGAATTTCGCCATGAAAACTGCACATGTGTGCACGCATGAATTGGTTAGTAAAAAAGAACCTAATAGCATAGTTTTTCAAATGCTCATTAAATCGACCCAATAAGTTGGCATAATATTCCCTTTGGAACTTACTGTTTTGATTGCTGGTTAGTCTATGGTGCGCTGTGGTGTATCCACGTTCCTTCCACGATCACGAAATGGCGTTTGAACAACGCCAAGCATTCCTGCGAAGTTGTCACACGATTGCGTTTGTGGTCGATTCTGAACGAACGCGTCACCCATCCTGTGGAAAGCTTTCTCATATCCAAGTGATCGTTGAAAATTGAAACAACTGAGACATGTGATATGCCTATGCCTTTCACAAAATCTCGCACCTTTATCGCTAATCTGCCAACATATCGTGTATTTTTTGTTCCATTTTCTCCTAAAATTTCGTGGTAGTTTGCTACCAATTTCTTTCAAACACAAAATTAAATGACGCTGCTTGTCCAAATTTTGACTGATTGATGCCTCTTAACAGGAGCTTGTTGCCTTTACGGTTGAGAGACGGAAATTTAAAAAGTCACGACGTTATTGGGCCACACTCGTAACATTCCTGTAGCAAAAGTATATGAAACAAAAGAAAAATCTTAAAATATGCATTTGAAAAAATAACAGCAGGATATAGAGATTTGAGCAGTTAAGCAAAAAGTGCTCTTAACCAAAAAGTAGCTAAATCAAAACTACTGAAATTGAAATTTATAATAAATAAAAATTTTAAGAATAAAACCAGATATTTATATATGTATGTATGTAAGTATGTACATACATATGTTCATACATAAATATGTATGTACATATATATGTAGATATGTATGAAAGTAAGTATGCAAATATTTTATACATACATATGTATGTAAGTATGTATGTACATATATACATACATATGTACATACCTATATAATCAACAAAATCTTAAACTAATTGTCCATCCATACCTGAATTATTGTATGTACATAAATCTTATTGCCGGATGCATTTCTAAAAAGCATATAAAAAACAAAACAGAAAACAAAAAAAATATTTGCAAATAACAATTAAAAATTTAATTCTTTATTGAATATTTCGTTAAGAATTCAAACAGATACTTACATATTTCGAAACTCGTGATAAAAAATTGTAAATCTCTTATTTACAATAACAATAAAAATTTCAAATTTCCATTCCATTGTGTGCGAGGATTTATGTATGTATGTGTATGTAAGTATGTGTTTGCCAAAATGTGGGTTGAATTAAAGTGACGAAAGCATCGTTTTTAACTTGATTTGTTTGTATTGTTCCCATCGTGGAATAAAAGAGTGAGCAAAAAAATAAAATAAAAATTACAGAGAGCTTCTCTCAGCTCTAGTAGTAAAAATTTACATATTCATATATTTGTTGGTTTTTGAAGCCCTTGTTTTTTTGTACTTGTTTTTGCTGTTTTAGTGCTTTTTTGTTTAATGATTTTTTTTATATTTATAAATGCTGCTGTTGTTATTTTTTAGCTGTAGTTCCACTTATATACTACATTCGTATGTATGTACATATACATACATACTTATGTATATATATTTCTAAATTATTTGGATATTTTATTTTGGTTTTGTATTAGTGAGTTTTTTGTTGGGGTTTTTTTTAATGATTAAGTCATTGATGTTGTTTGTTGTGTGCCAACCTAAATTTAAAACATAAAACATTTTGTCATTTGACTTTAACTACATATGTATGTACATATGTATATACTTACATACATAAATGGCTCTCCCCGTATTTCGTCTCTCTTTCCATTTCTTATCTTCGTGGTAAAGTCATGTTGTATGGTAGTGATGTTGTGTTCATGCTGCTCCCGGTGAACTTGTTATTGTCACCTTTATTTTTAACGCTGTTAATATCGTAAATAAGGCAAATTATAATCATTAACAGTACTTATGTATGTATGTACATACATACTTACATGCATACATACATATGCACTTATGTACCTATGTATGTATTTGTTTCCCAATTTTATTTGATAGGCATATTTTTATATTGGCATATACATAAGTACATACATACATACATACATACATACATACATACATACATACATATGTACATATGTATGTATGTATGTACATATGTATTGTATGTATGTAAGCATGTACTTAACTAATCATGCACTTTAACTTATTGTACAATGTTGCACCTTAGTAAGCGCGGAATATCTTGTGTTATCGAATGATGTAAATATTTTGTAAATAAACCGAAAACTCGGATTTTTTAATGCAACATTCCGAATGTTTTAAAATTTTGTTATTGAATCATTATTAACATAAATTTTTTGTAAATATCTTCGCAACTACATAATCGATTTAAGAGTGTGATATCTCGTTTTGAAGAACATGACAACGGCTTTAAAAAAAAGTAAAATAAAATTAAAAAAAGCACAAAAAATAAATATATGTATATGTCATTGGTGGTGCAATATGAAAATTGGATTTTGCCACTCCCCTCCGCCCACAGACCGAAAATCAAAAATCAGACTTCACAGTGTCACCCGCCCGAGTATTCTGAAGGTTCTCTGAAAATCGTCCAAATCGGCCGAGCCGTTTTGGAGCCATTACGTTACATACATACATACATGCATACATACATACATACACACATCCCACTTTATATACATAGATTCTGCAATCTTCTAGACCATAGGGCTTGTTATCGCACGATGTTCTCTTTTTAATTCCCATTCAATGTATTCGAAGCCTTATTTAAGACTTCGATTTATTTTGCAGTATTAGACCACAATACTCGTATACATACTTACTTATGTATACATATAAGTACATACATACATATATTGCGATGTACATATGTAAGTATGTATATGAAAAGCTTTTATTTACTGAGATTAATTTTTTCTTGATTATATGTCGACGAATAGCGCTTGAACTAATAAATTTTATTACACTATGACGTTTACCTGCCCATCCCCATCATCATCTAAAACGGCAACGAAAAAAATTTAACGTATTTACATACATATGTATGTATGCATGTAAGTATGTATACATACTTACATAAAACGGCTATGACAACAGCTGTGCCGGTAAATTTTTTTTGGCAGAGACTCAGTTAAAAGAGTTGCCAAAAAATTTATATACAAATTGAGAGTTTGAATAATATTTAAATAATTTTTAATGGTCTTTAGATCAATTTGTCATTACAAGTTCTTTTTTTATGTCTTGTCAGCAGAATGGAAAATTTTATGAAAATTAAATTTTTTTAAGACTAAGATAGAACTACTAAAAGTATAACCTCTTAGTCGAGATTATTTGAGCTTAAAATCCCAAAAAAGTCGAAAAAATTCACTAATAGAAACTGGAAACAATGAAAAATTTTTTTCTTAAGAATGGCATCCATTTTTTCACTGGACGATTTTTTTATAATAATTTATTGGTCCAAAAATTTTATTTGAACAGTCATATTGAAAATAAACACAAATATGATTGAGGGAATTAAGCGTATATTATTTTCTGTAACATTATCAGTAGCTGATTAAAAGTTTATTCCAAGTTGTAAGTGTCTATTAATGATTTGTAGCATTTCTAACATTGTAAGACATTGTTAAAATCAGAATAGTGTGTATAGTGTGTTGTAATCGAAAACAATATAATGCTAATGTTGTCTTTTGTGAAGATGTTGTATCTCCATATCTTTGATTCTATCTATGCATGTCTTGCAATCATAGTCGTCAACTTATTCTTCATGCACCTATGAATACCTTATTATATGTTTCATTATCCTTAATTTTCTTAATCTATATAAGATTTATAACTTTTCTATATTATTTTTCGTTTTACTAAATAATTTGCATAATGTATTATAAGTTTTATATGCCATCTTTAATGTAGTTCTATCATACATATTTGATTTTTCTCATTTTTCTGATATGAATGGTGATTTGTATATTCTTGTAAAATGTACTAGGTTGCGGATTGTATAGATAAACGTCAAAAACTTTTTTTAACTCCAAATTAAAATAGCAAATTTACAGTGTGGAAATACAATGAAGAAGAAACACTAAAGTGTTTATTAATATATTTTTCTAAATGAATGCATATACACATGCATATGCTTACAAATTTTAATTTGTGTGAAGCAAATGTACTGAATTATGTTATATTTTTTTGTTAAATTTCTAGGTCTAGGAATAAAAATAAAATTAAATTACATACTTTAAGATCGAAGAAATTAATAAATATATGTATATTTTTTTCTTAAATTTTTACTTTGATATTAACATTTACGTGTATATTCCTTTTTCTAAAAAAATAACAATCACATAATGTAAGTTTTAAATTGATTCGTGCATGGGACTTTTTATTTAAAAACAATTCCCGAAATAGTTTACTTTGTAAAATAAATTGTATGTATGTAAAATTGGATAAACTTTTATTATGCACGTACTTCGCTAATATACATATACATATATCACATATATAGTAAAGTTTTAATACTGACGACTTTATGTAAAACTATTTCAAGACGGTACCCAAATAATTAAATTAATCCCAGCTATGGATTCAGTAAAGTTTTTCCAAAATGTATGAATTGTATACCTATAAATATTAACAACAACAACCTATATACACTACTGTAAAGTGATAAAACAATACAAGCGATAAAACAATACAAGTGGTTCCTGAATTGAGCCAATGTTTTGAAAGGGTCTTTTAGATTATCATCTGTCCATAATTGATGATTCTAGTTATTTATATCGACAACCTTTTAATCAAAAGTGGTCTTCATCTTTGTTGATCAAAGCAAACACGCTTTTGAAATAATTTTTTTTTTAAATTTGCATACATACTTACATAAAATTTATCTTTAAAACCACTGAAAACTGCTACAGCAATCAGTGTGGCCAATTTGAAATTCTTTGGCGCGTAGAATTACATGATATTAAAAATAAAACCAACATTTAAATATACAAACATTTATATTGGTTGGTAAGCACTTGTTGATTTATGATTGTGCATAAAATTAAGTTTATTTTAATCATAAACTGCTTAGGCACAAAGTGTAAGATATTAAAAAAATCTTTATAGCTTTAATATATAATTAGTTGAATGTAAAACAGGTTAGACATGAGAGATTTTCTCTGTCCATGTGATTAATGTAAACGAATACTTGTGCCGAAAATATGTTTCCAAAAAAGCCCACATTATATTTGTATCATTATCATTATCACAGCTAAAATCATGTTTGTAAGTTAATTTTTATAAAAATAATTTAATGATGATTAGTTGGTTTTTTTGTTTCTATAAAAATTCGTCCTCCATATTTGGTATTTATGTAAGTAGAATAATATTGTCTGTCAAAGCAGTAGCAGTTCTCTTCATAATTTATATTTATACGAATGTGTCATACGCTGGAGGTTTCTGTTTGACATATTTCAATGACATAGGAATTTTAATATACATAGTAGCAACAGAAGTCTAATATATGCAAATTAAAATGTAGATGATTTAAGAGTGTGTTTCAGTTAATTGTTTTAAATTTAAAAGAACTTTTCCATTACGAGCAGAATGGATTTTTATGGGCAAATAATGTCATAGTGCTTCCATTACATTGCAAGTGTTTTTGTGCCGGAACTTTCGAGTTTAATTTGAAGTATACATACATACATATATTGTTAATTATACTATTGGAATATTGGAATATTCTGCCCAATTAATCGTTCGAAACAATTAGAGCTTTTGCAAAATGCATTGTTTGTCTTCATATGCCGACATTTCATTGGTTGCTAAAACCAAATCGTCAGTGAAGTTTGTGTTAAATAAACAAATAAAAGTTTTCGAAGAGGTATTTAAAATGGAAGATACAGTAATGAGTGTCTTCGTAGACTAGTAGCTAGTGTACTAGACGGGTAGTCCGAAGGTCGCAGGTTCGACTCCTGCCGCAGACTCCGGGTGTCTCTGCAGATAAGCCAAGTAGCTTCGCAGTTTGTGTTTGTTAAATTAAAAAAAAAAAAAAATTTTTTTGCAATTATTATTGCTTAAACTTTGAAAGCAAAATTGCCTCTATTAATTTTTCCACATGACATATATGTAAGTCTAAATTTTCGCCAACAACTTCTACAGTTTGTACTACTCGTAGATTAAAGAGATCGAGCAACATTTTTCTTTAATCTAGCACAAACTGTCGAAGTTGAAGTCGAAATTGACTATCGAATATTTCATATATTTCATTTAACTGCATTTATAATCGTAGAAGCATTCAATATGATTTGCTACCAAATAGGCTTTTGGGCTATTTTTAAACGACTTCAAAAAAGGAGGATCAATTCAGATTTTTGGACGCAGGTCGGTGTCCAAAAATCAGACGAGTCCGCACATAATTTTGATTATCGCATAACTTCTGCATTTTCAAAATTATTTGTTTTGTATATGTTCTATTTTTTTGACCGTTTTTGTTTAATTAATAAAATTTATTTTATTTTTTTATTAAGCTCAAGGTCTTAAATTTTTATTTTAAATTATTATCGATATTTCGGTACTCATCGAGTACCATCTTCAGGATATTTATTATTTGTTTGTTTTATATAAATTGAAAAAATTTTTACATTTGAAAAATAATAATGAAACGTATTTGTTTTGTTTGAAATGGTCTGTCTGTAGTTTCGTCCCATAATTTTATTTTAGAAAATCAGCCCCATCCCCTATCGAAATATTGATAATCGCATAACTCCCCCATTCGTGGGCCGATTTAAAAAAAAACGCTTTTATATTTAAAAGTGCACGCCTGCAAAACTTGCTCATAGAAATTTAAGTGGAGATCGGACGGACAAAGTGGCCTTCGAAAAAACTGCTCATCGCATGACTCCGGATGTTAACAAACCGCTCCTAGAAGGATCTAAACATGTACCTCCGAGACCCCGCCACTACGTGGATGTTAACAAAACGCTTCTAGAAGGATCTAAACATACCTTTCGAATAAACTAAGCTCTCTTTAGAAAGTAATTTAATATTAAAGCGGATTTCGCAACATAAACTCTTTTTGGGGTATAGACTGTAATCCCCAAAAAATAGTCGGGCTATTCTTATATTTTCACAGCCAATATTTTTCTTAAGAGAACTTTTCTAGGAACTTTTGCTTGTTCAACAAATGTTGCAGTTATTTTTTTTTAAATATTATATTTAAATAAGCAAAAGTAATCGCTTTTTTGGGTTTGTTTGTTGAAACTCCTACATTTATGATTTTTGTTAGTGTACTCCTGGCCAATATCCTGGTGCTTTACTAGGGGTAGCTTTAATCTCTTTCATAAAATTTTTCAACTGCTGTTGTCAGCATCAAGTTAGCGCATGATATTGAGGTACTTGGTTCTTCATCATGGATCTGGAATTAAAACTTCGTAGCTGTGAAGGAAGATTACCCAGTATTTTATATATGTAAATACATTCATGTACATACTTATGTGCATAATTTATTGTATGCAAATAGTGTGACTCAATTTAATAACTTTACATGTGTGCAAATTGCACATCTACATACATACTACATGTATCATAAATACATATTTATGTTTTTACATGTATGTAAATAATTTTATACAAAAACCAGCATTAGTATTCAAATGCATATAACACTCGTTTGTACACAAATTCGCCCCCAAATAATATCAAACTTAACAAAGACACCACAAATGTCGTTTGTATGTAATATAATCTGTACATTGATCGTTGGACTTGGCATAATAACAAAGCAATTCAACAATTCAATGCAACAACACTAGCAGCAATAGGAACAGCAACTATAAAAAGCTGCAGCAGCTCAGACAATTACAAAAAACATGGACGGCACTGCACAAGTGGCTGGAAGTAACAAAAATTGCATATAACCAACCAAAAAAAAAAAAAAAAGATAAACGTCACTACTACCACTCATACTTATTTATATTATTCATGCCTAAAACAAGTAGGCAACAGAAATAATAAAACGAGAAAATGTTAAAGAAAAAATTTAAAAATATTCCAACAATACTCGTATCAACTAAGAAAATGTGATAATAAAAAAACAACCTCAATATTACATCGTTAGTATTACGTTATACAACGTAATAAAATATCAACAACAATAGCAATAATAATGTGATGCACAAGAAAATTATAAAAAAAACTCAACAACAGACCAGAAAAACGAACCAAGAGGAGTCATACCAAAAAAAAAAAAATAAAATAAAATTTTATAAAATAAATCACATGTGATCGAGAAGATAAAGAGTACAGAAAAATTTTAAGAAAATAATATTAAAGAAAAAAAGAGCAACTTTTAGAGATGCGAAAGTGTCATATAGAGGCAAAAACGTGAAACAGAATTTGGTTGTGCCAATGAACTTTTATAGATCTTTTAATACATCATGATATCCAGCAGCTCTACCGTCCCACTGTGAAAAAAAATAAAATAAAATACGTAAGCTGTAGCTTGTTTCCTGAGGAATAAGATAAGTCTCCAAATTCGGAATATTACTTCGTAAACAAGCATTTGTATGGTATGAAACGTCACGTGAAGTGTTCCATGTTTCATTTTTCAATGCCCAACAGTGGGCCAAATCATAAAATCATTTTTAATAACTGTCAACTGAGAACAGTAAATTTCAGTAGATCGTTTGTGCTTTTCTAACAACTATTGATTGTTGCTAGGCAATCCAACTTAGATTCGGTTGCCAATCATAATCAAGTCATATATATTTAGTTTAAAATTCAATTCAGATTTTTAATAAAAAAACCTTCTTTAAAGATCTTATAGCAGGTATCGTATATACTAATATTTTAGTTATTTCAAACTTCTTTGGGCCACTTTTGGATGTCTGTTTATATATTTGATACAAAGGTTAAGATTTTTATAGAATGTTTTTGAAGTCGTCTTGGGAGATGCCCCTTTTCCCGTCTTGTTTCACATATTGGTCAAAATGAGATCAACTCTGAGGAATACCAATTTTGAACAGTCAATATTATAGTCCGACAGATATGCGAGAAATAGGTATTACTTTGTGTTAGAGGTACTATTTCAGTCAGTTCTTCTTGAAACCGCCAATATTCCCCTTACTATAGTCAGATAATACACAATAATTAGGTAATAGTTGATGTGGAGGTACCATCTCCCTTGCGTACATCGGATGTAGAATAACACCCACCAATTCTCAGCATTCTCATTTATATAGTCAGCCAAATACACAATAATTAGGTAATATTTTGTGTAGGTTTTCCTGCCTTCCTTGCTCCTATCCAGATTTAAAATCTATGATCGCGTGTCGCTAAATTGCTCACGCAGACATCTCATATGAAAGCACTATTGCAAAGAAAATCTTCAAGTGTTATTAACATTCATATGCGAAAGTCAAAAGCGTAAAATCAACAACAATACGAAACAAAATGAATATAATCGCCATAAAACAAGCAGAAAAAAGCCTTTAAAACATTTGCGACCGGTACAAATGCAAATAATATTAAAAAAAAACTGAACGCAGTATAAAAATCTTAAACAATAAGTGAGAGTTTTGTTAATTGTAATATACATATATGTACATATATCATTAAATTTAGATACCCTACATTATTCCTTAGGAAAAGCAGCAAATGGTCAGTTTATTTTTCAGAGTGACACTTCTACTTTGAGTAGGCTTGCCAGATGGCCGGGAATGAGCTTGATTGTCAAGATATTTTAGTGAATGTCAAGTTTCAAGCTCAAGCAATATTTGTCAAGCTGAAATTGAACATTTTCAAAATTAAAATTTGCAGTTGGTTACATCTAAAAAATTTCGTTTTTTGGCAGTAAAGTTTAATTGTTGGCAACATATAATTTTATCCCTGTATCAACACACATAATTTGACTCATCACTGTATTTAGTACGAACTAAGTCCATTTTTTTCCAAATTTAGTTTTCATTGAATTGAACTCGAACGGAAAGAATATAAAAGGTTTTTTAGTTTTATTTTTTTTAAATAAATTTTGTTATCGCTTTTAAACAATATTAAGAAATAACTTTCTATTTTTGTTGCTTTTTTATTGTTTGTTGGCGCTTACTGTGCATACACCTATGTATGTTAAAAATATACAAACGTACATTTATAAGTAACGAACTGAATGAATTTTATGTAATTTTCCTGTAAAGAAATGACTGAATTGTTGAACTTTTTATG
Organism: Germaria angustata; assembly: GCA_963681545.1. Taxonomy (NCBI): domain Eukaryota; kingdom Metazoa; phylum Arthropoda; class Insecta; order Diptera; family Tachinidae; genus Germaria; species Germaria angustata. The sequence goes on along the minus strand of OY812999.1, from coordinate 104,706,914 downwards.
TTATTCTTGTTTTTTTTTTTTTTTTTTTTTTGTAAGTAAACATCCTTTATTTCCGTTTTTAATAAATAAAGAATTTTTAATAAATTAAAAAAATTGATATTATCCCGTATTTTTAGTTTTTAAGCAAATATTTCAATTTGTCCAGTTCTCTTCTTAAAATCAAGCTCATTTGCACTAAATGTCAAGTTAATGCTCATATTGAATCTGGCAACCCTAACTTTGACACATAAAAAGTAATAAATTTATCGATAAGGGCCTTTCATGGAGCTCCTCCTACCTTCACATTTCAGATATCATTAAAATTTTATATTTGAGACGCCGCTCCATGCCATTTTGTATGAAATATAACATCATGCAAATGTTTGCTATGACCTCGTTTGGTGGCTTTAATCTGAAATGTATAATTTTCCTTGGCTATAACGCATAAGTCGGGCTGAATTTAAACGATTACATGGGGTATGTTGGCTTTAAAAGACGCTGTGGTTTATGTCTAATTTGTATAGAGTCTAATGAATGAAGACCAATGGTATACACTTGGGACTTAAGAAAACCCTGCAAGAAAAACTCGAACGGAACCAAGTCGCCCGATGTCGGTGCCCAGTTCAAATCACCTCTACGTAAGATGCAATATGGAATGAGCTGTGTGGCACTTACCGCCGTGCTGTTTAAAGCAAATGTCGTTGGTGTCCTTAGGATCCAATTAGGCCAAAAGAAGAGACCTATAGCTCTCGCCCTTGACGGTTATAGTTCTTAAAGGAATATGGACCGATGACGAAGCCAACTCAATATCCACACCAAACAGTGCCTTCTTCCGGATGGAATGGATACTGTTCGATCTTATATAGATTGGTATTGTGCTTAATTCGACAATTTTGTTTATTGACGGGCTCATTCATCCAGAAATGGGCCTCATCTCTGAAGATGATTTTTTAAATGAAAATTGCGGTAATTTTCCAAAGTTTTTCAACGTATAAATCGTGGGTATCTTAATTGGTTTTCTATCAAGGTTTTCTATCAAGGTACTAAATGATAGCCTCTGCATACTCACTTAACTTATGTATATGTACAATAGATAATGCTCTTTTTATACCAAGAAATTCTAGTTTCTATTCGCACTTGATCATCTTCTAAAACCGCTACTTGTGATGGAATTATTCATAAAATCAAAACTGAACTCGGAAACAAAACTACCATTAATTTCAATCAAAGCCATTGTTTTGAGAATGACTTATTAAATTTTTGAGTTACATGATAATATGATAAAGTAATAATATTTACATGATAATATTGTAATTTACATAATAAAGTGTTTAAATGTTTAATTTAAATAATTAAAACAAGAAATAATTTTTTTCTTACGAAAATTTAGTTGCTTTTAAGTGATTGGATTGTTTATTAAAAGATATAAAAACAGCAACAAAGCATTTAATTGGACTTGGTAAATAAGTTCTTTCCGAGTTCAGTTTGTATTACGAGTCTACGAGACTTTGATATTAATGTGAATCAGTAGGTGTTTGAAAACTTAAGAAATCATACTAATAATGTTAAAAGAATTAGTTTTGTTTAAAATTTCAAGTTGATAAATTTCATAAAGTTAAAAGAACTTGCTTATTATCTTTTCTCTAGTAAGCGATAAGTTGAGATATCGTATTCTTTTAAAATATCAAAAAATGCCGTCATCGAAATTTTCTCAAAATTTAGTTGCGAAAACTATTTCACAGCTAGAGTTGTAAAACTTTCGATAGTATCAAAAGTTTTAACACAAAATATTGAAAATATTGAAATGCCGTCCTAATCAGGCAAAAAGAAGGTGCTATTCATTGACCTATAGCGCTCGCCGTCGATACTTATAGCCAGGCCAACCTCATTCTCAAGGAAATGTGGGCCAATGATGATGTCAGCCCAAAATCTACACCAAACAGTGACTTTCATGTGGATTGATATAGTCCCAAATTTGACAATTTTGTTTCTTGAGGTACTCATTCATTTAGAAATGGAATATTATGGCGTTAAATGGGCGAAGCGCTTAGAACGTAGCATGAACAGAGCACCAAATTTTATCATGTGCACGTGTGGTCGCATGCTATATCCGTCTATAGTTTTTTTTTACAAAACACGACAGCTGAAGCTTCAACAATGTGGCCGCTATCAATTGTCACAGTTTGGAAGTCTCTATTGGAGGAACCGATATATACATGTAGCATTAGAACATGAAATGGACTGTATTCCAAGCGTTAATGTCCTTTCCCCCTGGGGTAGTATTTTAGATTAGCCTTTTGCTTTTATTTTTTGTTGTGATATGGCACAAAATATTTCTTATCTGTTATAAATTCTTTGTTTGATCTTATGAAATAAACGACTTGAAAAATCTTTAATGCACGATCATCAATAATTAATTCCAATCACGAAAATCTTATAATAATGAGATTTGAAATACGTACATACTTATTCTTCCTACCACGTTTACAAAATATATATGTATGTATGTATATTCATGAATACATATATGTATATATTTATATATTTTATGCACTTGCATATATGTACATATTTATGTATGTATATATTCATATATACGTGTACGATTGTATGTATAGTCACAAAAATGCATCAAGCATTTTACGATTATATAAATCCAATTTCAGTAGTAACGTAATTCCCAATTGTTTAATAAATAAAATATTCTACTTAGTACAAGTAAAATAAACCAATTGACAAGCTTAATATAGCCATCTAACTCGTGAGTAAAACTACACTGCAAATGCCAGGGATGGAACGTTCATGTTGTAAAACAAAAGTTAAAGAAGTTATTTTTAAGTGATCTATTTTCTAATTTTTCGTGTAAGTTTTAAGGAAGTGGATAATGTCCGTGCGTGGCTGCTACTAGTTTTCGAATTTGAATTTTTCGTTCACTTACAACCATGAGTTTTATCACTGCTTTTTGAAATAACTGAATCAACTGAACGTATTTTTTATGCATATTCACACTTACATATGTATGGCAACATTATATTTGCCTTCCCTCTAATGGATAAGTGTCATGAATCTCCGCAAAGCCATATAAAATTCTTTTCCAGTATTTGGTCTTAAAGATGGAGGTGCTTGGGACCACTATTAAATTAATTTTGTTTAAATTTTAAAAAGTTTGACAAGTTAAAATTAGAATAGTAATGAACTTTCTTTATGTTGCATGAAATAATGATTTTGCAAAAACTTATTGACTTCCATTTGCAGTAAAAATCAAATAATTTTTCAATACATTTCGAATCACATTCTTCGCAATTGTATTGAAGTATCCATGCTTGCAATGCACTTTGTGACGAGAAAAAATTGTGTAAAAGAAAAACTCTACAATAAACTTGATTTCTGTACAAAAGTTGTTTGTGCTTTTGTTATGTTGCCATCACGTCCGTGTTCATCTTTACCAGAGATGGTCTCAGCTCACGTGATTGGCATGAAATTAGGTGTGAACGAACGTTGAAAAAATAAATTTTTTTCTAGAAATATATTTTAATATGTAGTGTAAACATTCTAAAGAAATTGTCGAATATCTATTACGATTATTTAGGATATTTTCTCAACTAATTATTGAATATTTGGATATGATTCCACATTAGAGCGCATACTGTGAGAACCCGCTCTCCTCAGAAGAAATTTAGCCTCCCAGAGTTTTTCCCTTGTTAAGGAAATTTTGATAAATGACATCCTTTTTATAGGCTGTTGCCCCTCCGGAAGCATACCCAGGGATGGGGCTCCTTAGAAAATACTTTGGTTTCACCCACGGAGAAATTTATTGTACTTCTTTTGAATCGAAAAAAATTTACTTAAATACATAAACAATTATAGAATTGATAAAACATTTAAGAAACTAGAAACACTCATGTTTCCTCATCTTATAAGAAAAAGTGCCGATGGCATAGAAGCGTCATACAGCTGCGAGAGTGTTTAATTTCCTTTAAATTGGACTTTCATCATCGTGATTAGCTTCTCTTTACACTTACGTGAATATGCAGAAACATAAAAAATATCAAAATCGTATAATTGCGTTTATGATTGTAATATAAAATTTAGTCACGATTCCAGCTCTGGTATCTTGATAAAATATGAAGATCATTTTTATGATGTGTCTTATTTCATTTGAGTTGTATTGTTGTTTTTTCCCTATTTGCTGTTTTTCTTATACTTATTTTTTGTGCCATATTTTAAATATTTCAAGACCAAAAGAAAGTGAAATTATTTGGTGATTACACTAGAGTTTTTTAAAAAAAGTAAAACAACTAAAGACGGAAATACAAATTTACCGCATGGAGGAATTGTGGTTTATGTTAAAAGTTGTGAAAAAACCGGCTAAATACTTAAATGCAAAGAAAGAGAAGATAAAAGGAGATTTATACATTTGCAGCTTTTTAGTACGTTATCACTTCAGCCTCAATGCTGCATACATATGTACATACATAAAGGGTAGTACAAATGCAAGTATCTTTTTAAATCATATATTATTTTGATACTGACAGATTTTTTCTATCCGAAATATTGACTATCAGCTCAATACTCATAACCGAGGGAGTCAAAGTAAGGCTCTTTATGTTTAAATAACGTTGGGAAATATTGTAAAATAATCGGACATAAAATTTGGTCAAAAAGATCATCTTTTCTGACGAGGAGTGTGGCATATGTCTACAAAATATTGCGGCATCTTAGGATCGGTAAATCCACAGGTCATTGTTGAGAAGCCGATGCACCCACAGAGAGTGACTGTTTGTGGCGGCACCATTGGCACACCGTTAAAGTCAACGGCAAGTGGCATAGAGCCATGGTTACGAATTTTTTAATGACTTGAAATAAATAATATGAACTTGGATAATCATCTTCGTTTCAGCAGGATGGCACATCATGACACACAGGTCATTTAATCTAGAAAAATATACTTGTATTTGGACCACCCGATACTTACATACTTGGGTAACTGTGTAATTTCTCTAAGTTCGAAGTCTTGATGAAACTGGAAGTATGTAAGTCTCTGTCCACTTCTGCAACTTTTCTCTTTCTATATTTTTTTGATTGCATTTTTTAATTGCATATCGCAAAATGCTTTTTAGCTTCAGACTTTGTTATGCAATTTTCTTGCACATTTCTTGAGTTACTTACGTGACTACCTTCCTTTTATTTTTTTAAGAGTTTTGAGAAAAATTAACAACATTGGAAAAACAAAAATTGCGTGTTTGAATTTTTTCGTCTTAGGATAAGTATCAGATTTTTGTTTTCCGCTTAGGCAGAGCTAGAGAATTATCTAGGGAGGTGTACAGCTTTGAGAATTTTTTTGATTGCCGCTGACTACCAGTGGCTTATTTCAGCTAACCGACACGGCTGTTTCTAGCAGTGAGAAACGTCGCAAGGAAAAATTTAACCTTAAGCATTGTCACAACTACCAGTCCTTTAACCAGCATAAGTATGTTTTCCCATAATCTCTGGCTTATCGTACTGTCGTCGCATGAGCACAGAAAGGCAACGCATTCTTTAACAATCAGTAGAGCACAAGTCTTAGACGGTACTGATTCCCATAGTGCAAGATGGGACTGTGTAACTTGTGAAGTTCGAAGTATTGGTAACATTTCTATATATCCTTTCAAAGCAACAATATCATTGTGTTCTGAAACGAAAATGCATGTGTGAATAGCAGATCTGAAGAAAAAATTGTGAGAATATAACAATTGAAAGATCGAATAATTTACAAACGAGTATGTGTGCATTTTATGACGTCGTGGAAACTTGAATTTGAATGCTACAGCGGTGTAACAAGTGCTACTTATTTTGCTTTATGGATTTCCATTGAACATGCAACTGTCATAAGAGCATGTTTTTATTATTGTTGTTGCTGTTGCTCTTAAGATAATCAATTTTTTTCTTGTTGTTTTATTATTTTCGCTGTGCATTTACAGACATACATACATACATACATACATATGTATGTATTTCGATGTAAATTTGAAGGAGGTAGAAGTTAAAGAGCAAAAATTTTTACATAAATATCTCGTATCTCTACCTGATGTTGGCGCTAAGGTGTGTTCCGTATGTACATACGTATGTATGTATGTACACACTTATGTGTATATGTATATATGTATGTACATATGTATATGTATGTAATACCACATGGTGTTGTAATAATAATATGTATACAACAATAACAAAGCCAATAACAGCGACAACATTCAAAAAAGAAGGCTTAACCGGCTTCTGGAAAAAAGCACAAAAAAGCATAACGTAATATAAGTAGTATATGCACATACAAACGTATAACGGTTAACGAATAATCAGATATAGTATGAAAAACATTGGCAAGCACACTCATGCACATACAGTCTTTGCAAAAATTATAGTGATGGCAAATTATTCAATGATTTGTTTGAGAAAAAATTTTTTTCACTTGGAGATTCTTATAGATTTTTGTTTGATTTGCGTATGTTGTTGCTCAGTTCTATTGAGTTCTAATAAAATAAAGGATGAAATAATTCCAAATACGTGTCTCATGTACATATGTAAGTATGTAAGTATGTATATCTTTTTCCAAAAGTAAAAAAAAAAAATATTAAAAAACTTAAAGGAAAGAAAATTTTATATATGCAACGTATGTAGATGAAACGTTAGATGTCTGATTTTTTTTAAATTAAAGTGCTCCTGTATAAAACGCAATACAATCATATCAGTGGACAATCTATCCTTGTGTTGTTTTATTTTCGAAATACTTATACCAAGGAAGTCTTAAAATAAAATTCACTGGAAAGATTAGCAAAATATTTAATTCTTCTGAAGGATTAGCTGATCAGTATAAAAACAATACCAGTACATATGTATGTATGTATATGTAAGTTCATATGTATGTATGTATATTAGTGATGTTACGAAATTAAATTTTTACTATACGAATACGAATGTTTGAGGCATTATTTGCGAATATTAGATTTGACATTTTTAAAGTTGGTTGTTTACCTAAAAACAAAAAGGGCTGATGATGAAAACTCACTGTCATAAGATGTGTGATTGCCTGTAGGTATCTCCTTGTCAATATCAAGTCAAAACTTTAATAATGAAAGCTAAGAAACAAACGACTTGTATTTATAAAGACGAAGGTGCTTTAACTCACGATATTAAGAAGATTCTTTAAGAAATATGTAGATATGATGTCTCTATAAGAAATTATAGTGATTGGTATTATACTAAGCAAGAGCTTGGGTCCTCAATTTGATCTCAGTAGTATCCAGCAAAAAAAAAACAGCTCCTAGAAATAGAAATGCAAACGCTGAGATAAGGATCCGGAAGTAGTGCAAATACAGTTTATTTCCTATGATTTCATATGAACTTGTCTTTGCAGGATACGCTCTGTTTTTTCCCATTCAACAATTTGGAATCTAACTTCAATATGTTGAGAAAAATTAATTTTTTGGTTTTCATATAATTTCATATTGTATAGGGCTTTGTTATTTACTAGAAGAATGAGAATTTACATATGAGAAGGGGCTCAACTTGCAAGAATCACGATTTCTTTTTCTTTATGTGCGAGTAAATTTATAATTTATTGATTGGAGAAAGAAAATATTTTCATGTGGATTTAAGGAAATAAATAATTTTTCTATAAAGTACTCAAACGCACCCAATAACAATAAATTAGTAACAAATTAGCACACCACTATAATTAATATTAAGGCATGTCGGCAATAAATCACTTTTTTGTATTTCATAATCGACATCATTTCTGATTAGTTGATCTTTGACAAGTTGCAACATCACGTATGTGCAAAGCACATCCAAACTTCTTGTACTCCCACTTACTTCAATGGAATTCATAGCAATTTGTGTAGGTTTTTTTGTTTGCTACTGGAAGATTATTCTTTTAAGTTCAAAATAAAGATTTCTGTATAATAAATTATTACAAATTAATATATTTTCTTTGTGCCATGTTCTTAGGGCCACTTTTTGGGTTCGAGATTAAACTTAGTTTAGTTAGCTAAACTGAAAATAAATTTAATCTCGTAACAACTGAGTTCGATTAGTTTTCCGGTGGTGGCTTAGACCTTCCAGTGTTACCATACTGAATGAACAAAAATGGCAACATTTCTTGCAAAAGTTAAATGAATTTTATATTGCGTATAAAGTGAATATTTCATAAGAGTTCAAAAATAGAAACGTTAAGCAATATCAAAGGCATCAACTTAATCTTCGTCATAACTAAAGACATTTTCTAGAATTTTATTTTATTTTTCTTTGTATTATTTATTTCAACCGATTTTTGTAAATAGGCGTGTGTATGGGACAGCTTACATTTGAGTTTAAATCACCAACATTGGCCGTTTAAATTAGTAAGCATTAGTAATACGTGGATTAAAAGTTATTTAAACTCTGACCTCAAACCCGAAAACTGGCCTTTAATAAAGGCAATAATATGCTCAATAATATTGCGTAGTCTATAGGTATTTTTTTGCCATATACATTTTACATGCAATCAACAAATCGTTAATATATTTGAACTGAACACTTTGAACTTACGGAGGCTAGATTTTGTTTTTGGAAATACGAGATTTCATATATGTATATATTGTTGCTCTATTTTTTTATATGACAATGTATTATGCTTTTTTATTTAGTCCAAAAGTTTAAAAAATTACACTGTGCAACAAGTAAAATTTTCACTGGCTCAAAGCCAAAGCTAAAAAAATTTGGAAAAAAGTTGAAGCGTAAATTTTATTGAATTTTAATACAAGATGTATATCAAAATATTAAAAAAAAATTTCAAAAATGTTTCTCCAGATTTATAAAAATTTATTTGATAGAAATCTAGGAAGGTTTTTTATAACATTAGAATAAATTTTTTACTAGCAGCGAGGAAATGTTTATAATGTGGCTGCAAAAGTGTCTTTGGAGCCATTCGACAACCAATTTCTTTTTTAAATCGAGTAAATTTTCTAAAATTTCAATTCGCTATTTCACTTTTAATGTTTGTATAGTGGAGGTTAGTTCAAAAATTATCTTATCCTTAGATAAGATTAGGAAATTAGGCAAACAGCCATATGTACTTATTGAAAATCGTTGTCCTTCCTGACATTGTTCTTAAATAATGGCACCACCCAACTTCAATTTTTCTCGCTGACAATTGATTGCTTTTGTTTAGTCGAATAATTCTATAAAATAATTTTTTTCTCATTTTATTTTTCTTGTATCCAGTTTCGTTGCACATTTATCTCTTTGTTGTTGCTGCTATTATTTTGTATAAAGTGTCAAAAGTTGAAAGAACATTTAATTAAATAAATAATAAATAAAAAAATGTAAAAGGAATTAAAATAAAAATGTATGTGTGTATGAGTGTTCACAGTGTTCAATTTATTTTTTATAACCTTTTTTGGTGTTAAAAAATTGCAAAACTATTTGAAATTTGAATTGAAATTTAGTATTTCGAAGACTTTGTAATATACGAATAGAAAACAAAATTCTTAAAAAAGTTTTTTCTGCATAAAGCAACAATTGAAGTTTAAAGGTCATGTTTTTATGTGCATATTTTGCTTTTTGTTTAGCAAAACTATTCTAAAGGTGTCAAGGAATTTTTGATGATAAAAAAAACTATAAACTTTTGTATGCTAGAGTTGTTATTGTTGTTGGTGGAAGAACTAAGTGTAATAATGTTTTACCACTTCATTAAAGTTTTATTAGCTTAATTAAGCTCTTGTTGAAAACTTATAGTAATTAGACACATATTTTTTATTAAAATGTTTATTATGGGGGAAGTATGTAAGATAAATATGTGGGCACTTGTATATTGTAGAGCTTTTCATGAGGTTCTATTGGCTTTTATCTACTTCCGGGATATATAATATTCTTGAATTTTTTTATTTTTACTTGTTGCTTCCAGATCCGACTCTGAGTCATTAAGTTTATGTAATGTGTCCTGTGTCTCGTTATTGTTCGATCCAAATAGTCATTTAGCTTTAAGCTAAATTAGACTTTGTTCAGCCTCAGAAATTCTATATATTACCATTGAAACTTAATAATTTAGTTTTTCTGTTTGTTAGTTATTTTTTAATTAACACATTTATTACTGAACAGAGGAGTTCATTCGCTGATAGTGAGGCAGACCAAAGTCCTAGGTAGGAATCGAACCCAGTACCCATACTGACAGGTTAGTACTTCTCCCATAACCTACCCAGCCTACCCGCTATATATACACAAAAATATTCTGTACAATATTTAATTAAGCCTGGTCAGATCTGCTGTTTTCAGCTTAAAAATCATTATGTTATGAAAAGTACTAAATTTTATTCAAATTTGAGATGACTTTTAATTGAAAATAAAAAGTTATGATCGTTTGTCTAAAGCCACATTATATCAGTTAAGTTTTATAAGAAAATTTATGTGACTGTATTTCAGAATTGTTTCTATACTTCTTAATAAATTTGCATATTGTCCTTTTATCACTTTTGGTATTTTTTTGTGTCCTCTTGAAGAAAAAAAAATGAATTTCTAATGAGTGATGGTGGCTTATTACCATTAATTTTTTATTTATATGTATGGATGTATGTATGTCTGTATGTATGCGTATAAAAATTATTTGTATAGCAAAAGTACCAAAAAGAGGTACAATTTTTTTACCAATATATTTTTGAGTTTCCCAAAAGTGTCAACACTAGTTAGGCCTTCTTTTGGGTAAAAATATTATCAAAATTTTTCTTCCATTAAATATTTCTCTAGAACATAAATTTAATGCCGAAAAGTTGCAACTTTATGTTTTTAACACTGTTCACATACACTCATTATCAAATTTCATTTCTAATTGTATTACTGTCTTACATATCGAACTATGTAGTTCATTCCTTTTGAGCATATTTTTTTCGCTTTAGTAAATGAGTACCAAAAAATTTCTTCTAGTAGATTGGGACGAAATCCAATGGAACTCTGTATGTCGTGAGTTTTTTTGTTTGTTAATTTGTCGTTGTGCACATGATGCATGAAAAAATAGACATTTTTAAAATTTTAATTATTTTACAAATGTCTCTTTAATAAATTAATCAGGAAATATTTACAAAAATATAAATCACAATTTAATTAAATCGCGCAAACAAAAAAAAAAAAAAAACTGAATGAATAATTTAAAGTCATAAACTGTATGTAAAAACTATTTAATCGTATTAAAAGACAAAAAAGTTAATTATAGAAACTGCTCGCATAATTAAAAAAACCATGTATGAATTTGAAGAATTTTTTTTTTTACAAAAAATAAATGTATACATATAGTATAATAATATACAGTATGATTTAAACTTCCACTTGATTAAATATAAATTTATATAAAAATATAAAAATGTTTGAACTAGATAAAACGATTTTATGATTTTTTTTAACTTTTTTCTACAAGATCCGGTGTTTATTCTAAATTGCCTGCAATTTCCTTCTGGAGCTGAAGGAGTGCTGGAGAGTAGTTTAAATATAAGTATGGGGCGCTAGGGGTATAATGATAAGGCAAAAATTCTGATTGGTTCTATTTCGTCAATCCAAAGTGATCCTAATCAATTACACTTCAAGTCGAATCACAAACCTCCACGAGATGGTCCCTAGCAAGTGGACGTCTGTTCTATATAAAATTTGTTTTACACTCAACCAGTTATTGGCCCAATCATCAAACTAAAATGCAGTAGACCAATCATTGGCTTATCTGAGATAGAATGATTAATGAAATCTCACACAACATATGAATCCCTGAATGGGAAGACCAGGCAACTACATGTAGGAAATGCGAACATAGCGATGAAATAAAAAGGGATGGTGTCGAGAGAGAGAGAGAGAGAGAGTGGGATTTAGCGACAGGTAGTTTGAGAGACAAGAAGAGAATGGACGAACAACGAAGAGAATGTGACTTGGATTAGATCGGGGGATATATAGAGCAACACCCACAACCGAAAGAACTCTATAAGGACAACGGACAATAGGAAAACGATTTAGTTAGAAAAAGAACACAGATGATGGCACATAACCGAAATATCTGCTCTATTTACAAACCAATTTTCGATGTTGGATGTTGGAAAATCGTTCTTTATAAAAATGTACTTGTATTTTGAGCAACATCAAATATCGAAACACTGTTTTTTTCATTGGTCCATCGCTTCGGCTGAAATGTATTATATCCATTTAATTTTTTTCCTCTCTTGTGGTGCGTTTGAAAATTCCATTTGACATCCGTTTACGTATTTACACCCGTACTTTTACCTAAAATTCCTGTGATTCCTTCCATGAACCACTATTTATATGTATGTCATGGAATGAAAGTAATAGAAAAACGTTTGATTTTAGTCCGTCAGATAGTTGATTTTCATCCCTTCTCTACACAGAGAGAAAAAACTACGAATGATAAATGATCACCTCGGCCAGTTTGTATTAATTCCTTTCAAGTGTTATGAAAACAGAATTGATATATTTTACCTTGAGCATTTTAATGTGAAAATTTATAATCGCAAAAGTCCATTATGATATTTGTATCAATTGTGGAAAATTTTAAATTATTATTACAAATTTGTGCAATTGTGTTTTATTATTTTTTTTTTTTTTTGAAAATTAGTTTTTCTTATGAAAAATATTTACTTCTTTAAATCTACACAAAATCATCATTGTACTACAATCTATTGTTCAAACTTAAACAGATTGTGCCTTTTGGCAATTTTGTATCCTGTTTAGACGCAAGTCTATTCTTTTGTTCAGATAATTTACTTTTCATTGGAGACATTTTCATTTCCTGGTGCTTTTAATTTTATAAATTGAAAACATTCACCCAATTAATATTCAAATATATTAAACAAGCTGAAAAATTTTGAGATTCAATTTAATGTTTTAATTTTTTTAAACAATTTTTAATAAAATTCAATAAGTTAAGGCATATTACAACAGAAATTTTAAACACCAAAAAAAAATAATAATAAATATATAAATGTACGAAGAAATAATTTACAATTTATGAATAAATTCACTTATATAATTTTTTTTCATTTATTTTCAGCATTTAGCAAAATTTTCATTAAAAAATTTACCACAAAGTATAAGTCAGCCTTACAACTGATTTTACAACTAAAATAATACTAGTAATAGCAAACGAAAAAAAAAAACATGAAACAAGTTTAAATATAGTCGTATACCAAACTTTTATAAGCAACAAAATCAACATCATTATTATTATTTGACAAATTGGCAGCAATTTTTAAAATTTGGCTAAAACAGCAAAAAGGCCGGAGGAAAAAAAATATAAAAAAATATACCTTAATAAAAGCTTAAAAATTTAAAGCGTCAAACTATAACCACCAAATTTGACAAATACTGGGATTAAACTCTAACGCTTATTTCAACTTATTCCAATCATTCATCCATCCATCCATCTATTGATTCGTTCAACTTTTGTTCAATACTTGACGGAATCTCGTACTCTTTTGGGAATTTTTCTATTCAATACTGGATTTTTTATGTGCTGACAAGTTTGGTAAGTTGTTGGTTGATTTTTTTAATAATAATAAAAAAATAGAAATAGTTTTATAAATAATGCTGAAAATATAAATAATAATTTTTATTACATTTTAATATTAAATATAAATTTATGTGAATATTACACTCAGAGTATGCGGAAGTAGAAACTTTTAATTTATTTAGATTTCCTTGTAGAAATGGTGCTTCAGGATAACAAGCAGGCTTGTGGTATGAAAACGTACAAGTTGTGCTTACAAACTTAATTACAGGACATTTGACTAATTTTGTACTAAATTTGTTTTTATCACTTCGAGCCCAAATACAGTAGAGTTTGGCTATAACGTTCTCCAATTATGACAAACTCTCTTGTATAACGAACAACTCATCCGGTCCCAACAATTTTTCACAAATATTTCATAGAAACTATTACGGTCATTACAAACTACGGGTATAGCGAACTTTCGCTTATAACAAATTATTTTTTATATATAAAATACTTGTAAAAAATGTTTAAAGCGAACAAAATAAAATCGCAAATTTTTCCACTAATGTGATGCCATTATGTACAAAATATTACATCGTGGAAACTTCCACCGCGGCTTTAAAGGCTGGAATGCATCCCAAATATCCAGGGACCATAATGTCCTTGCTCGGAGGATATACTCGTGTATATTGGCTTAATTAGATATTTTTTTAGAACTGTTTGGTTACATGCTTTCAATTCACGCTGTAGTTTAATTTTCATTTTCCAAATCCAGGACATGAGGAGGATTGAAATGCTCTGTTTGTTTGAACGTCCATCCATCCGTCCGTCCATACATCCATCCATCCGTTCAACCATCCATCGGTCCGTCCATCCGTACGTCCGTCCATCCATCCGTACGTCCGTCCATCCATCCGTCCGTCCATTCATCCGTCCGTCCATCCATCCGTCCGTCCGTCCATCCGTCCGTTCGTCCATCCATCCGTCCGTTCATCCATCCATCCGTCCGTTCGTTCATCCTTCCGTCCGTCCATCCATCTGTGAATCCATCCATTTGTCCGTCTGTCCATTCATCCATACATCCGTCCTTCCGTCCGTTTGTCCATCCGTCCGCCCGTCTGTCTGTCCGTTCGTCCATCCATCCGTCCGTCTGTCCATACTTTTATCCTCCCGTCTTTCCGTCCGTACATCTGTCTGTCTGTCCGTCCTTTCATTCTACTCTGTTAGTCTGTCCATCCATTTGTCTGTTTGTCGGTCTGTCCACCCGTCTGTCCATCTTTACGCTATTCAATCCATCTTCCTGTCTGTCCATCTGCTCGTCCCTCCGTCCGTTGGTTATTCCGTCTGTCTGTTTGTCCATTCGTCCATCCATCCGTCTCTACGTTCGTTCACCAGTCCGTCTATCCAATTTAATGCATTTATTTAATGATTGAGTTTTTCTTACACTCTTACTGCTTACTACGTGAAGAGTGTATAAAATGATATTTATCTAAAGAATCTTACAATTATATTTACCAACAAATTATTGCCAAGTGTAAATTATGTTTAATATACTTACATATACAAAAATTCAATTCTCCCATACATGTGCTTATTTATAAATGTACATAAATATGTGTGTATGATTTTGAAAAAAAAAAATCTTTAAAAAATCATTTAAAAAAAATATTTTCAAACATAAAAACGTGTTCGCACATAAAATAAAATGTCGTTTATATTTAGTAGAGTATAAATAAAATAGAGTAAAATAAAAAAATTTGCAACAAAGCCGTAAAAAATGATAAAAAATGCAAATGAAATTAAATGTAATTATTATTGTGTCAATATTTATTAAAATTTATTTATGCATATTTGTTGTTGTTATTATTATTATTATTATTTCTATAAAATGTGTTAAATTTTTAACATCATGTGTGTTATTTATTTTAATAATTTGTGAAAATATTAATTTCATGTTTTACAATGTGTGTATTATATTTATTTTTTTACAAAAGAGTGTACATGAGTGTGTGTGTGTGTGTGAGAGAGAGAGTGTGTGTGTTCTGTGTGATATAATTATAGAAAGTCAATAGCGATTGAAATACATATATTAAGCATAAACCATTCTCATATATGCATGAGTTTTATCTTTATAGGTTGTTGGTTTATGTACAAGTCTAATTTATCCTCCAATAAAAAGCGATTGCGTTTTCTTTTCTGAAGAAAAAATATATCACCTTAAAAATGGGAAAACCAAGTGATGTGGTCTAAATACAAGTGCCTTGTTCAAATTGCTTGAACTGTGATGCCATAGTGAGTTCACATTTTCCATATCAGGACATATTTAGTCCATAATCCTGACTCTGTAGCGTTGATATTGTTTCCACAATTAAAAAAAGGGATCAATTGTCACTAAACTGCTTCTCTCTGTGGATGCATTGGCCTCTCGACAATGACGTGCGGATTTTCCGATCCCTATTTGTTGATTGATATGGCTGCCGAGACAAAATGCGTCTCGACAGAAAATATGATTTCGGCCAAAGCGGCCGATTATCTTGCATTACTTTCCAACGTTTTTTAAGTGTAAAACAACTCATTTTAGTCTGTGGAGTTATAATATTGACAATTTCGGACAGAAAAAATGTGTCAGTGTCAAAATAAGATAGATACGGTTTAAAAATATACTTGTATTTGGACCACTCGTTGCTTAACATTTGCAATAAAAAAATTAAAGTTATAAAATCGTTAGCAGTACTTACACTGTTCAAGCATTTTATAAGATATAATTAAGTGGTTGACATCACCGATTATTTATATTATGACGTTTATCTTTGCGATAATTTTGTAATTATAAAATATTTAATATCCATATAGTAAAATGTATTAAATTTTTATCAACTTTTTATAAAAACAAAGATGCAAATAGAAACAAAACAAAACGAAAACATCATTTGTGTAATCAAAAGTAGTGAACACTCTTCTAAACTGGGTTGATCCCTACCTTGAGTAGTTTCAAGAGGTGTAGTTTCTACCCTTAAACAAAGATGAGTGGAGAACATGACACATATTTTTATGTCATTTATGTAGAAGGTATGCCTTGTCATGCTAAAATTTTTTGGTATTAATATTTCAAACAAAATCGTTAATACTCTTCTCTAAGACTCTTGTTTAGTCAAATATCTAATATCTACAGAAATTTTGCAGAAATACAACTAAATGTTGCTAATGCCACAATAAATCTCGCCCTTTAGTGCCTGAGAAAATTTCATGCCCTCTGATATAGAAGTTTTACATCAAATATGATCATATCATATGATATAGAATTCCAACCAAAGTTGGAAATTCGAATTTTTTTCTTTCGCTTATTTACATGACCCGTCTTATCAAACCACATTGGGTGTCAAACTTTGATCACTAAATTTGGTATGGATTTTGGTTGGTTCGTTTTCTAATAAATAAATAAATAAATTGAATGCAGTACCAATTGTCTACTTAATGATTTTGTTGTCATATTCAGCATTAGGTTGGCGGACCAGCGCGCAACAAACAATGGCGTGTATACTCAGAGCCCACAAGGTCTATTGTGATGTGTAGGGGACTAACCGCAATCTACGTATCTCTATTGATAGCCTAGATATCTAAGGCTATGCTGCAGCGGAGCTTAGCAATTACACATGAAATGTTGAGCCTATCTCTTTCTCCTCAGTGTCTATTCAGCTCCTTGGTCATCTGCATGCTGCATTGGTCATCATGACCATTATAAAGTACACATCAGGTGCGATAGCGAACATTTCGCAAGAAATATAAGCTGTTTAATACTATCACTTCCTAGGAAGGAATAAGGAGTCCTAGAATCTCTACAAGAACTAGAGTTCAGTTTCCCTCAGCTTTCACTCTTTTAATCCATTTGAGAACTTAATAAAGGGAAAATAGACTTCCCTTTATGAGCTCACCAGGTTTGAATATCTGCGTGCCATAGCATACTCGTAAACCATCTGGTTGTTCCGGATACATTCACGTTGTGGACCCCATTCTATCCTGACATGGTGCCGTTCTAGCAGAGGTAGATATTAAGTGGTTTTCAGCACAATTTTTGAATTAACAATCTTTAAATAAAGAACCCTAACAGTGGCCAGACTATCAACAAATATGTCGACTGAACCGGCCTCTAAAGTTTGCAGCTTTTGTTACGGTATGTATTTCCGCCCGAGTGAGACAGGAAAGTCTAGAAAAGTCTAGAGAAAGAGAGAGTGTCAGCATCCATTTTGGTGCCGTCCGTGAAGATTGATCTTTACTGATACATCGACGGCAAAAGTACTTCTTACTTTGATTTATTTAAAATTCCGTTCTTACAAAATAATATTCTTCTATTATGCACACAAAATTGATTTATGTTAAAAAAACAATCACTTTGTTAAGCACTTGAATATTATTGCAAAAAAAAAGAAACGTTAGTGAATAAATATTCTGGTTAAAACTGATTCTTTTTTTGTGTTTGTAAAAGTGTTCTTAAAATAAGCATGAGTTGCTTTTATTGTTTTTTAAATAAAATAAATAATTAAACAAAAACACTACTTCAACCGGATTTTGTTTGATAGTCGTCTTGTATTTTCTAAATTCCAACTCACAAGTACCGCATCAGCATCATCAACATTATTGTTTTATTAATTGTTGTTGTTGGTGCTGTTGCTGTTGAAGTTGATTAACTTCAAAAATACCAACCTCTAATAAACGTCATCATTGAAATAAACATTTTTTTTTACTCTTTGTTAACTATTTTTTAATTAACCCATTTGTTACCAAGACACGATATGTATTCGTTTTTTCGTTTCCCTTAGATTATGGCTGAAAAATTGTATTTCCACTAACTGAAATAAGAAGAAACATTAGAGAATTGAGAAAAATCTCCCTATACTTGTCTCTATGACCTGTTAGTATATTTGTTCCCCAGTACGAAGTTCCCTAAGAAAATGTTGCCTCTTCAAAAATGTACTATTTGAAAAAGTTCCACTGAACATGGGCATCATTTAAAATAACCTTTTTAAAAAAAGGTAAAATTTTAAGTTGCTTTTTGGAATAGTAGCTTTTTTTAAAATTAAAAAAAAAAATATTTCATTAACGATATTTAAAAAAAAAAAATTTCTGAAAAAGACGCCCGAAGAAGCGTCGAAATATTGAAAAAAAATAGGATGTGTGTATGTATGTATGTAACGTAATGGTTCCAAAACGGCTGGGCCGATTTTGACGAAATTTTCAGGGGACCTTCAGATTACTCGGGCGGGTGACACTGTGAAGTCTGTTTGGCAGAGAGGCGTGGCAAAATCCAATAATTCATAAAATGAGAACGGCTGGGCCAATTTCTGTAAAACTTTTTGTCAGTTGTTCGTATTTTCGAGAAGAAGGTTTTTATGGAATTTTGGAAAATCCTTCCGGAAAAGTCGGAAATTTGGAAAAATCGAAAATCGAGTTTTTGTATGAAATTTTGTTTGAAATTATTCCTTAATGGCTTTTCAAATGAAAAAAATAGATAGTTTGTCTGAAGCCTTAAAATTGGGGCGAGGCGAAGTTCGCCTGGTCCGCTAGTATTGAAATAAAATAAATTCGATTTTTATAAAAAAACCTAAAGCTCGTTAATGAAATGAAAGATATATTAGAAACGTCGAAAACATATTTTTTAATTAAGTCAAATAGGTGTGGCGTGGTGTAGTGGTTAAAGTTCTTGCCTACAAAACCGAGTACCCCAGGTTCACTACCTGGCAGAGGCCAAAAAAGTTTTTCACCATGGCTTTTCAAGTTTTAAAAATTAAGTGGCTTCAAGCCCCTCCTAAAAATCCATCCAATGAGCCCCCTGACCACCGCCTCTCCCTGGAAAAGAGTATAATAACATGACAAACAAAGGTCAGGCAGCCACCCACCTTCTGGGTAAAAAAATAGGAATCAAAGATTAGCAAGGTTCCTCACCATTACACCAAAATACAGAAGGGGCGTTGTTTCTAGGCAACGATAGATGGCAGCCCCATTGTCCTAGACCGGCTACAGCAGTCCAATCATCTACTTAGATGGAACAAGAACCCCGAAACTTATAAAAGCAAAAAATAAATAATAACAATGTGAAAACAACTGCAACAACAACTCGTGTGAAGATGGATATGCTTTGTAGAAGCCCTATGCTCCCTCCAGGAGTGAAAGGAACATATAAATAAAATTGGAAATTTTCGCAGCTCCTATTTCAAAAAGGTATTTGTTTACAAACTGTCTTTTCCCAAGGTATCTTTATAAAAAGTGCTAAATTCTGAAAGCAGCCCTCTAAAAAGGAGTTATGAAAAAGTACTTTAAAAAAGTACAATGTTGAATAAATTCGACAAAAACAGTAAAAGTGATATAATACCCGCACACTGCACAACACGGATATTTTGTTTTAATCACACTACTGTTTCTCTTTATTACTAATAGAATACAAATAAACTTCTATTAAATTAGCGTTTTTAATGCGGCAACATACGAGGTCTGTTCAACAGTAAGGGTGAATTTTGAAATTTCTCGGGCTATGTGCATTCGATAAGCGGTGGCATATGGTGATTGTACTCTGAGTCAGAATGTTTGTTTACAAGTGGTACAAGATGATCCTGGAAACTCCATCACATCAAAAATCAATGAAAATCTTGAGAAAGTTGGCAATAACAAAAATCCCATCCAAATAGACTTGTAGTTAAGGTCATGGAATGAGCTCCAATGAAATATGGAAACTTGTTTCCGAAGGCCAAATGTTTTTAAGAGTAAGACGTTGTTTATTCAGGGCATATTTTTCTTAAACTTATGTTGTTTATTATATTTTTTGTTATTAATTAACAAACACACACTGCGAAGCTACTTGGCTTATCTGCAGAGATATCCGGAGTCTGCGGCAGGAGTCGAACCTGTGATCTTCGGACTACCAGTCTAGTACACTAGCTATTAGTCTACGAAGTGCACTTTCAGAGAAAATTCATTGTTTAACCAAACAACTCTTATATGGAGCAACTTCTCTGTAGAGGATCTTCCTATTACTTTTAACACGGGAGACTTCAAATCGAATATCCTAAAGGCTATTCCTTCTTTTATAGCTTCCGCAATTTATGTTCCTATTCCAGTATATTTTACGAGTGAGGGAAATTCTTTAACTACTGGCCCATTAAAAGAAATTAACCCTCTACCAAAGATAAATCAAACCAGCAAAGTCTTATACACACTTGCATATACGTAAGTATGTATCTGGAACTAGGAGTGATTATTGTTCAAATCAAATTTAGCGCTTAAGGCAGATAAGGGATACGATCCAGAATTCTTTTTAGCCGAAAAGTTTATGCTTTATATAATATTCCTCTCTTTGATGGCTCACTGGTGTTCAAAAACTCCTGTCCCGAAAGTGTTAATCTTGTTTTGATTTAATGTATTGTATACAATTTTTTCCGCAATAATATTTATATGCATATATTTTGTTAAATACTTTTATTGTTTATTTTTCTAAAATGATTCTTATTGTTCTTTTGTATATTTGCTTAATATTGTTTGATTTTTTTTTTATATTTTTCTCTTCTTTGTTTCTGGTTTTTTCAATACTATTCCATGTTCAAGTTGTGGGTTTTGCATTTGAATTTTTCGTTTTTATTTTTTAAATAAAAGTTGAGTTGAGTTTTACGCGGATTTGATTTGATATTTGGATTTATTGGGAAACTTTATTTCATGTAGTCGATAGTGTGGGCTCAAAATCACCAAAATAAGTATACATTATTTCATTTATATAAATACATTTTTGACGCTGTTAAAATAGGTTAGTACTGCAAATATTTCCACAGATTTTTAAACTGAAATGAATTCAATGGGATTTGGTTTATTTAGATATATTCCATCAAACTGATTTTAAATCTTTGATTGAAATTTCTTTTAAGTTTTTATAAAATAAATCACATGAAGTCTGTTTAAAAACTGTCATTCATACACACATATATGTACATATCTACTACATACCATATGTATAAAGGATAAAGGGTATAAAACTTCAAGGACAACACGTACAGAAGTGCATGGCTCCATAATAAATCAGAGCAACTGAAAATAATTCTTTTAAATGATTTGAGAAAAATAGATAATTTAGACAAGGTGTGATCTAAGGAATGACTTGGCTTATGTGATAGATAATGACCACGATGAAGGAATGCACTTAACCAATTAAGACCTCCGTCTCAGGACATAGTGGCTAGAGTTAGGCGTTCATGAGAAAATTTTAAACAAAAGATCGTTGATCGTTTGTTTCTGAAAATAAATTTTGCATTAAAATAATTTATGGTAATAAATTAATAATTTGCATCTGCCTCTTGTCACCTTAGTCGCTTTTGTATAGTAAAAACAAATATATATATATATATATATATATATATATATATACTATTATATATGTATATATATATATATATATATATATATATATATATATATATATATATATATATATATATATATATATATATATATATATATATATATATATATATATGAAAATTCATGCATATCCATTTGCTTCATCATACTTCCAGTTAAGTACAGCTTGTCAAGTAAATGCTTGCACAATGGAACAATGAAGCAAACTATTCATTAATTTTTGCGACGAATATGTAAAATGCCGTAAGAGCTATGATCACGAATATCTAAGTGCAAAATAAAACATGTAACACATAGCCGCATTATATATTTTTTTACAACTGGAAAATATGTGCTGTTGAATGAAATTTCATGTGTTGCCAGTTTTGCCATGTTATTTGCTTTAAAATTTACTTTCTATCATCAAATAACAGAAGTTTCATGAAAAAATTAATGGGACATTTTAAGGCAGGGTATAATATTGACCCTCTAAAAAAAAATTAAAAAAGATGCCATTTATGGTATATATAATTATCTTAAGTTTTTGATAAAGTTCGAAAAAATATTGAAAAAAAAAAATCACTAAATATTATTTTGCTTGAATTTATTTTAACATAATTTCCTAAAAAGATTCAGACTATATATAAATATTTGCCATCTTTGATACAACCACAAGACATAATAGAAAACTGGAAAGAACTACACCCTATAATAAAAGAAAACCTTAATGAGCACTTGCAATTGGCAGCTAGTAACAACAGAACTTGAACAGCATGACATCTGTTAATAATTAGAGACTCCTATGAAGTCCACATACAACTATTTGTTGTACTTTCTACAATTTTTTATTATCTTAGGTGATTACCTTGAAAATCCTAATGTTGAAAAAGTGTTAAGTATGCAAATTGTTAACATTGGTGTAAAGACTAGTATTGTGTTATCCTATTAAAGGAGCTCCGTTAATAAGAGTATTTGTGTATTCTCTTGGTATCTATGCAAGGAACTATGGTGTAATTAAAATAGAATGTCCTTGTTGTGCAATATATATTATTTTCAAGCAATCTAAATGAATATATAGAAAATTACGGGTGCTTAGTGGCTTGTGTACTACACTAGTATGTGGATGGTCGCAAGTTCGATTCCTGACGTAGACTCTGTGTGTTTCTTCAGACAAACCAAATGACTTTGCAGTTTGCATTTCTTAGAAATATAGTAAAAAAATTAACCGTTAAAAAAAATTAAACGCAACAATATGATGCATGAAAGTCTATGCCATTCTATATTGAGCTCACGAAAAGTTGTTGTGCCGTGCGAACTTTGAGCAGATGTGTCATTAGTTTCATACTATCGTTATGACGACATAAGCTATAAGCGCCAATGAAGGGCGCTACAAATCAATGGGTAGAGTTGCAAAAGATTCACGTCAGTACCTGCCCGAAGGCCCAACCTGACGGTGCACTATTGCACAAGGGTGAATAAAGTACGTTCACCACCGCCCCAGTAGCCCCCGCCAAGGGCACATGACGGAGCGCCAACTAACATGTGCCCCTGACAGGGACAACATGGTAGCAAGTTCCGTACAGGCTGCTGGACCATGTACAGACACCTTGCTAAGATGCTTGGAGCTATCTAACCTCCTACTACCCAAATGGCACGGCAGTGGAACTTTTACCCCAATCTGACCTGAAGCTTCACCTACCGTAACCATTAGAGCAGCTCTGTCGAATAGCAACAGCACCTAGAGATATATGGCCTGAAGAGAACATCCACATCATGCCACTAGCCCATGATTGAAGACACACTCATCCAGCCCATACCTCTCCCCGCGTATCTTTGGGTTTTAACCACAGCCACCACGTGATCCCCGAAGGGGCCTCACCAATAACCAGTCTAGGACACGTCCTAGGGGCTACTGGTTCCCGTGGCACCAGATAGGACTCTGGTCAGCCGCGTGTTAAAAGCACCTCCGATTTTAGGTTCCTTGCACACCTGAGGCATCGGTAACACCTCTACCCAGACTAGCGTAGCAAGCTACTTCCTTAATTACTTATATGCACGCCCGTTACCCTGGTATTCAGGGATTGGGTAGTAACATATTAAGTTTTAGGGCAATTGGCCAAAGGTCAAGGTCTGGAAAGACCAACTACCCCTCCGGACGAGTGAGCGAACCCACTTTTACCTTTAATTTACTTGCATGCGCGCCCGTTGCCCTGTTGTTTCAGGGATTGGGTAGCAACATACAAGTTTTTAGGGGTTATCAGCAAAAAGGCCTAGGTCCGGAAACCTGATAACCCTATACCCCAGGAGGTTCAACACCAAGCCACCAAGACAGGATGAATTGACCGCGCCCCCTGGGGGAAAATCAATGGGTAGGAAAAACAGTGCCCGATCGGTAAAATCTAAAGCATTATGATATTCCATATGAACAATGAGTACATGACTATCTCTTGCATACGTCGCCATGAACGTGAGACATAATACCGTCAAATTTTTTTCTGCCAACCACAGCAGCTATTTCAAAATTGAGCTCTAGGATACATTTTCGTTGTTTAACTACGTTTGACTTTTGGACAATTTCGTATTCTGTTTTTAATTTTTTATATATGCCCAACAAATAAAAAATATTAATTCATATGCAGCATTTTTGATTGGCTTGCTCTTATTAGAAAACACTTGAATTTCATGTCGCCATTCCTACATCAGTAGTTGCTTATAATATCTCTATATTTTATAACAATTTCATTATAATATTACTTAAGCTCAAGATTTTATTTAGTGGTTAAACAATTTTATTTGAAATTATCGATATTTAGATACTCATTGAATATCAACTTCAGAACAAAATTTTCCTGAAGATGATACTTCTTAAGTTTAAGTAAAATTGTTTAACCACTAAATAAGACCTTGAGCTTAAGTAATATTTTAATCAAAGTAGTTGCTTACTTTACTAATAATTAAATTAATTAAATTTATTTTTCCTAAAATGTATATATTCTCTAAGCATAAGATATGCAAAATTCTTTCATTCTGCTCACATTTACTCGACAGACTGTACGTATATTGTTAAAGGATGGTAAAATCGCATTAATAACTTCCGAACAAAGTGTTTGCAGAAAAACATAAAATACAATAATTATAGATGATATTTATCAATTAATTGAATTAAATACGTAAACCAACATGTTCGAATAGTTCTATATCTAGATAAATTTTCATTTTTTATCCCTTTTTTTTATAAAATAATATTTAATGGCTTGAAAGCGGATTTATATTTAATCTCTGTATTTAAAAACATGCAGTAAATTAGTTTCAATAATAATTATTAAAATCTAACAATTTTGTATTACAAATGAAATTTAAATAAAACAGAATAATCACTTAATTACATAAAATGCTAATTTTTACAACTTTTTCTTGTTGTTGTTTATTAATTTACATATGTTTTAATTGTTATTTGTTCATGTCTCTCTTTCTTTATTTGTTTTAGCATTATAACGTTTGCGAAGCATGAAGGGTTGGTTTGATGCATTTCGAGACGATGGTGGACCCACACTTTATTCATTTTCAAATCGTACCCCCGTAACGGGTGATGTATCTATTGTTGCCGTATCTGTATTATTTGCAACATTCTATGTTGCTTTTTTAGTTATATTTCCAGGTGTAAGAAAACAGGTGAGCAAAAAAATTAATATTAATTTATTTTATAAAAAGTTAAAGCAATTTATGTAAAAGATAAAAATGTTAACAACCTTTTCTTGATGACGGGCGTATAGGATTCAGAGAATGAAAGATTATTTCCTCTACAAAAGTAATTCAAAAAAAGTTTATATTGACTAAGTGAGAAAATTTTTGATATATTTTTTGTTTTATCTTAAACAAAATCCCCGAAAGCTTTGGCAACTACGCTTCTGCTTAATGAATATACATATTTTACGTAAAAAATGTTAATTTTTATGAATATTTAACCATACAGAATCTCCTTTTAGTAGAAATATTGGATGTCTGTCATAAATTTTTAATTTTATTTATGTAGATTAAAAAAAATGTCTCCACACGTTTCCAATTAAATATGACTGTAATCGTTGAACATGTAAATTAATTACGAATAATATATCGTTGATATTTAAATGCAAAAAATAATGGCGTTTTCGTTTCTGAAATAGATTATAAAATTTTTTGCCTTTAAAAACAGAAAAAAGGAATTCAGTATTCTTTAATAAACGCAAACTTATTACGAAAGATCACAGAATAACATAAAGAAAATAAAATTTTCAAATTATTGTGATAAATAGGTCGTGTTATGTGGCTCGTGGCACCATGTTGTGGAAACCACATATCGCCCAGTTCATAATCTTCAATTACAGCTCAAAAACAGTCTGTTAACAGACCAGAACCAAACAGTCGCTTTTTCCGAATGCAATGAATCTTTCCAAATTACTTCTGGGTCCTCCGAGCCTCATATGCGACGATTTTGCTGCCTAGCGTAACCAACGAGTCATTTCTCACACAGCTTTATCGCTAAAGAATTTTTTTTATGAAAAATCAACATTGAAACCCAGCTGCTCTCGCACTCAATCAGTATATCTACGGCATTGTGAATGGTAAGCGAGGTTTGATTGTTGCGTGAGTTGGACTTTATATGGATGAAAGTGCAAATTTAAATATAAAATAAGCCATAATGAGCCATAAGGTAGGGCCAATTGCGGAGAACGCCATGGAATCAAAAAATTTGTATTGTCTGTCATACTTTCTCTAACAGAAGCAATCTTTTTAGCAGTGCGCACATTGCAATGGTACACAGGCCGACTACATCTGCAACGCTTCCAGTCTCTTCAAATTTCTTATAAATTTTGCCAATTTCTTGTACAGTAGGTCGCTTATGACAACCATAATTATCATGTGATGCTCGAAAACCACCATTTTTGTTGTGAGTTTTAGCTGTGGATCTGCTAAAGCTTTTGCGACTTTTTTCACTTTATATAACATACATATATGATTAAATAAAATATGTTCGTTTCATTTATATGGTATTTGGTTGACTTTATAGCCTCAATTATTAAAAGAAACAAAATATAGGACGGCATGATACAATTACAGAGAGTAGGCGGATAAAACCTTCCTAATGAAAAAAATGGAAGCCATTCTCAAGGAACATTTTTGTTGCTTCCAAAAATCAAGCAGTGATATTTTTAAATTTTCTAGGAAGTCAAGTTGATAAAGTTTTGATGAAAAATATACACATCTTTATAATAAATTTAAATGTAATTTTTTTATGGTTGTTTTATTAAATCTAATTTAACATAAAATTATTTTGTTTTGACAAAAAAAAGCGTTAAGTGTATTGTGTATATTGCTGAATAGTATTCAAAAATGAGAAATTGGAAATAATAAAAATATTGTTGCAATTACAATTTATATTGTAAATTAATTTATCGGGCGTAATAACAAGGGCCTTGAATTATAATAATAAGCAGACTAACTACAGTAACGCGTAGCGTTTAATTTTCAAATATTAAAATTTCTCTTTTCTTAAAGCTTATAAATGCAGTATCAATAATGAAGGTTTTTTTAATTGCACAGTCGGGCAGCATTAACATTTTTTACTAGTAACTTAAATATTTGAAACAGTTGGATAGATTGAGAAAAAATTTTACGTAGAAATAGTCATGAACCATTCGACTTTAATTTTTGATAATCTCAAAGAGGGTCCTTTGCCGAGTCTATTATAAAATTGACTTGCAATTGTAGTTAACGCGTAACGGGACTTTGGGAACTCTCCTTTGTAGTTCTTACGTAAAATTCTTTAGAATCGATCAAGGATAAAGGTGTTTTGTTAATGTCCCACTGTGCAGAAGATAATAGTTGCTGTTAGCCGTTTAAATTGTCCATTTTATAAAGTATTTATTCATTAACTTTATGTGACATTAAAATTGATTTTGTATTCAGTTGTGACATGTATGAGAACCATTTTTTTCTTATTGGTATTAGGCAATCTTTGTTTTTTGGTTTTGCTTGTTGTTATTGTGTGTTATTGTATTTTCCATTTGATCGTTTCATTTATCTGTATTTATAGTCATTTCAAACGACCAACAAGTTTTATTTTTATATAAACTATTATTTTGTCAGTTGTTTAGGTAATTTATATAAATTTTTTAAATATCCACATGCATACGAGTATGTGCATGTGTGTATATACATATGTATATATGTATGGATTTGTGTTTATTTTTTAAAATTTGTATTTATTTATTTGATATTGTATATGAAAGGAGTTTTAATCGAAAATCCAAAAAAAAAAACAACTAAAAATGCCTTTATTCAATTAATGCAAATTTTCTAATCATTTTTGCATATTTAGAGAGTCATTCATTCGTTTTTATATTCGTTGGCAGACACATGTAGAAACGCACATGTAATTGCACACACACATATGTACACAAATACACACACACACACACATACAGTCACATGTACACCCAAAACATCTATTCGTTCAGTCGAAATCATTAATTTTAATCCATTTCGTTCATACGGTAATTTTGTATTTAGACGTTTTAGCTTGTTAAGCTCTTTGTTGTTTGTAGTGTTCCTTTCCGAGGGAATGGTGCAAGTAATTGTAAATCTAATACACAGTTGTAACTATTGTACTGATGTTGATACAATTGCATTTTTATTTGTAAAATCAGATGTATGGCTCGTTTGCGATGAGAAAGTAATAACGCAAATATTTAAAAAAAAATCGAAAAAAATAGTTTAGCGAAGCAGCTAAAAAACAACAAAATAATTGACAAAAAATCGGCAGTAACCTATTTTTCCCAAATTACGAGTTTTTGAACTTTTGGTACTCGATCAATATATGCGTCATTCAAAAGCTTTTGAAAATAACTTTCAGACGGCGCTAAAATTTTTTAACATTTATTATTCCATTAAGAGTTGATACATATTTTAAGATTTCCTTTTTATAGCAATACTCTATTAAATGCTACTAGGCTTGTACAAGGTGGCGCAAAAGTAACGTTACGATTTCAAATGGCCTCCATTTCGTTATAAATGAAAAAAGAGCTTCGTTTTCATAAAAATTTAAATGAAGGTATGAAATTGATGCCATTAATTGGAGAAAAAATTATATCGTTCAAAGGGCCACCTCTGGGCTCGTTTTATGGCATTTTGAATTGTTGCTTGTAAAATATCTGGCTACTAATTGGCGATTGCTTCTTCAATGTTACTCGTACCTTTCAACAGTTGCAAAGTTTGTGGTTTGTGTAGCAAAAGCGGGATTCTAAAAAATTTCAAATGAAGAAGTCTGACGCTGTTAGATCTGGCTATTTTGACGGTCAGTTCAAATCTCCAAAACGGTAGACCACTCGACCTGGAAATTTGTGTTTTAAAATCTTAATCGGTCCTGTTGAAACAACAATGATCGAATCCAATGCGGCAAATTGTGGCAAGAAATATTCATTTAGTATCTGCCATCGGCGTCTTTCAAAAACTAAGAGCCAATTACTTTTCAACCTCAAATGCCGCACTAGAACTTGCAAATTGTCGAGCTTTAATTTAAGGGTTATTGTACTTTCAGGAATATAAAGAATTAAAATTTCAAAATAATAATAGTTCAAATAACTAAGAAGAGCAGGAATAAAAAATTTGAATAATCATGATTTTGATGAAAATTTCAAATTTTTTTTAGTCGAGAGGATTTTACTCATGCAAGTTCAATTTTTCTTAAATTTAGCGTAAGCTGTTGCTGGCACCAGCTGCCTAAGTAAAAGCCGTACTTAGAAACTAAAACTAATGGTGTCGGTATTTCTAATGTGGATACAATCATGCTAAAGTAATTTCGTGCAATTATTTCGCCTGTATATTAAAATAACTGAAATTTTATAGAGTAGACCAGCTTAACTTTGAATTGTGGAATATTGTAGAGGCCTACAATTTAAAATTATTGTGAGAATATTTCATGAAGTTACCTGGAAAGAAGTCTAAATTAGTCTAAAATTATGGAAATTGAATTTGAAAATTGATTCACAAAAAATAGTACTTAGGGTGATTTTGCCATGGTTGGTTCAGTTGTTCTTGTAGAAAATAAATTGTAGACATTTTTAAATATTTCTAACATAATTTTAGTCATAAAAAACTTGAATATATATTTTTTAATCACACTTTTGTTCGCTTTTAAAAAGTAATTTTTGTACAGGAATTTGTATTATAGAAAATTTTTAAACATAAAGCTGTTAGTTATATTATTTACAAACTTTTTCAGTTACGACTATCTTGCCGCAAACGAGCATTGTCATATTTATGTTGGGTTAATATCCCAACAAGCAATTAGGTGAACTTTTGAAAGGGTTTTCACACAAACTCGTTAGCCACCGTAATTCATATACAAATAAACTAAAACAAAAATTAAATATTATTTATAGTTAATATTGATACTAAAAAGTCTTGCAACAAATTTTAGTTTCATTGATTTGAATTTATAAGTTAAGGAACGACCCCTTTTTTTGGACCATTACTCAAGAGATGACCTCTATTTATGCAGTGCATTTTGTTGGAAGTTGGAAAATAGGATATAATATGGAGGATAGATTGAGTAGTGTTTGTGTATTTTCACTTTAAACCTCTACACGTAGGGCATGCCAGTGAGGACATCTGTAGGGAGCTCGTTTTACATACTAGCCGTTCGGCCAAAGAACGAATTGTTTCTGTAATGCGTATTACGATTCTCTGATATATCGACTACAAATGTACGCGCTCTTAATGAAGTGCATATTGTTCGCAAATAAAAACGGGTCTCTACTTCATTAGAGCACATTCCATCGTAGTGACGTTAAAACTGTATAACACATCCCACGTTCCGACGATGCTCCAATGAGTCAATAGAGTCCGCTACACAATTATTACCAATTACTCTTTTCACCCTCTGCTGTACTCGGTCCAACAGCTCGAGTGTTGATACAATTTTTCTCAAATAATGAGAATATAAAGCAAAAATTATACATCTACGAAACAAGTTATATTGAAAGTAAATTTCACATTGCCGCTTCGATCCTTCCAAAATCTTATCAGCTATTAAACCAAGAAATTAAATATGAACTTTATTAAAATCGATTAGTTTATTCGATATTGTTATCGAAAAATGTCGAAAAAATTATAAGTAATTTTGACACAAAAGTCTTGCCTTTACAACTGCCTTAACAGTTTCGTTATGTTCTGAAACATAAAATATCCGTATACAATTTCTTATAATGTGGTTTAGCTAGAGTAAATGGAATGATTTATGAGTTTGTTATATTGAAAATGAAATGTGGTTAAGGCCTTGTAAACGGCGTCGTAAATATTTGAATATCCATTGCTGGTTTACTTATTTAGAACTATTTTTTTGCAATAAGGAATTCTTTGTAAAAATCTATTAAAATACGGAGATTAAGATGCGGAGAAAATATAAATTTTTGATGATAAATTTTTCTTTATTTATGAATTGAAAGCTTTAAAATTAGGTACTTAAAAAAATAATAATTACAAAATTTTAAAACTGCATTAAAACGATGTTTTCTCGGGTACCATGTCCACATAACTTCCATATTTTTAAAATATTCCATAGAGTACCACTTCCCTTTTTTTAAATTTAATATTTTTAGTACAATAATTTAACAGCCGTCCATTATATTGTTTTCGGTTCCCGCTTTGATATTAATTTTCCCCCCAGATAATTCACTTACTGCAATGTTTGCTGGGTAATTTTAAATTTATCATTAAATACTTTATTCATTTAGAGAATTTTTTAATTATTTATTTGGAAGAGTTATGGTTTGTTAGTTAAATTCTATGTAAATTTGCCATTTTCTAATTATAAATATTTTTGCTATTTTTTCATTAAGTGGAAAATTTGTTAAAATATAAATTTTGATTTAGAAAACAAATAGTTTACAATGGCGATTTACTTAAATAAGAGAATTTAAAAATGTAATTTTTTCAATACAAACAGTTTGGAAATTAAAGAATGATATTTTATTATGTTTTTTAAAATGTTGTTTTGACATTTCAAGCTGTTTTCCATTAAGAACAATCACTAAAATTCATTACGGCCGAACGACCGAATAATATCTTGAAAATGAAAACAGCAAATTACAATTTTGATTTAAAATAACTGCAACCTTAAGAGCGATCGAAGTTGGGCGACTGCTAGCTAGTACAAATTATTTTTGATCGGAATAATATCAATCAGAAACCTAGAATTATTGTTAAAACTAAGTCAAGAAATATCGAATTTTCCAATGGGGATTGTGACAGTTAACAGCGCCCATATTGTTGACAAATTTCCTGTAATTTATTCAGTCTCTTTTGCCAAATTAAGCTGAACGGATATAGCATTAGTTTTTCGAAATAGGTGCATAGGTTTTATTTTCGCCATAATCTTCCTACCGAGAGAACTATTCGAAGTCAGGTGGATGAGTCATAGTCTATTGGTTCCGCTACCAATACCAGTACAACGACCAAACGCAAGATCTGTGAGAGTATGCAGGAGAATCCACAAGGAGAATCACAAGAACTCGGCCTTTTGCATATAACAACTTGGCGAATTTTTCATCGGGCTGCACCCTCACAAAAATTAACTGACCCAGGAGCTGAAGCAAACGACCATAGACAATGACCTGTGTTCGCTGAATGTAACCTGGAGCAGTTGGAAACTGATCCTAATTTTAATCAAAAGATCATCTTTAGCGATGAGACCCATTTCTGGTACGCCAGTAATTAAAATTGTCGAATTTTGGACGATACCAATCCACATGAGCGAAATTAATTTCAAGTATATTTAATGCATTCCCAAAAAAGTTACTGATTGTTTGAGTTGACAGTATCATCAACCCATATTTCTTTGAGCACGATGTTAGCCAGGCCATCGCCGTCCGCGGAGAGCGCTATAACTACCAACTACTTTTGAATTACATTAAATGATGTAGACACCAACTACATGTGATAACAACACACTCATGACAAATTGGGCATTCTACATGAATGATTTAAGAACATGATTGTCTTGCGTGTAGGTGATGTGTACTGGCCACCGAGATCGTGTGATTTGACCCCGTTAAGCTTTTTCTTGTGGGGTTTTCTTATATCGCAGGTCTATGCGAACAAGCCACGGACCACAGCAGCTCTGAAGGCCAATATAAATCATGCCATCAGTAAAATTCAGCCATAGTCATGTAAAATTGAACACTTTGGATTTGTGCCATCCACTGTAGGCTGCGAAGACATTTGCACGATGTTATATTTTATACATAATGGCATTGATAGGTTTTTCAAATAAGTAACAATTTTAATGGCAGCTTACACATACTTTCTTTAATTTATTTTAAAAGACAGGAAACGCTTATTGAAAGACTCGTTAAATGAACAAATATTAGTAATAACTGGAATAATGTTTTGAGTTTTATAAAAAAACAAATCTCTCTTACCAGCCCTGTTGCTAGCAAAGGGCGTAAAATCAATTTGTCATGTGGGTATTTCCACAAAAGATCTTTTCCTAGGAACTTGTAATAAAAAATAGAAATCAAAAAAAAAAAACAGAATTTTGTGAATATTTTTCATCCATTAATTAATGCCAAGTCAGTGTATCATTAAATATAGTTTCTAACCGAAAAAAGAAAGAAATAAATATAAATGATAATTTTTGTTTAAAATGTTGCGAAAATTGATTTTAAATTGTATATTTTTTTAAATTTTTATTACTTAGCCGTAACATTTTATTTATGCTTTTTTATTACAGAAATTCACAACATTCTCAACCGTCACATTAAGTCTTTTCGTGGGACTAGTCATTTTAAGTGAGTAGAAATCATCATAAATTAGAATAGAAAATAAATTGCTAAAAAAAACTTAAACCATAAAATTTTGAAATATTACACATTATGTGATATTATTATTAGCTATAAGCGTGTGTATAAATAAAAATATTTGAGTTAGAAAATCCAATTTTAGAAGACTGTAAAAAATACACCGAGAACTCGGAAATCGTATTAAAATTTCACAGTGCAGAATGTATGGGCACATATTTAAAAACCATTAATATCTTTTATGTTAGAAATTTTTTTCGTTGAAATTAATATGATTTAATGGTAAGACAAATTATAATTGAATTAGTGCTGTGCGACACTTACATACCTCACGTCTGTATGACGTCTCTATTGAAAAAATAATATAGAGTTTCAAAAATATCACTTGATTTCGTGAGAAATAATAATAATACGTTCGATCAAAATAACACCTAAAAAAATAAATTCCTTTCGTATGTATGTATGGCTTTCTAAAGGGTCTTTCATTAAGTTAGGTTAGGTTAGATTGATTGGAGGGGTGTAATAGCCCATGTCATACGACATACACTTAAGCCAGTGAAGGGTTGTTGTGCGCTCCCTTTAAATATCAAACACAAACTGCCAGAGTTCTGCGGCAGGATTCGAACCTGGGACTTTCGCACTACGAGTCTAGTACACTACCTACTAGTCTACGAAGGTCAGTTGGGTCTTTCATTAAGTTCTTTCTATCTTTAGAATTAAAAACAATAAAGTGTGTGAAATTTTTTTATATAAAAAGCCAATTAATGTTATTATGTATTAAATATAACATTGGGAAAATATCTATCGCTGCTTGGCTGGGTGACACGTATCCGAAATGTCCAATTGCCCTTTCATCTGGCGCATAAATCGGGCTGAATGCGACCAATAGCATGGCTTATATTGCCTTTGAGAGCTGCTGTAGTTCATGCCTTGTTCGCATAGATCTGCGGTATAAGAAAAACCCACAAGACAAAATCTAAGGAGAATCAAATCGCATGATGTTAGTGACCCGTTTACATCGCCTCCAGGTTAGACAACTATGTCCCCAAATTTCTTGTGTAAAATATCCAATGTGGCATAAACTGAGCTTAAAGACGTTCATGACAATATCACATTCAGCAAAGCAGCCCTCAGTAAACTGCCTAGCACTTTTTTGATCCTTCTCTAATAAAGTTATGGGAAATAGTGACATTGGAATTTCAAGCAAAATTCTATGCATTTTCTTAGTTATATCCGGTAAACTGTGAGACAAACTGCAGCTAATACAGAAAATGATCTTATACAATTCTGTAGGGAAAAGAAAGTTTAAATGCCTTAAGTCATCCTTGTTAAGGAATGCTTTCATAATGCCTCTATTTTGAAGTCAGTGCAAACTTTGAGTTCTGAAGCGTTTGCTCATGACGAATATTTGGTCACTATGAAATGATAACGGAAATAAGGAGGCACCAATGATCATTTTGTAAACAAATTTGACAATTTACGGGCTCATATCCCAGCTGCAACCAACAGTAATCTTCACAGCTCAAATATACGAATACTAGAATAAATCACACAATTTTTTTTAGCCTTCTATTGGGAATATTTTTAGATTCAGTTTCCTTTTTTCTTTCGACCGATAGTAAATATATATATATATATATATATATATATATATATATATATATATATATATATATATATATATATATATCACAGCACACAAATTGATTACAAGAACATTTACCAAACATATTGGTACCAACTTCGTATATTTTTTTGATACCATTTTCCATTTGTTCTTTTAAATCGCCGTTGCTTGAGCCTCCAGTGTACGACTTCTAAATTGTTTTCTAACTAATAATACACAATTGCTTATTTAAATTATATATTTTTCTATTAACTTAGATTTTAGATTTACCCCCTTCTTAGCTGTTTATTACTAACATACATTCATATATTTTTCCACAATTTCTTAAAATTTAACATTTATGGTTTTTTTCCTTCTATAATTCATTTCATGTAGTCACAAGACTCGGTTCAGCATGGCATGTTGCACATACAACAATTATAGCACCATACAAAGCATTCTCGCGTGAGAAATTACCAGCTCGCATAGGAACCCATATTGGCTTAATGCATGTCAATGTTACATTGACGGGTGAGTTTTTACTTAATTTTTTATAATATGTATTTGGATTTTTTTTTCAATTTTATTTCATATTTTTTGTTATAATTTATTTTTGTTAACTGGCCTTAAAGTTGAATATAAAGAGTGCCCAAAAAAATTCAGGCAAAACTAAATAGAAAATGAAGTTTTTAAAAGCCCTGTGTATATTCTTTTTTTTTAATATAAACTATTTAAATATAAAGTGATATACAAATAGAATACAAATGACTTTTATGGCATACGAACTTCTTTGCCAAAATTTCTTTCACGACTTTGCGTTATAATGTCTGAGTTTCATTGATGCATTAGTCGATATCAATTTTCAATGCGAAAATGGATAGGAGCTGGTTGAATTTTTATTTATAATAATACCAGAGAAAAAACCTATAGATTTTAGGTCACTTGAGCTGGCTGGAAGAATTATCAATTTCATACTTTATCACATAGACCGCGTGATTCTTAATAAAACACAACTGCCAGGAAAGACTAAAATACCTTCTTAAATAATTAGGTTGATTTTTTCAAGATCATTCAAATTTTATAAAAAAAACACACAATTTAGAGAAATATATGAAATCTTTATTTGAGTCGATAGAAGGATATATATAATTTCATGTTTAAAGATGATTTCATGTAAATGTTGACCGCGGCTACTACCCAAATGGTTCATACGCTGTGTCCAACATATTGGCCGGTATCTCACGTATAAATTCTTCAATATTGGCTTCTAGTGCGCCAACTGTTGCGGGCCTGTCTCTATAGACATAAGTCTTAACATAACCCAAGAGAAAGTAGTGTAAAGGCGTTAAACCGCACATTCTAGGCGACTAATTGACCGGCCCCGAAAGTGAAATTAACTATTCACTGAACTCGTCTCTCTCAGTTCTGCCATTGTTTTGCATGCTGTGTGGCATGTGGTTACCGTGTTATTAAAACCATATGTTAGCCAAGTCCAGCTCTTCTATTTTGGGTAAAAGGATTTTTAATCATTGCACGATAGCGCTCGCATTCGCACTAACGTTCCTGCCTTCGTGGTCTTTGAAAAATTACGGTCCAATGATGCCATTGGCCCATAGTCCACACCAAACAGTGCATTTTTCGAGATGCAATGCTACTGGCTGCTCTTCACACCAAATACGGAAATTTTGCTTGTTCACGTATCTTTTCAACCGGAAATGAGCTTCATAGCTGAACACAATTTTCTGATAAAGATTGGACGATGCTTTCTTTAACCGAGCATGAATTTTTATAATAAAATTCAATCTGCAAATGATGTTCCATTGTAAGTTGATTCATGGTTAAATTATAGATCAAACTGAATATGAAAACAGCTGATTGGCAGCTCAGCAAACAGTGTTGCCAAAAAATAAAGTTGCTAAAAAATCACATTTTATTTGAAAATCGGTTTACAAATGATACAACTATGTGTATACAAACATCAGAAATTAAAAAGTAAAATAAAACACAAGGTTTGATAACTTCGTACTTTTTTGAGATCAGTTGAAATAAAAAAAAACATGAAAATCTGCTTAGAGGCAATTCATACGGTGCCTTTTTTTTGTAGAATTTAAAGTCAAAACCTTTGAGTTTATGAATGTTTGCGGTTAAGATGCTTATGGGGTGGAAAAAGGGGCACGAATCAATAATTTCAAATCTTTGGCACTTGTCTTGCCTTTTACATACATACTTTCAGTAATACTTTTCAACAGAGATGGCAATGTTGGTACAAATGTACTGATTTTGGTGTCATTGCAATAATCAAATATAGTACTATTGATATATATTTCCAGTTTTAGTAACTTTATATATTAAACTTGTGTCTGCTTTCTGCTTTTTCTTCCAGTCTTGCAACCCTCTGTAGGCGATAAGGCATGAACCTTTAAGGTTTTCAATCAAAACTATACACTGGTTCGTCGAATTTGCTTGCAAAAATAGAATAACTATAAAAAATATATTAATTTAATTGTCGGTTATATTCTTTAGGAACTGCTAAGCGACTTATACTACAGAAGTTAGTCGGGGATGAGATGGGCAAAGACTGCATTAGAACTTTAATTTAATTTAAGAAGAAGAAAATTTCTGGGCCATAGTTTTTCAAGGTGGCTTATCTGTTTTTTTGCCATTTATTTATAAGTATAACATTTTTATTTTAAATAATGCTAATAAATTCTAATGTATAAGTACATTTTGGTACAATTAGAATTAAAATTAACATTTTGCGTGCATATTGGTACAATTTTGAAATCCAATCTACCTTCCCTGTTTTCTACAGACAACAGAAAACACATATTTAGTAATAATTATGTCAAAAAGGGCATGAGGATAGAAGCGTAATATGAATGAGCGTGAATTTCCGTAGGTACTGTAAAAGAAAATCCTTAAAAAGTCAAGTAATCGCATGAAAAAGGACTAATTCAAATGTTTAATATAAAACAGAACAAAATCAGCTCTACTTCCATCTAACAATGACTTTTTTCCTTTCTTTACTCGTTTATTGTTAATATCACACTATCTTGTATGAAATTCGGTTCAGCTTTTGGCAATATGTAAGGTATACATATATCAAATATAATACAGGACCTTAGCTGCTGCCTTGAGGAACTCCGGCTTCAAAAGGGCTGTAGTTTAATCAGAAATCAGTCATGTAGCTTTTAATTAAGAATACGGAACAGTATTTATATTTTTCGAAAGAACTTCTAGTCACATAAAAAGATCAGTGTGATTTTTCAATAGTGCTGTGCATTCGTCTAAAACTAACTTGATGATCTGGGTACATCCATTTTTATTTAGTATGTGTGTCAAATTGCTACTGAGTAGTTTTTCCGTAGTAGTTTTACTTATTAGATAACAGACAAGATTACACTTTTGTGTGCTCTTTTCCAGGGTTAGATATCATGGTAATTTTTCATTCTGTAGGATAGTGGTCTAGGCATCATTTTACTTATACTACGTGACTCCAATATGAACTTATTGCTGATTTTCCCAGCACTTGCGGCCCTCTTTGAGCTTAAGCCAACAATAGGGATTCAATCTGGCGGATATTAAATCTAAGGAAAACGGCTTCTCCAGCAGTGGGAGACATAATAATTAAAAAAAGAAATATTTTAAAATTTGTATATGAGGTTGGTAGAAATGTCCTTGCAAAATTGCAACAATATTTAATAACGATTTTAATTATATAATATTGCATATTCAAATTTTTCATTGCACTTTATCATAAGTGCAGCTGAAATTTCATTTCCTTATTGTAGTTGTACGGATAGAACTTTAGAAAACTTTGCTGGACAATTCTAGAAAGAAATACAATAAATGATGTCTTTCCATTTAATTCATATACTCTACATATGTTTATAGATATTCTAATAAAGCAGTAAAAAACTGTTGTTCAAATATATTTAGAAATTTTATATTTACTTTAATTGTTCCATTATAATCTTTTTTAAATTTTATCGTGTCTAGCCTTAATGTGTTGCAATTTAAAATAAATTAAAGGTGCTTAGAATGATTTAATACAAACATTACATGCGCTGAAATGCATGTCGATAATCCTTTACATTTTGATTGCTGCAACAAAAATATTTTAAGTAATTTAAATAAACAACATTTAAATGACAAACATGACACTATTTAAACCATTAAATTAATGAAAAGAAAAAAAAAATTGGAAACAAACAGATGACATGATCCAAATATCAGTTTGAATGGAATCCGATTTATATAATCCTCATTTGCTTTCAGAGCATCCACACACTGGCCATATAAAGGATTTCATACATATTCATACAAATAATAGAGGCATTGTACATCTAAATACTCGTATTTATGTTCTATGACATGTGTATGAGTTTACTTTTGCTTACAATTAATTCATTATTTGAATAATAATATTTAAGCTTCCTAACAAACTTAATTATACATTTCATTACTATTTATCTTAAGTTTTAAATTATTTAAAGTACTTTATTTAAAATTTCCTAATAGTCATTGCAACCACTTATACTTGCTATGAAATAAATATAAAACGTTTCGATCTTTCAATCATTTTTGTTGCTATGAAAAATTGTGAATTGCACAATGGGACCAATCTCAAAACAGGTGTTAATAAATATACAACTTTCAAGCTAGTAATACATGTTATTTAAAGCTTTTAAAAATTATTAGGCAATTAAATCGATCTCAAAACAAATGTTAGTAAATAATACAACTAATTGATCCATTTTATTTGAAAAATAGAAAATAGTTAAGGGGGTAATAATCGCATTAATTTGAAAAATTAATAATGATTAAACGTTTGAGATTTATAACAAAAGTACAGCAAATTCATTTAATATTGGCATTTTTTCTATACGCATGTCAAACTTTTAGAAACGTTCACTCACTCATTTTATTTCAGGCAATATTTTTGTCGGGAAAATTTTTTTATATGTACTT
Organism: Germaria angustata; assembly: GCA_963681545.1. Classification (NCBI taxonomy): domain Eukaryota; kingdom Metazoa; phylum Arthropoda; class Insecta; order Diptera; family Tachinidae; genus Germaria; species Germaria angustata. Next base: position 104,666,650 of record OY812999.1, on the reverse strand, counting down.
TATTATCTCTGTTAGCAAGATAGACAGATAGAGAGAGATAGAGAGAGAGAGAGAGAAATAATTCTGTTAGGACAACGATCATCATAGTTTGATTTAATATTTTCCGGTCAATGATATTGTCAGCAATAATTTTATTTTCAGGTCTTATTTGTTATTTAAAGCCTTAGGTTTTTCTTTTATAAAACTACAAAATTTATTATTTTCATTATTCTGACGTCTCTTTGAGCATCTTTCTTCAGGAAGAAAATGCCAAAAAGTGGGTCAAAGTGTTGAAAATGTTACATTATTTTGTTTTATAAAAAGAGCCAAAGCCTAATATTTTAAATAAAGTATGAAAGTGGTTGAAAAAATAATATTAATTAATTGCTCTTATATATATTTAAACACATTATGTGATCGTAGCCTCCGTTTCATGGATTAAAAAAAATATTAAATAGTTCTCTTCCTTAGTTCTGAAAATGCAGCGATCGAAACTTAAATTTTTAGTAGGCCATATCATGTATAATATGAAAATAATGTCAACAACATGGAAACCAATTCAAAGCACTTTGAAGGAATTTTTGGAGTGATTTTTTTTATACAAAAACAAATTTGATGTAAAAAAAAACTCAAAAATCTATACAATGTAGTTTTATTGATTATCTGTTAAGCTTTTGGATTTAAGGATTCGTGTTATCTATTGTTGATATTTGTAGCCAAGTGGATTATTGTCTTTTTATTTTATTTCTTATTGCATCTATTAGGACAACAGGTTAAATAAGAAACAAATACCTAAGGATTTTTTCTTTTGGAATTACGTACTCTATTCGTGTTTAAATCTAAGATTAAAAAATGCATAATTATATTCGAAAATCTATTTAAATTTATTGCATTATATTTCCTGCAAAGGTCATTTATATTGGATCTTCCAATAGGAACTTCTGAGATTTGGCATTTAATAGCGGCCATATTTTGGAAGCTATGTACATATATCTATTAAATTCGCTGTTATATATTCAGTCTGAATTGCTAAATTACCAGTGATAAAATTGTTTAGTCAAAATAGATGTTCTGTTTGGGCAACGTTCCGCGCCTTTCGCCCCTTCATCAATGATGGCGATTTCTGGATAAATGGGTACGTTAAAAAACAAAATTGTCCTATTTCGGACAATACCAATCCACATGAATCCAAAAACGTACAATTCATAATACCGAAAAAGTCATTGTTTGTTGTGGATTTTGTGGATTTGCGATGGTTACCAACTTATTTTGCCTTGAACCGGGTGATATGGACACTAAAGACATGTGGCTTCAACAGGACGACGCTATGTTTCACACAACTCCTGCTGCATTTGGCATTATGTACATGGCCATCTCATGTGCATATGATGTGAACTGGTAACATCTGACTTTCTCTTGTAGAGTTTGCCATTCAAATATGATTGAATTCAATAGAATTCTCACATAGTATTTGTGAGTATTTACATAAGTATATGAGTTAGAATGCTTTCAAACGCCAACAAAATTTGCGCATATACACAGCTCAGACCACAAGAATTAACGACAATAATTTTTTTAATATATTGCATTATTTGTGTAAGTCTTCTAGGTTTTTTATTGAAGCATTCGAGGTTGTATGCTTTTCATTTATATTAGTTGAAGGTCTTCTGATTGATTGGTTTTGGTGTTAATAAATTATTAAATGTTTATACTTAATATTGAAATTTAGCGGGATTTTACCTATAAATATTTTAAGTTTTAAAATTTTTTTGTTTTGGCTTTAGCTGTTCATATGTCCACATTTCATTGGCCGCTATACTAAATCAAATGTTTGAATGTTTTCAATCTACTTAAAGATCACTGACGATTTTCTTAGCGACCAATGAAATGCCGTGAGACGCAAATTTTTAAAGCTTTAATAAATTTATAACACCATTATATTTTTTTATATAAAGTATTTGTGATAATTTTCATTTGAAAAACGAATGGATTTTATGAATGTACATAATTAGATTTTAGTGCTGCCGCATCATCGATCGCATGTTAAATTCTATGAACAGGTTGATTTTTTATGGACGCCCATTATATGATCCTGCTTACGTAAAATTTGCTAAATTCTCATTTCCTTCTCTATTGTTGCAAATTAATCTGCCTACTCGTAGTTGCTTAAAAGTTGCAAGTAAACTAAGAACAATATTTTTCTGTGTTTCGCTCCACTGTGAATATGTCTTTTGTAATCTTTTTTCTTAAGATTGTTGTCTTTGACTTTTCAATTTAGCTTGTGCATATCATTTTCATAAAATCTTCCAATCACTTCTTTGGAAGTTGTAAAATACAAAAATGTTTTGGCATTATAAAGCAGACAGCGAGCGGTCTTTTTTGTTTATTTTGTTTTTCTCTGTCTATTTTGGCAAACGTCTTTATGAGTTTTGAATTTTATTATTTATTTATGGTACTATGGCTGTCTTTCTGTCATTTGCTGCACATTGTTGAACGTCAAACAGGCTTTACTTTTCAAAAAATGATTTTCCGAAATACAAAACAGAAACTTAAAACCAACTTGAATATTGACTTGTGTAGCTTCCATATGATTTAACAATGGCTTTCAATTATTTCAATACAATAGTGTTTGTAGATGAATTGCGATACATATACTTATAAAGCAGAGATAAAAGATTAGTTACCGATATAGATAACGTCTAGTGTTAAGTTTTCTTGGATTTAAATCATAATATTTTTTATTATTTGGTTCTTTTTTTCTGGCATCATAACATATTCTTAAATTATTAGCATGCAATCATTATTAAAAGATTTGTTACAAAATCTCAATTTTTCTTCTCTTTCGTTTGAATTTTGCCGTATTTATTGTCTTTCAAATCATTGATTGTGACAATTATATGTTGGAGTTTTAAAAGAGCCTGTAGAAGAAGTTGTTAATATTTCACCTCGTCTATTGTATCATGAAGTGAAGCAATAGCTGAATATAAGTATTAGGGCGGTTCATATTTCGAAGGATGTTAAAACTTGTGTAGACATGTATAAATGACTTTAGGCTCAGAAATTAAATGCTTTAGATCGAATTTACAGAAGAAAAAAAACTTGTTTTAAATTTAAGTTTTTAATCCTGACTTTTAGTAAAAATCTTTCTTAAATATTAAATTACGAATAACTTTAAATCTTTCCTGGAATTCTTAAATCAGGTACGAAAAGTCTCAGTTATTTTATAAGTATACTGACTTTGATTCTTTCAATATATATATATATATATATAAAATAATCTTGTGGAGGAGATCATAAAAGCTTTTTCTTATAAACATGAGATGAATATGTAGGCTTGGGATCAAGATCGTTTAAAAAAATTTTAATTTGGAAACAAGAAGAATGGGTTTTATTATATTAAAAATTTTTTAAATCTGTTCCAGGATTGAAACAGAAAAATTCACTTTGATTGATATCGTCATATCATGGAATTCTTTAATCAAGTACGAAAAGTCTCATTGTGTATATTGAGTAGATTCATTCGATATATAAAATAATCTTGTAGCTGAAATAGTAAAACTTTTTGCTTATAAACATGGGATGAATTGTGCGGCGTGGGATATAAGAAAATTTAAAAAACTGGAAATAGAAACCATTACAAGAATGGGTTTAGGTTAGGTTGATTGAAGTGGTGTGATAGCCCATGTCATACGACATACACTTAAGCCAGTGAAGGCTTGCTGTGCGCTCCCTTTAATTATCAAACAGAACGTGCCAGAGTTCTGCACAGGATTCGAATCTGGGACCTTCGCACTAAGAGTATAGTACACTACCTACTAGTCTACGAAGGATTTTATTGTATTAAAATTTTTAAATCTGTTCCAGAATTCACGATGCATAACATCATTTAGATTATAAGCAAAAATCGAGACTAGTGCCTTAAATCAAATAAGTTTTTGTTTTAACGTGAAATCAATCCCTAATCCTTGTCAATGGTTTCCTACTTGGCTTAAAAAAATCCATACTGACCGTATTTCTCTTATGGCTTTCTTTTAATGACATAATTTTTATTTCTAGTCTTACTGAATTACGATAATACCCTTAAAAATGAATTGAAAATCCGTGCAATTTAAGAGTACGGAAAATTCGAATAATTTTGAAAAATTTCAACATAAGCTGATTAGTCTAGGATGTCCTCGCTTTATGATGCTTAGTCACCGAATGGGAAGCCATCGTCAATACGTATGTTCAAAAGTGTATGTGTGTATTCTTTTTCAAATAACTTCTAATCTTTAACTCATATATACAATTTAAAAGAGATTGGTACAAACAAAAATCCCCCTTATTATGATTGTCGACGTCGACGTCACATCAAGTCGACGGTAAAAAAAGACAGCAGTTCTGAACTACTTGTAGGCAATAATTATCTAATATTGATGGCCAATTGTAATTTTATAAGCTATAGTAGTAGTAATATCCCATTAATAATATTTAATAGTTTTCGATAACGATCCCACAATTGTCAATATATTAATGTCGACTTGCTGTGTCGTCGACAATCATAATAAGAGGGAATAAGTAACAAAACGTTGTGTGTTCATAAAAAATAAATAGAGAGTCTATTAGTATATTCAGACATGCACCTTAATTGCGTAATTAGGAAGTTTACACAATTAAGACCGTAATTGATTTCAATTCGCCGTAGAATAATTCAGCGTTATTAGTAGTTTATTTTCCCACAAATTGAGTTAAAATTTTCATGAAATCTTTATGTAATCCTGTTCCCTGAGAAGAAAAAAATTCTGTAACATGAGAAAATAAATGTTTTGAAATACAAATTTTTCTTAAATATATACAAATTAACTTTTTGGAAAAATATTTTGTATTAAAAGTTGCTAAAATATATTTTTTGTAGCGAGTATAATCAGAGGAACTTTTGTATTAAAAAAAATATTAAGAAAAAAGTTTGTTAGTAAAAACATTTTCAGCTGTCAAATGCTAATTGACTAAAACTAATACGTTATGTGTGAACACCAAAGTGGATTACTCAATTACAAATTTAATTCACTCAAATTAATTACAAGTCTGAACAAGTGCTCCCTGAGCAAGTATACAAAATTAATTTTTTCTGTCATTTATGATCATGAAAAAATTAATAAAAATCATTCTCTAATGGAGTCTGATGAGATATGAACTCGAAGAAAAGAGAAAAAATCATGTTCATTTGAAAAACTATTTTTTAGTATAACTGCCACTTGAAGTGGTCGTTGAATATACATTTAATTAAAAGAACATGTTCTATGTAATGCATGCAAAGCCTTAATGAAAACAAATACCTTTAACAAAGCTTTGGCATTATACAATCCATATTTATAATTGAATTCAATTTAATACTCTATTACAATAGGTTGGACTGCACATTGTGTGTAGGAAATTACAAAAGATCTCTGTTCTAAGCCATTCAAACTTCAATATCCTCTTCATTAACTTTGACGCTTCGCTAATACCCACATACACATGTACGCTGTAATAAAATTTAATATTGAACATTAAAGCCTGAGTGTATTATATTTGTTTTAGCCATATTTAGTATAGTATGATTTTTCGCCCTCTAGGTGTGTCAATCAGTTTAAGAAGACAAACAAAATTCTTAAAGACTTAAAAGACTTCAGCAATGATTACTCACTTGCCTGACATTCTTTTTGTTAAGTAAAAATATAAGCAAGTTACGTGAAGTGTGTGGTTAAGTTTTTTATGTTATTTTTGTAATGGCAATCTAGAAGTTATTGCAGAAGATGAGGGTTATATTTTTGTCGCGAAATAAGTGTTTTATCTAACTTTTGCACAGCATGGCATAGATTTTCTTCTTTGTTCTGAAAAGAAATATGTGTTTATATGTGTATATGCATGCCGTTTATACACTGTCATTCACTTGAGTATGAGAGACATTTCAGGATAAGAAAATTTGGCATTTATTCCTGAAATATGCTTGTAATTGAATTGTAATATTATTTAAATTAAAATGGTGTTTTAACAGTGATTGTACTTTTATTCTGACGGAGTTTGCTTGAATTTAAAAAGATTTTCTATCATCCCATGTTAAATTTGATTTTTAAACAGTTCGATTTCGGCTTTGGGCCACCTGGAGTGTCCTTTTTCTTATTATATCGTTTTCCTGCTGTTCGTTGCCCTTATATGATGCTTGCGTGGGCCTGCAGTTGTTTAATATTTCTTCCCCATGCATTGAAATTACTAACCCTAATTAAAGTTTTTGGTTTTTTTGTACTTTGATTGATCAGCAAGCGGATTCTTCCTTTTGATGCCGTTTGTTCTTTGCTGTACAAAAGAAAAACTAATTGGGGAATCAAATTAAACTTTTTGCAAACTAATGGAGAGTTTTCCATTCTGTTTGATGCATATATATTTTGAATACATATATATTTATAGGGATGCTAAAATCTTTTATATATTACGTTGAAATGTTAGTTCGTTTTTTTCTTCTTGTTTTAAGAACCTCAAATTTGTCCTTAAGTTAATCACTGGTCAACTGTTCATTATATTGTAAGTGTACTTAAAAGAAAAATAAATAATTTATTTAACCTTATTCCTGAAATAAACATATAGGAGCGATATCGTAACGTACCTTCTCGTATGTCTGCATATTTTTATGTTTTTTTGTGCTGCTTAGGAAGAGATTGCAAACAAGTGGGACAAAAAAGGAATTTTTCTGGTTTTTTGTAATTATTTTACTAATATTCACGGACCTAGTTTAACGTGAGATGATGAAAAACTATTCGAAATCCACTGATAACCAATATTTAAAAAAAACACTTCTACAGATTTTAGCGAAACTCACGACTATAAGTCCACATACTCGTATGTAGCGAAAAATCACATTTTTATGCCTTCGATAGGGAAACCATAGACATATTTTCAATCAAACTTTAGCATAGATGTTACAAAATTCCTTCAAGTTGAAGCTTCTTTATACCATAAGAAAAATTATAATTGAAGATTTCTTAATAAAACAACACACTTGAAATTTAAAATAAAAGTTTTCTTCACTTTGTCTCGACAAAACTAAAAAAAAGTCAACTTTAAATTACATGGCACGATTACCATTATATTTTTTAGTTTAATTTAAATACACCCCAGTGGTGCTGGTACCCACTATTCTTGGATATCTTTAACTAGGTAGTGTGTACCGAATAGAAAGTGTAATAAAATTATAAAATAATAACATGTAGTACATGCTTTTATAAAAGAAAATTTATGTGGATCTAATTGACCAGTCACATGAATATAAATAGTTCAAAGCTTTTAATCAAAGTAAGTACGTCAAAATGATTTGTTTTTGATTTTAAAACAACTTTGTGTAATATCCCGCCCGTCTTATGGCCTTAAGATTTTTTATATTTTTTTTAAGGGAAGAACTACTTTTCTTCTTACGTCTTTCTACCTCTAAAATCTTTCAATAAACGATTTTATCTGGCCTTAGATTATGATGGTGTACTATCGTATCGAACTAAGTAAAAATCCTACCACATTCATATTATAGACTTAATAAAGACTCTTTTATTTTCTTAAAAGTCAAAGTGTATATACGATAATAACGAATAGTCTGTCTACCAAGACAGTTGTGTAAAGGAATTAAATCAATAAAAAACAATGAATATAGCGGCTACTAAGCGGATATTAGACGGTCATATTTAGTATGTCAGCAGAGTATGATGAGAGCCATCATACTCCTGTAATAGTGCAAAATTCGTCTTTGTTAGTTTTGAAAAAATGTTTTTGTTGGTATTTTGTGTACATCATCATAGCGTCACAGCTCTTCTGTCATACACAGTGCGCATTTTTTAAAGAGTCTATTTATTGAAGTGTATAAAAGTTTGCCGGAAATGTGGCAGATAAAAATTTATATATAAATACCTTAATTGACATATAAAGTAAAGGGCTAATGAAAAACTACTAGAGCAATTAAAATAAATTTAAGCCAAAAGCTACAATTGAAGTTGTTAAAAACAAAATAAATACACGTTGTTGTTGTTACAGACGCGAGTTGAAAACAAAGTATAAAGCTAAGAGCTAGTGTTGTAAGCTCTTCATTGGATTTTGACAATTTCTGCAGAATCCATTCTAAAAAAATTTTTTAGTCGTCAGGTGCGGTTGACAAACATCAAATTCATTTCCCTCTTTTTTCGGATTGTCTTCAATTACCAAAGTAACAACTAACTAACTCATGTGCCATCAGAAATATAAACCTTAACATTGAGTGTTTGCTTTTATACGAGGGCAGGTCAGTAAGTTAGTGCTTCTCTAATTTCCGCCTCTTAATTGAAAGGGTAAAACTACTCCTACTTATTTTTCAATTTACTCTAGTAAAAATTTGAAAGTTCATTCCATGTTCCCATTTTTAATGGTAGAAAGTAGTTCACTGAATTCCATATTTGGCCAACAAAAAAGTTCTTTTCCAGTAGAACAATGCAGGGGCCCAAATATGCAGTTTTCATAAATTAGACTACGAATTACTCCCTCAACCACCTTATTCTCCGGTGGACTTGATTCCAGCGATTAAATTAATTTAAGTAATGATCGGCTGTATACTTAGCGTCCCCCGGGGAGCACGGTTTATACATCTTGTTTTTGGCGTGGACTTGATGTTGTGCTTCCTGGGGTATAGGGTTATCAGATTTCCGGACCTAGGGCTTTTTGCTGATAACCCCTAAAAACTTGTATGTTGCTACCCAATCCCTAAGTTAACAGGGCAACGGGCGCACATGCAAGCAAATTTAAGGTAAAAGTGGACTCGCTCGCTCGTCCGGGTGGGTAATATGATCTTTCCAGACCTTGATCTTTGGCCAGCTACCCATAGAACTTAATATGTTACTACCCAATCCCTGAAACCAGGGCAACGGGCATGCATATAAGTAATTAAAGAAGTAGTTTTGCCTATGCTTGTCTGGGTAGAGGTGATACCGATACCTCAGGTTTGCACGGAACCTAAAATCAGAGGTGTTTTTAACACAAGGCCGACCAGAGATCCCATCTGGTACCACGGGAACTAGTAGCCCCTAGGACTTGTCCTAGACTGGTTATTGGTGAGGCCCCTTCGGGGTGGCTGTGGTTAAAACCCAAAGATACGCGGAAAGAGGTATGGGTCAGATGAGTGTGTCTGCAATATGGTGATAGTGTTCCTGTTGAAGAAGCTCTCTTCAGGCCATATATCTCCAGGTGCTGTTGCTATTCGACAGAGTTGCTCTAATGGTTGCAGGCCGTTGGGGTGGCTTGGACCGCCCCCTGTATGTGCCCCTGAAGGGGACGACGGGGACGGTGGTGAACGGCTTTATTCACCTAGTGCGAAGAGCACCGTCAGGTTAGGCCTTCGGGCAGGTACTGACGTGAATCTTTGGCATATCTGTATACTTCGAGCTGAATGTGGATCTAGGATTTCACATTTTCTGCTAATATTAGGATATGGTCCACCTGGGATTTTTTTCTTCAAAACTCTATTTCATACGCTCTCTAATAAATGGTAAATAATTTTTCTCTACTTGAAGTTTGTTCGATATAACTTGACTTGATTAGATTTCGTTAGAGAAAAATATAGTTGTGGAATGGTTTCGAAAACGATATTATGTTCTTAATAAGCATATTGTATATGCGACAAGCTAATTACTACAGTTAAGGATAATAATCGTTTGCCAATAACGTTTTCTATTTGCGTATAATATCAGTAACGATTTCATACTTTTCCAACTCTGGTGATTAAACTTTTTTATATGTTCTTTAGTGGTATATTTTGCCTTCGCTACCATGTTATGACATCCTTTAAAGCCAGAGAAACGTCACAATAATGTCTTTGTTTTGTTGTAGGTTTTTTTTATTATTATTTCTTTTAAAGCTGCTTCTAACAGTCGTTACAGAATGAAGGCAACAGCAAGACTAAACGAATAAAAAAAGGTTAATCGTTATAGTTCAAACATTATTTGCCACTAATCAAGTTATTTTTTCTATCGAAAATACTGCTAATACTTTTAAGCTAAATTAGAGTACTTTAGCATTTGAAAGAAATAAAATTGTTATTGAGACTCTTTGAACCAGACGCAAAAAAAGAACTACATCAATAAGGGAAAAAAATGTGGCATGTGAGCAGTGGAGGCATCGATAAGGTTGGTTCTTTTGATGGTCTTTTAAACTCTCTCTAATTCAATGACTATTTTCTCATTATTATAAATATTTGCGTGACTAAAGCACTTAAAAATTATTTCAATAATGTAGTATGAAAGTAAATGTGTGCTTCAAGAATGCTGTGCACGGTGTTTAGTATTCCATGAAATAAAATATTTGGTGAGTGAATTACTTGAAATAATTTAATAAATATTTGTTATTACCACAAATCATTGAAAAAATAGATTTGATTTTTATATGAAAAAATTTTGCACTACTACCAAAATGACATAAATGACATGACTTTCGGTTTTTGTTTGTTTTGTGAAATTATCTCTAAAAGCTTTCTAAATGTGTGTAAAGCCATTAACAAAATTGCAATAAAAATAATTTTATTTCCAAGCCTTGACTTCCGCTAAAGCAACTAGGAATTAAAAAAATTCAGTTTCTGACGCTTACGTCGCTTTAAAGTTTACGTTTCCATTTTGTTTACTATCAAGCAGGGATGGAAGGTTTGTACCATAACACAATTTTATATTAGAAGTAATTGTGGTATTAGACTGAGGCATTTCATATTCTCAAGATTTTTGATATTTACTATTTTTAATAAGGGATGTAATAATATAATGTTACATTAACGTGTTTAACATGTGTGTCTGCATTTCTCCATGTCGTAACTCTCAAAGGGATGAAGGGATTTTGATCTAGTTCTCGCAAAAATCGGGATGTGGGAACTTACACTTTATGTGACTCGAGAGAAAATTTTATAAATTAGAAATCTAAGTCATCATCAGAGTAGGACTTTTTAAATGCATTTAACTGTCGAACAATATGGAAGGATATTATGAATATTAATTTTTCGATCTATCCAAGTTTTTCTTTTTTTTCGTTATGCAGCAGATATTGGTTTAGGCTTTTATTAATAAAAAAAATAACATATTCTATCCCTGACATTAATATAATTAAGTCTATTGCTTGTCAAAATATTCTAAGGTACGGCGCCGGCAGCCGTCGCTGTGTACGTAAATTGAACATTGGAAGCTAAAATAAATATATTTAAAATAGCAAAAATTTAAACTTAAAAAAAAATCCAAAAAGCGATTTCACTCACTAAAAAATTTATTCAAAGGACATGTGATTGCGTGAGGTTACTATTTTATCGGCTGAATTTTCATGCAGTTTTTATCTAAAGCTAATAATGTGTCAATATGATATTCTCCCGCCAAAAATTTATATGTCAGTTTCCAAAAATATACTTAAGTATTTCTAAAGACAAAAATAAATAACAAAAACGATCATATTTCGTACAAATATATAGGATATATCACGGACTTGGAAATATAGTATTAAGAGTGATCTATACTAAGGATTCATTTGTATTTCTATAAATATTTAGAATGTATTTGAAACTATATTTATTTCATGAGATAAAGTGGATGATCTGTTTTCCATAACTCATGCATCAGAAAAAAACACCTTGCTATTACCGGAAGTATTTTCGCTCCACTGTGAATTGCAGCTCAGGCGGATTGCAAATATCCTTATCATCTAAATTCAGCGCTCGGAGGTGTGGGAGCATTATCAATACATTCTTAAGAATTGTACGAAGAGCACTAGATGCATATACAATAACTAACGTGGTCTTTAAATTCCACATGAACCTAAAAAAGATTGATAGACACTATAATATCACACTTATATGAATGCATAAGCAATGGACGTGCTCAGGTAACTGCATGACTGATGAACTAGCAAAAAAAGATCTCAATACTTTCGAAGTTGGAAGTTGGTAATCCTCTATAGGTTGTTTCCGCAAACTAGCATTGACCACGTGGATAAATGAACCTATCTGCACAATATTGAGCTTGTACAAACCGTGTTAAGAATCGCTTACTTGCCCCATAGTGTCATTCGAAAGACATCATTGTATTGATCACCTGATACTGTGAATTTAGCAAATTGACCTTTGCAGAAGTTTCCAAAATACAGAGAAAGATGAAAAAGTCCAATAAATCCATTGCCTTTGTAATGCTTATGAGTACAATCCAGATATAAATGCAAATTTTAAGTTACTAGATCCTTTTGTTGATGGTTCTGGAACTGAACTTCTCATGGGGATAATGCAGCGATAATTCCAAACACTTCTACTCTGATATCTAGACCTTGCCTTGTCGTTCTTTAGGTTAGGTTAGGTTAGGTTGATTGGAGGGGTGTGATAGCCCATGTCATACGACATACACTTAAGCCAGTGAAGGCTTGTTGTGCGCTCCCTTGAATTATCAAACACAAACTGCCAGAGTTCTGCGGCAGGATTCGAACCTACGACCTTCGCACTACGAGTCTAGTACACTACCTACTAGTCTACGAAGGCCAGTTTGTCGTTCTTTACTATCCACTAACTTCTATCACCTCAAATTTTATTCTATTTCTTTCGATATAAATTAAAAGAAGGGTGGAAATTGTATTTGAATGAGAGCTGCCTGTACAACATGATGCAATAATATGGCAAAGTTTCTTTTGCCTTTAATCTTTTTTTAACAAATAACCTTATATGTATTCCTCATGCATTACATGTTCGAGTGAACTCTTATTTAATGCCTTTTTTAAAGTTGGTTTAATATCTTAAAAAATATTATTCATTTGGTTGACATATTAACGCATTCGTATGTGTGTACCTCTTCATTGTATTACTACTTTATCTTGAATTAGATTCAATTACTTTATGCGTCGAGTATCATCATTTGTACAAGTACAAACAATAATAATGCTTGTTGACGATGACTTTGTAGATGATGATAACAATTGTGTTTAAGTTTATTGTTCAGCTAATACAATGTGACACAGTGGGACGATTGCAACCCAATTGAGTATACATCAGGAGTACATTTTTCCTTTATATATATTATAGTTTTATAATAATTAGTAGCTGCATTATAAACATGAAGAAAATATGCCTTTAAATATGTAAATGTATGTTATTAACTTACCTACAAGCATGCAGCAATGATTAAAAAAAATTATTTTTAATGGACCAAAGCTAAAGAGACAACCTCTACTCCTGTAATGCACTGTGCTGGACCTAGAAAAAATAAATTATGGGGAGGGGTTAGAGGAAGTAGTGTCTAATGACATTAGGTTTTACCATTTGCACACTGAAAGCGTCAGAAAAGACCTCTGCAAGTAGGTTATATCATATACGAATTGTTTTTGTAATGCGTAGTACGTTTCGACACCTGCTGAATGCGCTCTCAATGAAAAACATGCAGTTCATAAAAAGAATCGGGTTTCGGGAACCAGTTCCCTAATGCCATTAGAGCACACTCCATGGTAGTCACGATAAAACAACGAAAGATATTCTACACTGCGACGATGATGCAATGAGCCAATACAGTTGGCTGTACTACTTTCGCAGATGAGGTTCTTCGGCCTGTGCTGTCGACCAACTTCAATATAGAGTTTAAAACACCGGCCCATATGTAAGAGTTATATGCCATTTTTGATAAAGCATGATAAAAATAGTAAGGAGATCAAAAGGAGTGAAATATCTTTTACGACGTCTTAAAAAACCATACAAACTATGCTCAGTCCATTATACTGAATTTTCATGCCCAACAACATTAAAATCTTCTGAATCCTTGATATTTATATCACCTATAGTTACGAACTTGCAATACTCAAGAGTAAAAAAGCAATTTCATATTTCAAAATAGTTTTTTTTTAATCGATTCAGAATCACTTCCATACTCGTTTTAAGAATATCCTTTTTTGTACAGAAAGCATAAATAAGAACTGGTAAGATTTTGTAGACAAACTTTATCTCGTCATGAAAATATCATATTGAATAATTTTTCTAGTAACTTTTCTCGCAAAATGTTCCTGACGATATTATTAATGCTTCAATTATATGGGCTTGCTCTCCTCCTTCTGTAGAAATACTACGAATTTAAAATAAATCTGAAAATTTTTCAAATTAATTTTTTATTCATTACCATTTTGTTGCAATTGGTACCATTGTGCATTATGTCGTGTGCTATTAGGAATCATTATATCAATAATGCGTTTGCTGTTTTTTTCTCTCTCCCTCTCTCTCTCTCTCTCTCTCTCTCTAAATTTTTCTGCTCGTTTCATTAATAACATTTTATAGGATTGTAAAAATTGTTGTATGTAATTGTACTTACAGATTTAAAATTCAGTCAATTCATTTCAATTCACTTCACTTATCTCTTCAAAACAAGCCTTTTTCTATTATTTGCAGAATTCATTTGTTTATTTGTTTATTTTTAATTTTTTATTTTTTTCGCCTTTGGGATGACGATGTGATGAGCAGATCTTGGAATGGTTTAGAGCTTTTGTTATTATTTCTAAAGAGAATCAGCCTGGTGGAAATTTTCGTAATGCGATTTTAGCCAAATCATCACTTCAATTTATATATAATTTTTTTTTCCAATATCTACTTAATACATTTTGTTTGAAATAATGATTCTTAAATAGTGTTTATGACTTATTGATATTCTAAGAAATGATGGGGAGAAAGAAATACAAGTAATGAAATTAATTTTATAAAGATTTTCTTAAGTAATTGATGATTAGCAGAGTAAAAACTTATGTGAATTGGGATCAAACATACATATTTCCTGGAAGTAGAGATTTTGTAATTTTACAGGTCTGGTTATATGATTTATATAAAAGAACATAAAAAATACGTATTTGTATTGGGAGAAAAATTGATATAGGGATGATTTCTTATTAGTTTTTTAATGTTGTAACATGTTGCCGAAATACGGACAAAAGAAAATGTTTTAATTTTCTTTTGTAAGTAGATACATTATATCATCTTGCTTATGGTACAAAAATTATATATATTTTTTGTTAATTTTACGTTTTCAAGCTGCTTTACTGACGATTGGGTTTAGCAACCTATGAAATGTCGGCATATGAACAGCTAATGCCACAACAAACAATAAATTTTTTAACTGGTTAATTTGGGGAGAATATCCCGAAATAATAAATTTCAATATTAATTTTTATATTTTATTTTATATCTTTTTTGAATTAAACACTTTTAAAATATATAAATGGCAGCAATTTATTGGGTAAGAATTTGCTAAATGTATTTAGTAGAAAAGTTAATCTATTTGGCATTTAAATTTCCGTAAATTCCCTATTTTAATGATTATATAACATCATACAAAATATGGAAAAAATGCACTGCTGCTAAAAATTTTGGACTGAACTCTTTTAAAATAAATTAAATGAAAATTCTTCTAAAAAAAAAGAAAATAATAAATAAAAATAAAAAAAATTTTAGTTCAAAAAAAATAAGAAAAATTTAAATCACCACTAAACTGCCCAAAATATTGAAATTCAAACAAATATTTTGCTTTTTTAAGCACATGCCGAAAGTCACACTTTAGGCTTTAATTAAATAAACTTCAATTAAATAGAAAATTCGTTTGTTGTTGTTCTACTTATAAAGGAAAATTAATTGTTTGTTATTCTACTTATAAAGGAGTTTCGAACTTCATGCAAGTTTTTATTTTAATAGAATATAAATTTTTATAAACATTATTGGAAATATTCTCCAATTTTTTCATATATTTGTTGTGGGTTTAGATGTCCATATATCTAACCTTATAGCTATCGTTATCTCATCAGTGGACTTCAACCATCATGTTTGAACACAATTCAAACTCGCATGCTGGTATGAAAACATGCAAATACAATGTGAGATTTCAAACATTTTTGAAAATTAACAAAATGTATAACAACAGTGGGTTTAGAAAACTTTTATACAAACAAATTAAATAAGCAACTTATATACCATTTGTACCCATTTAATTTTTTTACTTTTCTTTATATTTCAATACATGAATTTCTAAAAATTTTCGTATTATATATGGAAGATTTTTTTTTAATAAAAATAAAAGGTTGAGTGCTTCTCAAATATGATGCTTGAAGTCTATTAACAAGTTGCTTAGCGCCAACTATCAGGGATATACGAGTAGACAGCCAGGTTTGCAACAACTAACATAATTTGCTCAATAGAACAAATGATCAGAGTTTTATTGAAACATTCCTAACATTGGGAAAAGGGTTTAATCTTAAAAGTAGACAACTCTTATTTTAATGGCACTGGCTGTATTGGATAATTTTATGCCTTAATTTTTGTATATGAATCCAGACATGCGAACACCGCGATTGGTACGTAGATGACACAATCTGTATATCTGGACAGGGAATTTTGCCAATAACTTGTCTTATATTGTCTTCCAGGTAATCAATCGTATCTGGTGTATCGATATAGATAAAGAAAATAACCTAATGGTGTTACATTGTACAATCATGGTGGTCAGTGTACAGGTCCATTACGAGAAATTTTTCGTTCAGCAAATATTATTTTAAAATAATAAAAATTTGCAAGCGTTGTTATATAATGATAAATTAAACTCATCGCAAAGCAATAGCCAGCTGTCAAATCAGATTTCAAAGTTAGAGTGGGTAACTCAAAAATATCAACAACATATTTTGTTTCGACGCAATATTTTTTTTTAAATCTTTCTTGCAAAATTTTTATTCTTATTTTGTTCAATATTTCCTATCCTATCCTATCCATTCAAATATTAGCTTAAAAGATGAGATTATTTTCTGCTATGTTTCCAAATCAATTAACTAATATCTTTTTACGTGCTGCTGACACCATCGCCATATGATACTTTCTTTAAGTTCACAATAGAACAAAAATAATGGCTTGAAATATCTTATGTCCGTATATTATAATTTATAAATTTTCTAGAAACTTTTTATGCAAAAAGAAATTTATAAACGAAAACAAAACAAAACTGTAATTTTTATAAACAAATTTGCTAAAATAGTGAACAAGAAATAGTATATAATCCTAGTATATAATGCTATCATAATTAGAGAAGAACATTTTCTTATTGCACTATTGTACTTTTTTTTAAAGAAACTAACTCCGACATGCACCAGTGGCAAATTAGGTGCAACATTTTTATAAGAATTAAAAACTTCATTAATGGTCAAAATAAAATACCAAACATTCTCCGCATTTTTTATCAATAAATCTTTACGTTTGCGGAAGGGTTTAATAATAAAAATAAAAAAATACAAATAATAAGAATGATTTATAAAAAAAACTGTACTCAATAAAAATGAAATAATAACAAAAATACCAGTTGAACTTGTCCGTTTATCAATGTGAAAATAGCAAAAAATTCAGTCAACGCAACAACTGATTCCACGCAAAATAAAAACTGCCTTTACCTGGAAATAAAGTGCCAAAAAAGCAAAAAAAAAACTATTTATGTCCGCATTTCATAGTGTACAATGTACACTGTACATGTATGCGCAAATATATATATATAATACGCACAAAATAGAAATATTCAAAAAAAAAAAATATTCGAAAAAAAGTATTTTCCCTGCCACCCAGCAGTTCGTGAGATAGAGAAATAAGAAATAAATTAAACATATCGTATGCAATTTGATAAGCGAATTTTTTCATTCTTAATATTAATTTTTCGACAATGTACCCATTTGTTTAAAAATGCAGACGATTCCTTCAAACAAAAAAATTTCTTTTTCCATATTAAATATTTTGGAAAGGGAAAATATGTACCTTTAGCTGGATGGCATTGACTGCTAATGCAACAATGGACATAATGAATGAATAATTTGACATTTTCCTTTTAGGGATTTCGGCAGCATATTTGAATCCATGTAGAGACTAAAACAAATGATGCTTGCCGACAGCTGGGTATCGGATATTATTACATCCTTATGTTGCACTGAGTTAAAAATGATGAGGGTTTCAGTCTCGGTTGACGTGACTTACATTTGCTACTATATAAAAATCATACGCTTAAACAAGGCCCCTATATAATCAGATGTGAAATTGCGGCACTTCTTTAGCAATAGGTTTTTTTTGTGATAAATGCGGCAACCTACAAGCTTTATCAACTCTGTGTTGGAGATATTGAGTACAGCTTATAGTACGATCAGATTAACCTATGAAACTATATACCCTCGATGAACCTGTTTAACCCATCCCCGGAACTACAAGTCTTCATGCCGGCACAATTGATACTTATCTCCAACCTCCAAGGAGAAAATGCCTTTATATACCCCAAAATTAGAACAAAAAAGTAGATCAGAGACAGATTCGCGAGATTCATGTAACAAGTACTTTTTGAAAATTGTTGGAAAAAGAAGCACATGCCAGCAAATGAACTATAGGGCTCTTGCATTTTAATGAAATATGTAACTATACCAGCCTATACTAGTATAAAACAATTTTAAGTGCATAAATGACTTACTTGTGTTTGAGTAGCGATGAAAAACCACTCCAGCTACAAACACACTTAATTACTAGTACGTTTGTAAAACTGGTTGCATGTAGCTCTAAATATACAGATTGTGGATAAAGTCTTTTGACACTCGAAATCGTTATATAATACTCTTAATAAGACTAAATGAGAAAATCTTTTATCCACTTACCAAATTTTTTTTTTTGCTACACAAAACAGATGACAGGTCAAGTGAACTACTTAACTAGACCAATGGAAAAAAATAATGCTTCTACGTAGTAAATAGTAATAAGTATTTATTGCATATTGTTTTATATAAACCAATGCTCAAAGTGTGTAAAAATTTGTGGACAGTGTCACCTATAGATGACAGCAGAATTAACAATTATTTTTAAATTTGTAAGCATTTTTTTGGTATAAGCCATATACAAAGATGTACATAAAATTTTTTGTTTGTTGTGGCTTTAGCTGTTCGCATGCTGACATTTTATTGCTCCCTAAACCCAATCATCAGCGAACTTTAAGCAGTTTGAAAATATTCAACCTCGTATGTTTATGCCAAACGAATCAAATACAATGTGAGAATTCATTATGTATATGATCACTACAAAAAAAAAAACATAATGATAGTAGGCTTAGAATGCTTTTATACAAACAACATATTAAACAATTATACTCGACATAAGTCTATTTGTATTTTTCTTGCAACATTTGTAGTATAGAATTAAACGCCCGTTGGTCGTTAAGGGTCGTATTTATTTAGGCAAAATTAAAAAATGAAATTTTTATTTTAAAAACTTAATATTGAAATTTATTATTTCGAGATATTCTCCTCAAATAATTGTTAAAGCAATTGTGTTTTGTTTATTGTGGCGTTAGCTGTTCATATGCCGACATTTTATTGGTCGCTAAACCAAATCGTCGGAAGACTATACTACATATTAAATTTTTAACAAAAACAACACAGAGGAAACAGATTTTGCAACCAATAAAATTTTGTCAGTTCCATATATCGTGTACAATTCGTTTATGGCCACTGAATTAATTCAGTAGAAAATACTAATGTACAAAGCAGTGGCGAGACCCACTTTATTATTTTAATAAATAGAAAATTTTAATTTTTAAATTGCATGTTACACTCGGAAAAGAATCCCAAAAATCTGCTTGTTGACAAAATGCCACCACTGCCAGCATTAAATTACGAACACTACGGGGTATTACAGTTCAATATAATAATATATGTCAAAAATGCGTGCATAATCAATGTCACCTGTGGATGACACTGAAAATTGTCAAGTTAAATCGATTCTTTAGCTTATAAAAAATCTGATTCATGGCGCTATTTAAAATACTTTCGTAAGCATTATAAATGAGTCAAACTATGCACAAGTTATGATATGCGTTGGTGCAAACACTTTATTTACCCACTGTAAAATACAGCATATTTATTTCATATTATTGCGTAGAGCACACAGTTTAATGACTCTCGTTTTTGTTTTAAGCTGCAAAATATCCGATAAAAGCTCTTATAAACACACATTAGATATAAAACAATTTTCGATGTTGTTTTTTTTTTAAGTTTCTTTGGCTGTTGTTCAATAAAAATGTAAAAATGCAAGTGAACTAAAATGCGTTTATAACAGGTGAATCAAAGCGTTGTTGTGGTGGTGCTGCAGCCAGTAGTTGCATTGACGAGGGAATGCTTGCATTTATAACGACTTCAAACTGCGAGCCTACATAAATTTAAAATGCCGGTTTGGCCACCGCTATAAAAATGTACGAGTATATATGCGCGTCCGTCTGTCCTTCCGCCTGTCCGTCTGTATGTGTGCCCGTATTTCTTGGCTGTTGCACAGCATAAATATGGATAATAGCGATGGAATTAAGACCAAAAGCAACAACAACAACAACAATAACTGTAATAAATAAAATATGAGTACAATATTTGTAACCTTGCCTTTTACTGAAGGCCGTTCGTTGTCACTTTGTAAACGAGTGCGTAGAAATAGATACAACAACATATGAACACACATATATGTATATGCAATTATACATACATATATGTGTATATGTATACGAAAAAAATCTTAAAATCCTACAATACCGTTTTTTATTAACACTGACTGTTTTTAGTGGCAAGTGATTGTGGTTGGTGTCTGTCATCGAATTTTTAAAAACTTTTCACTGTAATATATTATGTAATTTTTTTTTATCACGGAAAAGTTTCACAGCTTCAACAGTAAATAAAAATATTTTAAATTATTTATGAGAGTAAAGGATTACTTGATTTTCGTGTGTTTTTTATTATCATTATCATTATTTTTATTTTTATTTTTTTAATAATAAATAAAATATATCCGGGTCCTTCTTTTTTTGTGGGTGGACCTTTACACATTCTCTAGGGTAAGAAAGTGTGTTATAAGTTTAACTTATGACACTTTCATTTGTTTGTCTATCTGTGTCATTGTGGCTCTTAAGTGGAAGCATCAGTTTTATTTTATTGGAATGTAATTTTTAGAAAATTTTAGAAACGAAAATGTTTACATGAAAAATTAGCTGTAAAGCTTTCAGAATATCTTTCAAACTACAAGAGGAGTCCCAAAGGCTACTACTACTAACAAGATATTATAATAGAAATATTTAGATATATTATTTAAGCAAATCAGATTGGTAGTTTTTCAGTTATGGAAAATATATGTAGATCGCACCCAAGGCTTATCAACACAGCTCGACATCACGTGCAACTAAGTAAAACTAACAGCCATTTTGTTTGTGTAAAATCGCCACTGTTTGCTAAACATAGACGACTGCAATATCGTCTCTCAGGGATGGCAAATTGTTATATTTAATTTCTTTTGTACTGTTTGAAATATGACTGAGCTATTTCATAATTTGAAGCAAACTATTTTCTTTTTAATATTGCTTTCTCTGGATCTAATCACTATATGGCATACATTTAAATAAAGAATGATATAGCATTTCAGCTCTAAATAGTTCTAAAATTATTTTATTTTAATTCTAAAGAACGATATTCTCTTTTCTTATTGATACTCTAAAATGAGCACTAAATTTAGACGTGACCAGGGCAAAAACCAATAATATATCATCACTTTTATTAATAACATTAATTAATTTTGGTAAAGTAAATTACCAATTCAAAACTCTTACTAATATCGAAATTAAAAAAAAAATCAGGATGAAATAACTATACAAACGAATTTATTTTGGTACGATTACGTTGTCAGTAATTTAAAAAAATATAAAATAAAATGAAGCGAGTTGGCACATCTAAATTTTGCCACTGCCATTTCCGATATATACTTTGCTTTGCTTGTTCATAAAATACAATGCACAGTACTTTAATATCGAATGAAATTGGGCAAAAATAAAAGGTTTAGTCTTAAATTAAAAAAAAAAATTTCATAGTATTTTTTATGAAAAACTTTTAATCTTAAAACAAATTCTTGCAAGGATATGAGTACCTTTCACATATCGTTTTTACAAAAATTATTTTGCAACAATATCTTGGCAATTGTAAAATTGCTTGTGTTTATTGACGGTATTATTGCTTGCATTATTACTAAGGTTTATAAAATGGCAAGAGGCCGTCAATAATACTCAATTGTTGTCTATAACGAAAAGAGAACTGATAATTTTTTGACGTCGAATACGACAATTAGAATAAGGAGGAATGATTTAAGCTGAATTGAAAAAATTACAAACAACAGATTTAATTTATATAAAAGATTCATATGTACCCTTTCTATATAAAACAATTTTATCAACTCCCTAAAAATTTAATTTTTTTTCACGCTAATATATGTTTATTGTATCTTCAAAAACTGAACTAACAATAAGTATTCAAATCTTAAATATATATATATATATATATATATATATATATATATATATATATATATATATATATATATATATATATATATATATATATATATATATATATATATATATATATATATATATATATATATATATATATATATATATATATATATATATATATATATATATATATATATATATATATGGTTGAACTTATGGAGAATAAAAGTAAATGAACAAGAGTGTGTTCATGTCACATTTACCCTACGAAGAGACACTTGTTCCCCCATTCGAATCAACAATCAAGTTGTTCCTCAATATTTTCAGGTGAAATATCTTGGTATATACCTTGACCGACGGCTTACATGGAAACACCACATTGACTCTAAGCTGACACAAATGAAGCTTAAATTAACCCAAATACACTGGCTGATTGGTAGAAATTCTACCCTCAGTCTAGATTGTAAACTTTTAATATACAAGTCGCTTTTGAAACCCATATGGTGTTACGGAATTCAGCTATGGGGCACTGCTTCAGCTTCCAATGTAGAGAGAATACAACGAATGCAAAACAAAATCTTAAGGTTAATAACATCAGCTCCATGGTACATGAAAAATTCATTTTTACATCGTGATTTAAATATGCCACTTGTGACCGCTGAAATTGCAAAATATGCAGGCAAATATTTAACAAAACTCGAGTTCCATCCTAATCCCCTTGCTCGTAACATCTTGAACTTTCCTGGACACATCCGCTTAAAAAAGAGGGACACTACAGCATTAATACGCAACTCTCCAGATGAAATTCTTTGAAAATATTTTTTGTGCGTAAATTGAATTTTATGTATTATTAATTATTATCACTAAAAAAATTTAATTAACAATAATTATTTTGTCTCGACCAAAAATCAAATTCTTTCCATACAATAATTATGAAAAGAAAATTTGTTTTGGCCAACTTTCATTGAGTTTGTTAAATTAAGAATAACAGCCAAACAAACTTAAGGACAAACTCAAAATTTTACAGGAGAAGTGTTCTTCTTAACTGTCTTTGTGTGGAGTTGTATGGCTACTGAAAAATTGCTGTTAATCTGAATTTGTGGTGCCACTTCAAGTGATTAAAAAACTTTAGAATTAAATTTTTTTAAATTATCGATTGCAACGAAAATCAAAAATTGTGTGCAGATATGTTAAAATTGTTTTTATAATTATATATATTATATAATTAAAAGTGGCATATGTCGCAAAATTTTATTGTGTACTAAGAAATTTTGGAAAAGCTTTTCAAAATTAAACCTAAAATAAATAAATGCTAATAATTATTTATATCCTATATAATGAAACTTTCTAAACAGTTTTTATGTAATTGAAATTGTATCCTCAATGAAAATCGTTTAAATTTACGAAAACTTTAGAAATATTATAGAAAGTGATTTATTGCATCATTTAATATAAATAATAGATTTTTCAACTTGAAAAGATTTAATCTAAGATTTAATAACTTTATTAAATTGCTCTTATTTTTTATTTCACAATCTGTTGAAGAAAAATATAAATAAATCAGATTTATCAAACAATTTATCAATTTAATTTAAAACAATCTTAAAATTCATCAATTAAAAACTCAATAACAAAAAAATTAAAAAAACAAATAGAAAAATGTTTCTGCCACTTAATTGCACGATTTTGTTACAAATCAACTTGTACCGGAAAACATAATTGCACACAATCTTACGCATACACACACATATTTACTTGCACACACACGCACAACCATTATGTAATTGCAACGAAACGCAATGCCATGAAGTAAAAAAAAATATATATATATACATATAAATATATCTATTCATTGTCAATGTTACAACCTTACACTCGAACAAATCAAAAGCAATTTTAAACAAATTAAACATAAAAAAATAAATATATTCCTATTACTAAAACAAATAAATCTAAACAAGGAAAACGAAATCAAGTATTAATACATCTGAATAAATTCAGTTATTGGAATAACTACACTTCAAAAATCAAAGCAATAATTACATACAAAAATGATTTAAATTCAATAACTTGTCAGTCATTTTGTAATCAAAAGCAAAAAAATAAAATTTTATTCCTCTACACGAAAGCACTTCAGCTGCAATATTAAGTTGTTGTTAAATACTAATGAGTACCAGTATAAGCCTACATCTAACAGATACATGCTTCAGTTGCAAGTTCATAAATACAAGCGTTTTCATTTCCCTCGTTATTAGCGTTTCAATGAAATATTCGTTCATTTAATGTATAACAAGTAATTGGAATTAAAGGCACCATTTATGACTCATACACGCCACTTAAGTATATGTACTGGCATCCAACTGAGCCAAAATTTACATTTTTAAACTAAGCGAAGTTAAAAGAAAAGAAAAGTTGTAAAAAAATGATCATTGGCACTGATTTTGGTATAGATGAAATAATAAAAATATAGGAAATTGTCACAGATATGTAAAAGACTTAATACATTGTTTGTACTGATACATGATCTATTGCATTTACACTTTGGAACAAACGCAGTGTTTGACGGCAAGAAGTGTAGAGAGAAAAGTTGCACACCTACACATGGCTAAACATATTTTCGTTTATTTTTTATGGTTCAAAAATTTCTTAAATAAACAATGTTGCTAACTTTTTTATAAAAAAATCACTTAAATCACTTATATTTTAACTAAAACGATTTAGATGCGAAAATGGTTTGATAATTCTGTGTCTTTTAAGATAAATAATAATATTTTATTCGGCAACAATTCATTTTATTTTCCAATATAGTTTCTTTAAAGCTTCATACATTTAGTCCAGCGTCGTTCTAGTTTTTCCATTCCCCTGCAAATAATAGGATTTTTCAAAATAACCATGTGTTTCAATGATGATCTCTTCACTTGCACTAAATTGTTTGGCACTCCGGCATTATATGAAAATAAAAAATAGCAAATAAATAGTCTTATAGGCCTAGATCTACAAAATATACTGGATGGGGTAGTAGTAATGAATTTTTGCCATGTTGATCACGCCCATCCATTGTCTTGCCACATCAAACACTTTTTTCCGCTAGATGACAACGTTTTTGATTCAAACCAATATTGAGTCTGCCAAAAATCGGTGTACCCATTTCAAAGTATTCGATATAAGTGATCCTGATTATAAAAAATTGAGGCCATGACATCGTTGTCCGACAGCACTACCTTAGCCTTCTTTGGTTCACGCTCACCTAAAGGAACAACACGATTTAATTTGTTTAAATCTCTGATGTGTTTTGATGGATTAATGTTTTGTCTACAGTTACAAAATGGCGCGAAAGGTCTTTCGAATAGCACCTGAAGGTAAGCAAGCATTATCTCAAGTGATAAATTTCAATATTAAGTATTGAAAAAAGTGTTTCGAAGGTACTTTTAAAGAGAATTGAAAAAATATGCCGTGCTTGTTGTAAAACATAAATATGGCTTAATAGCAAGGTAACAGGCACCCATGAAAGTAAATTGAAGGTAGAACTGGTTTCGCCCGCTCGTTCGGATGGGTAATATGTTTTTTGCAGACCTTTGACTTTGGCTAGTTACCCACGAAATTTAATATGTTACTATCAAATCCCTGAAATAACAGGGTAAGTGGTGTTCATGTTAGTAATTAGGAAGTAGGCTTGCCTACGCTAGTCTGGGTAGAGGTGCTACCGATGATTCGGATTGCACGGTACCCAAAATCGGAGGTGTTTTCAACACAAGGCCGACCAGAGATGCTATTTGGTACCACTCCAGCAGCCCCTAGGATTGGTCCTAGACTGGTTATTGGTAAGACCCCTTCGGTGATCACGTGATGTCTGTGGTTAAAACCTAAAGATACGGGGAAAGAGTTATGGGTCTGCAATGTGGTGGCAGTGATCGTGTCGTAGATGCTCTCGATGCTGTCGCTAATCGACAGGGCTGCCCTGGCATTTGCGGTTGGTGAGTGGTCCATTATAGAGGGACTTCTTACTGCTCCAGCTCCAGTATTTCAGAAAAGTGTCTACACATGGTTCTGCAGTCTCTACAGAATTTGCCACCATGTCGTCCCTGTCTAGGGCACATGTAGATGCTCACTCCATTTGCGCCTCTGAAAGGGATGACGGGGACGGTAGTGAATGGTTTTATTCACCCAGTGCGTAGAACGCTGACAGATTAGGTCTTATGACAAGTACTAAATTATTTATTTGAACACTATGTTGTATACTGCAAACTATAGTAAACACTGCTTTTCATTGTGAACTTATAGTAGATCCGAAAAACATTTGATCTTTTAAAGGTCTGTTTTAAAAATATTGTTGTTTGTTACCCTTTACACAAACGATACAATGTTGAGTTACATGTGTAGCATACGCAAGCTCATTTAATCAACAGTGTGTAAACATGAACGCACTGCTGCGGCACATATTTGGCTAAACATTGAGATGGAAATTCGAACTTGAGCCCTAATGCAAGTCATAGAAGTCAAGCGAGTAAGCAGGCGGACTGTCGTACTGGCAAAAGACAGACAAAGTCGAAATCGTCATTCATTCAAGCGTTTTAGTCAGTCAAGCAAGCAGGTGTAAAAGGTAAAGCTACGAAAGGCAAAGCAATTGACTGTGACAGTGGCAGTAAAAGGCGTAACCATACCGGCCTCTATTTAACGTAGTACGAGTACTAAAACTGCCACAACAACTTACTATCGAAATGCTGCTTGCTCACACATACACTTGCATACAAACCAAGCTAGTTAACTTGGCTCGTTACTTTTGGTAGTGCATATCTGACGTTGATATGTTGTAGTATTCGCACTTGAAAAATGTTTGACGATTGATTTTCCCATTTAACAAGTTTATAAAACTTGGCGCATAATATTTAATTTGCATTTATTAGAAAAGTAAATGGAATGTTGGTGGCTTGTGCAATTGTGTTTGTAAATGGTTTTTGGTTGCTTTTTTTCAAATACTTCCGGAAGCTTTTTTGTTCAGTTTTTACAAAAAAAAGTTAAATAATATTTTGCAAGTAGTTTTTTTTTTTGGTTAGTGCAACATTATGTTTGTGAGCGGAGTTTATAAAATTGCTTAAACAACAAAGATCTTGATGTGAGTTATTTGAAAATGTTTATTATCTATTATTTAATTATTTTGGTTTGCATTTATGAAGGTGCTGTTTAAATTGAAAAGGAAATGACAGAGGTTTTTGTTTCATATTAAAACTATGATTTCCGTTTATATAATGAGAGCACACACATGTATAAAATAATGGTTGAAAAGAAAAGTTGTTTTGTTGAAAACCAAAAACAGGCGGACGACAAAAAAGAGCTTCCAAAAGAGTCATTACAATGCAGAGATTGTGGTTCGGAAATTTGCAGAGTTTTTAATGATTTTCATGTTGATTTACCATTTCCAGGGTCATATTTCGAGAAAATAAAATATTTTTTTTTACCGTAAAGCAAACAACCTTCCATTGTTTCTAAGGAATTCTGATAAGTAATGAGCCCTTCCTGTAAGAAAAAAGTTATTATATATTTTTTGTTGCAAAATATAGGATGTTTTCTTATAAAACTTTTGCCACTTATTGATCAATATTGTGGCAAAGCTTCAAAGCAAAGTGTGTGTGAGCTTTTGGAGATTAATAATGTTTTGTATAATAGTTCCAGACGGTTGGAATCTAAGAATTAATGAATTAAAGGATATTAGTTCTACTCGAAAAAAATGAAATGCGGTGGATGCAGTGCAGTTAAAACGTTTTTTTTTAAGAATACGCGTTTAATGCATAAATATCAATATAATTAACCTCGGCTGCAGTCGAGCTTGCCGTCGAATTTTTTTAAAATTTAAATACAATATGGCGTTTAAATTTTATTTCTTAATATTACAAGATAGTCTGCCAAAAAAGCGCAAAAAATAAAATAATTAACTTTCCAAATTTGTTAGTTGCTCTCTAAACCAAATCATTAGTGAACTTTAATAAGTTTGAAAACATTCAGCCTGATATATTTATGCCAAAATATTGAAATACAATGTAGCGATTCTCTATCGTATATAGAACACAAACAATAAGCTTTTCCACAAATACAAGTTGTAAGCCTTGTATTTTTAGTTTTATTATTTTTAACTCTCTAACTGCCCTTCCCAATTTCAGCATTTTCTGAACTTGTCGCTTGTCTTGTTTAACCCATGTTTCATGATAAAGTTGAAGCAAATCTGAAGTTTGAACTGATTTGATTTGCTCCATATCGCTTTTGTTTTATAGCTTTAATGTTTATAAACTTATTTACTGAGTAATCTTAACCCATTAAAAACTATTTCGCTATAACGAATAATAATAATTATTAACAATTAATTTGAATTCAATAGTAGTTGTTCATAAGAATTTACAATTTTCTTGGTTATCCTGTTCAGCAAGCACTGATTTCTTGATTTATTTGTTACATTTGATACATTGGTTAAATATAGTGTCCTGATTCTATATTTGATTTTTGATTTAATTTTTCTTCACTCACAGCCTCTAATACTTCTTCACCTGTAGCTCTTATAAAAAATGTTTAAATTTTTTGTTTGTTATTTGTAATACATGTATACCGTGTTGCTCCTTTATCAATAAACCAATTGGTGGTTTTGACATCTTGAATCATATTTGTTTCCTCACAAAAAAAAAAAAAAAAAAAAAAAAAAAAATAGGCAATCATTTCTGAGACACAGCCTTGGCTTCAGTAGCTTCAGAAGCCCATTTACCATCTGCTACACCCATTTGTGATAATTACGTACCCAAGGTCCTTTCGTCTTGCAATAATTGCAAAAATTGTCCCGCTTGAGTTTTCAGATTTTTTAAATGATCTATCAAGATGTGCTGGATTATGCAATTTTCTGTCTATTGTATCCAAGGCTCCTTCATGATGATTTGACATAATTATCCTTAATTTTACGCCTCCACATTAGACAATATTCTTCGTTTTTTAAAATTTTGATTTTTTCTTACAAACAGATCATTATTCCTACGTTTGTACTGAGGCATGATTCATTTGCTTTAGAGTTCAAGAACGGCATTGTGTATATATTTTTTGGCATGCAATCATGCACTTAAGAACTGACAACAAGCTGGCTTTCAGATTTGTATAATCCACTAGTCCCAAGTGGAAGACACGTTATTTGGCGGTATTAACAAGGCGTATCGCTACACATTTTTTTCTTGGTATAAACGCTCATTTGCCAATATCGTGCAGGTCGTCACCACTAATAGTTAGCAGTGGTGCATCCAAATCTATTATGTCAATACGGCGACCATACGGTACTAGATTAAAATTCTCCTCCCACGCCTTGATTTGTTGTTGGAGTTGCAGCATATCCAAACCTAATTCCAATCTCTTTAATTCTTCTGCATCATTTGAAAGATTATTTGTTGGGAAAATTGTTACAGTGGACATTTTTTGGGGTTTTATTGTGGCTGACGAGTGAGTGATGCTGGTTTTGAATGCAGGCCAGGCCCGTAAGACATGGAAAATTTCTTATATATTAATCTGGCAGTTAGTTCACTGCCGGCGGTCATATCATCGGGATATATTTCGTCAGCTATGTTAACAGAAGGTACTTTGGGGGCAGACTTTATAGCGTCGGCTTTACTGACATCAGTAACTTCGGCGGAGTTTTGAATAGCAGCGGATTCACTGTAATCAGGTATATCGGCATCTGTATCAAAGGCGGCTATCAATTTTGTAGCAGGATTAGCACTAGCAGTCTTAATGGCGGCACGCTTACTGGCAGCAGTTATATTGAAGGCAGTCATCTCAATTATTTCAGCAGCAGGCATATTAACATGGCTTATGCTAAATGTGGGTGCCTCCGTCTTGGCCTCCGGCATATTGCATACAGTCCCTCACAGAATATTTGACTTTTTTCTTGTTCTAATTACGCTTTCTGACAACGTTATATAAAGACTTAGCTGAAGGTCCTTGACTGTTGGTAGTCTATTTCGGCGCTCAGCAGTCCGTTTATATGGTTTGACGAATTGGATGCAAATCTATTCTTCATGTGGTACTTATCACCTGATATTTTATATTCGTATTAAAATAGTAATCAAATATAAAGTCCAATACAGGATATTGACTAATCTTTACAAATATATGTATTCAAGTGAGCGGTAGTGTATACGTTATCGCAAGTTGTTAAAATTATGGAATTGTTTTTGAAAAAAGTTAGTAACTCGGTTACATTTTATAGCTTTTGTAAGTCTCCTTCAACAGAAGTCATTTAAAACTGTTGTAAATAAATCTTATCAACTCTAAAATCTGCAAAAACTTCTTGCCGTTTTGTAGGTTTCTATTTTTATTTATGTAATTATGTTTTACCATTTAATTTTGTCTGCACTAAGAATACAATGACTCCATGTTTCCAATATCGAAAACATTTGCCACAAAAGCAGCCACAATCACTTGTATTTCGGTTAACAGGAGCGTAATAACTGTGGTTCGAAGTGGTAGCGTAAATATTCGTGCTGTATGTCTTATAATTATTGTTGTTTTTGTCCTCATTGACTTTTTGTTTGGCCCAAAAGATGTCGTGGAGATTAATTTTATTCGTTATGGATCAATAAGGTGCAGTATTCTATTTATTAAAATTTTACAGACACTTTTATCTATCGTTGCAAAATAAAATCATAAAGTTTTTCTTTTGCAAGCAGAGCCTTTAAGCTGTTGGTTGCTTTAAATATTTAAAATGAACTAAATGTATAGATTTAAAGGATGTTATAGTATTACAACTTTAAATTAAAATGAGACGATTTGAATTTTGGCTAATGGTTAGACTTTAAAATACGATTTTCATACACTTTCTTGCAGCCATTGTGGCAATTGTCTCTCATTTGTCAGCAATCGTTCAAAAAAAGGCAAATACACAGAAAAAAATTATTGCAGTGATTTTTGAGAAAACTTTTGTTTTAAATAAACTTTTATTGTCAATAAATATTTTTAGCGTTTCAGTTAAAATTTCGATTGAATTTTATTTCCTTTTAAAATTCAGCAAGAAGTTTTATTGAATGAAGCAATATATTATATTTACTGAGAAAATCAGAATTGTAAAATTTCTATTTACAAATATCTTTGTAAGACTTATGTAAATAAAATTAAAAAATATTTGATTTAAATAACCTTACGCTGATTTAAAATTTTTTCTCTGTGCTAAACTCAAGAAAAAATTTTGTTACTCATAAGTTCAAAATTTTCTTTAATTGAAAAAGTTCCCGAAAATTAGAAAAAATATAATTAATTCAATAAGAATTGGATTTAAAAATACTCTGCAGTTTCTCACAATTAATTTCTTACATTTAAAAATAATTTATATACTTTAAAAACACATATTTTACAAAATTTGTTAAAAAATTTTTATTAAACTTGCAAAATTTTCATCATGAAAATAAGAAAAAGAAGTAAAGTTTTCGAAATGATTTACTCCCAAATAAGTTTAAGAATTTCATGGTAATTTTTTCCTATTAATTGTAATTATGAGTGTTTGAATACTTTCCCAGTAATAATAATCCAGTAACTTTATGATAGAGATTTGCATTTGATATCGTTTTTTAAAATTATCGTATGGCATTCGTTAAAATTGCAAATTATAATACTTGTACACACGAATATGAGTATTGATATTCTCAATGAAGTTTTAAATATTTCTTTTTTACGTACAATTGATGAATATATAAATATTAAATTTTGATTAAAATATTATTTAAGCTCAAGGTCTTATTTAGTGTTTAAACAATTTTATTTGTAATTATCGATATTTCAGAATTTTCCTGAAGATGGTACTCAATGAGTACTGAAATATCGATAATTGTTTAAAAAGATCAAAAAATATATAAGAGATATTATTAAAAATTTTGAGCACGACAAAGAAATCCCAATATCAAATTTAATATTCGATTTCGTATTAACAAAAATTGTCTCTGATATTCGTATTTGTATTCGCGAATATCTAAAAAATTTCCATAACATTCGCTAATCTACACTCGTATTTTATATTTTCATTCAATGTGCTCGTAGAGAGCGTTCAATAAGTTGTTCTAATGTTGTCGCTCTTTTATTATTGCAACACTATTGTTGCCACAGTTGCTGTAGCAACTGCTTTTCATGGTAATTGCAATTGTCTCATTCATAAATGTGTTAAAGTGCAGTGCTTGCTTGTTGGGTTTTCGGTGACCATTCGCCTGTCCGGTTGGACGGACCGTCATTCAGTCATTTAACTATTTAGCTAAACGTCCAGGTTTTTGAAATTGACTTGCGGAAATCGGCAAAGTGATATTTGTTTTACACATGCTTTAAGGTTTCCATATTCGTATTTTTAATTTAGTATTGTCGACGTCGTCGTTAGAAATCATTGCAGTTGTTAGAAATCATTTGTTCGTTTCTTGCTGCGTTGCGGCCTTTTGTCGTTGACTTTATTGTTGTTAATTTACAAATGGTTTGGTTGCACAAATAAATTGCAAGTTCGTATTCATTTTAAATGTGTATGTTTAAGCACATATGAGTGTGTACGAGCATGTATGTATGCGTATGTTATTGTTCATATGCTCCCATTGATATGTACGAGTATGTATGTACGTATGGGTGTGTGTGTTAATGATATTATCGTATGTCTGTGCATATAGCCTGTTTGTATGTGACATAAGGTTAATTGAAATCTATTTGTAAACTAATTGAAAAAAACAATCTATAGATTTATAGAATAGTACTAGAACAATTCTATGGAATTTGATAAATTGGAATTATTATGTTGCGAAATAGAAATATGTATGTATTTATATAGTGGGTTGCTGTTAGCAGCCAAGCATATTGTTAATCATTAGAACGAGATCTGTATAGCGTTTGGAGTTCATGCTGTCATGGTATTATCTAGTGAATTTGTAAATAAATTTACGCTTGTTTGTCTGTTGTAATGTAATGTAATGTAATGTAATGGGCGTTTGGTCCAGGATAGCCTTTTCCACTGCGACCATTGTTGATCTATTGTGCTTCCCCTGTCCCTAGCCGTCCAATATGTTTGCAAATAGGATCAGTTCCTTCAATGGGAGCATTAGCAAATCCTCTTCACTCATCGTATACGCACGTAGAGTCCTGTGTCTTCTGTGGCCCCACAATTTGCTATCAAGTGTCAGTTGTGGAAGTCGTTACTTCAATGTGCTCTAATGAGATAAGGGAACATATTCCCGAGATCCGCTCTTACTTACGAGGAACATATTCCTCATTAAGAACACATCCATTTGTGGTCGATATAACAGCGAATCCCACTACGCATTACAGAAATAATTCGTTCTTTGATCGAACGAGCTCCCGGCGGATATCATTCCTGCCATACCCAGCGTTGAGAGATTCAAATTGAATGTCCACAAGCACTACTCCCGCTATCCTCCTCACCCTATCCTATTCTCCTAGTTCCGGCACAATGCACTGCATAAACAGGGGTCATCTCCTGAGTACTGGTCCAATTTAAAAAAAAAAAAAATATACATATCGTATGGCTCTGTGGTTTTAATTATGGTTGATCACTTGGGTGTCAGAAAATTTCCTGCGTTGGCTCACAATCGACTACAAACGCATTCGTGGGACAACTTCACAGGAGTATTTGGTGGGAAAGTTTTTGCGCCATTTCGTAATCATAGATGAAACGTGGATACACCACAACATACCAAAAAGCACACAGCAATCAAAACAGTGGTTTTCTCGCATAGAATCGGGGTGCCAAAGGGCACCAAGGTGGGCTTGTTAACCAACAATAAAGTGATAGCGACCGTTTTTTTGGGATGCACGCGTTAAAACAGTCACTGGCGAATATTATGCCAACTTATTGGGTGGATTTAATGAGGATTTGGGAAAGAACGACAGTTTTTGTCCAAGAAAAAAATTATTTTCCAGACTGTCTGTTTTCTGTTGTTGTTATTATTAATACTTTTACAATATTTTAACTGACTTTTCAAACGCGCTATAAAATTTTCCTTAAGGAATTTCGGAATCTGGTTACCAAGGGTTTCCTAAATGCAAAATTCCATGAGTTAGGCTACGAATTGCCGTCTCAGTGAGACCCGAGTGACTATTTTTTGTTTCTCGACTTGAAGATATGGCTCGTCAGCAATTTTGGTCTCACCCCTAAGCTGCTGTCCGAAAAAAAACTTCTCAGTTTTGAAATTCGAAAGACCAGTTGTGTGCTTTTCTAAGTTATTAATAATTTACAATATTTTAACTGATTTTTCAACCACGATGTATAATTTTCCTTAAGGAATTTAGGATCTTGGTTACCAATGGTTTCGAGAATGACAAAAGAAAAATTCAAATTGTTGTGTGTTCGTAAAAAGTAAAATACATGTGGGAGCAGATATGAGTAATAATTCCAGTGGTCAAAACTTGTTTCCGTTTTACAAATCTATTTACAACATTTTATCAATTTCTTTTTTCTAACTTGTACATGAGTTAAAAAAACGTCAAAAGAAATATGAAAATCTTATTTCATTGTTGGGAAAGAAATCTCGTTTTCGCCCCATAAAGGAATTTAATTTTTCCAGTGCGAACTTCACCTGCCACAGTCAAAAATACGCAAATAACGAGTTGCGAAATCACTTAGAGATTTAATCTGTTAAAAAGAAAGATCAGTGAAAGAAAATTACTTTCCCCACAACCCAATAGTTGTTTGACATTTCTTGACGAGAAACAACAATAAAAAGCTACGAGTATATTGTTTTTGTAATGTTGCGAAATCGCTTCTAACCGGTTACTAAATGAATCTGAAGCCTTGATTTTTTTTCTATAAATAAAAATTTAAGCATCATCAATTAGTTAAACACAACAACAACAACAAAAAGGATATTTAAAACTCACTGACATTTCGGCGCGAGTGCATAAAAATCAATATTTCATTTAATTAATGAAAAACAATTTTTTTTTATATGGACGAACAAACAAATTTTACGAAAGACGAAATACTAAAATATCAGCATTTATGCTCTACTGCATTTTCAGATGTCTGAAGTGTATTATTTGTTGTTGTTGCCGTTCATGCAACTTGAATACTTCTTTATAGGCTTAAATAATTTTGAAGTAAACATACTCTTCGCAGAAACATTTGCTGTAATGGCTTTTCGTTTTAATATAATTTTATGTTTTTTTGTATTTTCACAGCCATACCCGTTGGCAATTGGACACAACCCGACATCGATTACAATGAACGTTTTACTTGGGAGGGTGCCACCGATATGAGTAGCAATTATCGCGATGCATTGAAGCGTGGCTTGCCATTTCCCATCTTAACGGTGGCTGAGTACTTTAGTCTTGGCCGTGAAGGATTTTCGTGGGGTGGTCAATATCGTGCTGCTGGCTATTTTGCCAGCATAATGCTGTGGGCTTCGTTGGCCTCTTGGCTGCTGATGAATTTGTTACTTATCGCTGTGCCACGGTACGGTGCATATATGAAAGCATTAACTGGTGCATTGTTGATTGGCACGAATGTGGGTTACTATTGTCAATTGCCGAAGAGGCCATTAACAATTTACATGGAGGGTGGTCGTTTGGAATTTCATTTGGGCTGGTGTTATTGGCTGCTGCTGGTGGCAGGTGAGTGGTGATAATTTAATATTATAAATGACATTATTATTATTTTGTTGTTGTCATTTAGGCATTTTATGCTTCATAGCTGGTGTTTTGATATCAATCATTGACTTGGTGTGGCCTCATACATTTTCCACCGTCCTAGAGGTCTACTATGGCACACCCTATGATCGTCATGTTATCCTAGAGGAATCGAGCGATGTACGTTATCGTAAACGCACTAGCCGCAGTCTAGAAGATCCTCCCGGCTTGGGTTCCCGCATTTTGAGACGTCTTTCGTCGAAGGCTCGTGATAATTCACATATGCAACATCAACGCAGCAGTTCGGGTAGCACTATGCCCGTACATATGGCGGGCCATGTGCATTCACATCCACAGGTGAATGCCGGTGCTGAAAATAAGGCATTTCAGAGTGATGTCCCCAAGAGTCCTTGGCGTTATCCATTTCGCAGGGCTCAACAGATACAGGCACATCCCATGCACATGCAAAGAACTTTGTCTCAAGATTCCAGTTCGTCAATGGGTTCGGCGGCCATACAAATATCACCATTACACAAACATGCCCTGTCGAGAATGTTGCCGTAAGATTTTCTAATTATTTCTAATTATTTTTTAATTTTCCTAAATGCCAGTTTGGTTAGGCGAATTCGTACCAGGTAAACTCACTAGTACAACAGATACAACTCTATATTTTGTCCATGTGAAAGAGAGCAGCATAAAATGATTGGTAAAGTTGTAGGAGGGCCAAGTGCGTGTTGTTGTTTTTTTTATTCTTTATTTTGTTGTATTGTAGTAGTGATAAGGCCACATACTTCGTATTCAATTCGCCTGGGTTTGATGGTTTAACAATTTTTTCTTTTAATATTAAATTATCTTTTATAAAATAATTTTTTTTATTATTTTCAATATTTTAAAGTTTCTTTGGGCGTCTTCTTTAGAAATTTTTTATAAGTTTTATATATTTTTAAAAACAATTTAAGAGTTTTTTTTTAATTCTTATTCTATAAAAATTGTTTTCCTGAAAAGAATGTTCAAAGGGGCGTCGAAATATTTAACATAAAAAACACCTTAAGATCGATAATTTAAATATTATTAAATAATTGTACACGTATTTGAATTTATTAAAAATAAAATTTCTTTTATATTATAATTTCAGAAATCCTCCTATTAACCGCTTAAGAGACATGGATCACTGGTAATGGTTTTCAATAATAAAAAAATCGTATTATGTGAGAAGAAATGAAAACGAAATTATGTTTTTATAAAACATTTATTTGTTTTCGCTCTATTTGGCTTAAAAAATAGTTTTTAAATTTGATGATTTACGGACGTAACTTATTTGTGATAAATTTTTATATTATACTTTTTTAAAATAAATAATTGACCTTCTAATTTAATGGACCATAAAAACAAAAACAACAACAACTACAACAAAATATGACCTGACAAACGAATTAGTTTAAATTTTATTTTATTGATTTAAGTTTAAATTTTAAGTACAACAACAGCCATTTAATAGCTAGAAAATACTGATTGAAAAAAAAACACACACACACAGACACATACAAACAAAAACTTAACAATTTTTATACGATTTTTTAGTTATTATATTACATTTAACAAAATTATTATAAAATGTTTTTTAAAAATTAAGTGATGATTTCATTGTGATAATCCCTGAAGCAAAAAATAAAATAAATCTTAAAAATAATTTTTTAAACGGAGGCGTTAAACTTTATTAGAATTTAAAATGTAAACAATTTTGTTGCTAATGATTCAAAAATGCTAATGATTTTAAAATTTTATATTCTTGGGTCACAAATATGTTTGAAAATATTTCTGAAATTGCAGAGCTATAAGTCTCGGCCCCCTTCAGTTGAAACATTTCTTTTTGTTGACTTTGGGTATAGTTTTATTCATGAATATATTGCAGTAATAGAATGCAAAGTCCGAAAAGGCCCTTAAATATATAAATAAAGTTTTAGCTTAAAAAATATTTTGACAAATTGGCTTTTAATCTACTATTTAATAAGAAATTCTAAAAATTATTTATTTTATATTATTCTGAATGATGTTTTAAGTTTTTTTTCTATTTTTTATTTTAAAAATATTTATTTTATTTATTATATTTTGTTTTTTAATTATCTTACACATTTAATTTTAAACAGAGCGTATTTGAATGAGAGCGTAATTATTGTAGCGAAAATGATTGAGATCAAAGATTGAGATCAAACAACGAAGTTGTACGAGTATCAGATGTTGTTCATGATTGTGAAAAATTGTTTTTAGACTAAGAAAAACATATAATTAAATAATAAAAATAATATTAAAAATACAATTATTGAAACAAAACAAATTAATTGGTTTTTAATAATGTGAGTAGTTTTTTAAACAAGGATAATTACAGCAAACTTCACGAAAATATGCCGGGCTTCTCATATATTAATGCTTGTTTGTCTTTTCCGATCCTTTTTCGATCCTTTCGTCGTCAAGTCCTATTTGCGGCATAACGATATTCGTGAAATTTCCATTTCAAAAAATCATTACTTTGATTCATAGTGTTATTGTCAAAAAGTCCTTTTAATCTTATTATTAAGAAAGGAATTGAAAAAAAAATAATATTTTAACAAAGCGAAATACATGAAAATTTTAAACATTATACTGTTTTCGAAAACTTCTTCATATCCATACAGAATCTGACGAGATGTTTTTTAAAGGCTATTGTTTCATCCTCAAGACATAAGCTGCTTGTTTGTATTGTGAAGTTTTTGTTTTAACCAATCCAAACGTATTTCTATACACATCCCATCCATCCCAGCATACAACAAACTACAAGGCTACTTTGCTGGATTGCGCAAATACCCAGAGTATTCGGCGGGAATCGAACCAGCGATCGTCAGACTTGCTACTAGTCTACAAAAAGTATAAGAGACAAAATTGTAGTTGTCGTAGCAAAGGATTACATAGAAAATACTAGCAACATTTGTACACCTATTGTAGAGTCCGACGATCTTTTTCAGTGAGTTTCAACCAGTCTGAAACCCTTAGATCTCGTGTATCTATACAAAAACTAACATACACAATATAAGAATTACTAATAATGTAATCAAAGTAGTCTTAAGAATGTCTTAATTCTAGCTTTATAACAAATAATTTATATTCGATAACAATTTTGTTTCTTAATTTGCTTTCAACCAGTATACAATAAGATGTCCTTTGGGTGCAAAACGAAAAACTAGGTTCTAATTTAATAATATTTATTATGGAAATTAATTCACGATATTCTTCCCACTAACCATTTGAATACTTAGTATTATAAAAATGTAATATTAATAATAATATTAATAATAATAATAATAAAAATAATATATTATTCTTGAAATAATTTTTTGGAAGAATGACACGAACAAATTTTTATAATAAATATTGTTAAGCAAATAAATATTAGAGACACAAAAATTTATTTTAATGAAAGAGCAAATAATTTAAGCAAAATCTGGGTGTTTATTCTTCATCTCCCATTATTTATAGAAGTCGCAAAAATGCATAGTTCTTCAAAATCAATAAACTTGGACTTCCCATAAAAAGCAATTGCAGGCCACCGTGCACTCATCGTTCTATTGAGGAGAATTGAACACTGTAACCAACGTATGTAAGAAATTGAATTAAACGCCTTAAATGTTAACAGCCTGCCTAATGATGCTGACCGTTAACGTTCGCTAGAGTTCGGAACAAACAAAAAAAAAAAAAAAAAAAATTAATTTTCGTCCTTTTAATAGTCCTCCTGATGAATTTAATTTTGTGTTTAGTCGTGAAGTGTGAAATTAATTTTATAAAACAATTTAGTGGCAGGACGCAATATCTTATTTTTTAATTCTAAATTCAAGCAACTGATAACGTTCGACATTATGCAACAGGCAGTAAGATATTTTGAGGTGATTATGAAATTATAAAAAATTTTTTTTTCTTTTTGCATATATTACATGGGCGTCTCCAGTCCGGCCGTAGTTTATTTTAAGTTGTTGTTAATGGCTTGATTACAGGCATAATTTGAACCTTCAATTTTTTAGGTGTAAATTTTTTCCTGCTTTAAATCTAAAATTTCTCCACTCACTTCGGCCATCCCCGATGTAGTTGCATAAAAATATTTTCTTTTCATTTCATATTTTACGCAGAAGAAAAGCTTATTGGTTGAGGTTTTTCTTTTATTTATCATTTGATTAAATTGACACAACTAAATAAATAAATATTTATTAATTCTATTGGGGAAAAAGAAAATAAAATAAATATATAAACATTTATTGCAATTTGACGACTAGCAACATGCACATTCATCACCGTTTTTTTATATTTTCAACAGTTTATTTTATTAAATACAGAAAACACTTTATACCAATAAATCTTAAAAGCTCGTAAAATAAGAAAAACCTGCAATAAGTGACTGCTGTGAGTTGCAGCAATGCGAGTGAGCATATCGCACAAAACAGCTGCCTAGGGTTTGTTGCTGATACGAAAGTTGCTGCTGCCGCATGTCACTACATCAACATGATGTACGAGTCTTGATGAAAGAATTTTACGAAACGTATCAATGCAAGTTGTAGGTTGTTAAGCTTTTGCTTCTTGTTGTTGGTATTTGGCATATTGTTTATGTGAAGAAACTGGTACTGTTGCTAATGCTGCTGCTGCTGCTATTTTTGTTGCTGTTGTTTCTGCTGCCGATGATATATCTTCCAGTTTATGTGACAACACAAAAATTCTATTCTTCTCCATAAACTAATAAAAATAAAGTAGAATCAAATCAAAAGCTTAGAAAAAAAAAAACGAATAGAAAATTGTAAGAAATATTTGAGACAGAGGAAAAGAATGCAATAAAAAACGAAAAACAAAACAAAACAACTCCTGATAAAACATTGCAAAGTTGATATATACAAAAATATATTTATGTAACTAAAATAAAGTAACTTTACTTATCCATTATTTGGACATATTTATAAAATGTGTAGGAATACAATAAAATAATATATTGCAAAACATTAAATAATAGAAGGAAGTAAAAGAGTCTAGTAATAAGGATTTTCTTATTTGGACTACAACTACATAAAAATATTCTTTAGAACTCGTGGTATGGGAGAGCGGAATGTGGTTATATATATATGTTCCCATCGATCCCATGGCGAGCATAGGGCCACTTGTTTGAGGTTTCGTTAATCATTCTACTTCGGATGAGCAAATGCTTAGTCTACTGCATCCTAGTCTGATGTTGAGGCTGCCATCTAAGCCAACAGACTGGATGAGTATGAAACACATTTTTTATAGCGAACCGCTTAGTATAAGAACAGACGTCCGCTTGCAGCCGCCCCAAGTAGGAGAACAGGCACTGCAGATGCCTCTCACAATTCGTCGATGATTGACGAGTGCCAAGAATATCACCCAGGGACCACCTTGTAGAGGTTTGTGAGCCGACTTGCAGTATAATTGATAAGGATCACATTGGATTCACCAAGTGGAACCAATCATTATACCCTTGGCTCCCGATATGTGGTTACTCCTATTAAATTAAATTAGTTAAATATTACGATTTACAGCCCAATGAAAAAAGTACAGGTCTTTCGTCAGGAACCACAATTTTATTGCTTCCGGAAAACCAATATGGTATTTCTCAATTTCAAAGGAAATCTAATTCACACAACTTGGATTAGAAATATAATATTATATACCTCTAAAAATTGGTTACACTCGATAACAAAATAGTTTCTCATATAAAAAAATATTTCTTTCTTTTAATCAATGTAAAAACATATTTTTTTTAATCAATAAATTATTAAAATAGTTACACAAAGGAAAAAGTAAGACTGACTACTGGTAAACTTGTACGGCTTCCAGATGTAAAATTCATTCCCAGTGAAAAATCACCAATTGTAATTATAAAAAATATTTTAATGGATGGCAATATTGAATAATTTATACGTGAAATACCGGACGATATGTTGGAGAGAATATACCAAAAGTGGACCCAGCGTCGTAGCCGCGGTTAACATATACATGAAATCATCTTTAAACATTGAATTATATAGATCGTTCTATCGACTCAAATTAAGATTTTAAGCATTTTTCTAAATTTTATTTGTTTATTTTAAATCAAATACGAAAGCTTTTAAAACACCACGCGTTATTTCCATTCTCTTTCTACTTCGGGTAGCACAAACGGATCTAATTATATATAATACGTTTCTTGTAACTTATAATCGTTGCACTTATTTGGTACAGGTTAATATTCTACTCAGACTGACATGTGATTTCGTTCCAAATCAAGATGAAATCAAAATGAGTATAACCAACACTGTTGTGTGAAAGAAATTAATTTTTTATTTATGAACATATTCAACGAAATTAAAAATATAAAAAAGTTTAATAAAATAAGAAAGTTTGACAGAAATTTTTAGTAGCCATTTAATTATTAATTGCCTCCAACGAAATCAAAGTTATTTGTTTTCTTTCCATTTTTTTTTAAATTCGTGTTAACTAAAAAATTAATCTAATATTAATAAAGAAACCAGCAACCCTAAGCTAAAATAACTGAAGTGTCATTTATTAACACCATGAATACTTTAGATTTTGTTCATAACTTTGGCCGGAAATGATTCAGTTTCCGTGTCCGTCTGAATAACCTGTGATCACTAAAATATTCGACCCAAAGTTATTACCGCAACAACAGATTGGAATGCTGTATCAGAATAAACTATACATTCAGGGCATTATGAATAGTAAAGCGTAAAACATCCTGTGATCCTTAGGGGATCGATGGTAATATATACCATTATAAAACAGTAGAAAATCGTTAATTAATTCGCATTAATTTTTTTATATTTATATATTATTTATTGTTTCTTAGTTTTTCATGATAATTTTTATAACTTAATTGAATATAGATTAGACCTCAAGTCGCATTGCCGAAGGACATGCGGAAAACCGGAGCCCCTTAAAAAGGGCAAAATTTTAAGGATTTGCTTATTAAATTTTTTCTCTAAGTGTAAATTAATCTGATTGCTGTAGCACCAATAAACATTTGCTCGTACTTAAATTCCATTATTTACAAGAATCTCATCCATTTTCGTTTATTTAGTTTCACCACTATAGTTTCTATTTAATTTTTTTAATGTTGTTTTTGTTTTTTATGTTGTTGTTTT
The DNA here is from genome assembly GCA_963681545.1 of Germaria angustata. Taxonomy (NCBI): domain Eukaryota; kingdom Metazoa; phylum Arthropoda; class Insecta; order Diptera; family Tachinidae; genus Germaria; species Germaria angustata. The sequence goes on along the minus strand of OY812999.1, from coordinate 104,623,566 downwards.
CAGTTTAAGTTGTCGTTTGGCTTGTTATTGTTGTGCTGCTATTAAATTGAAATCTTTTTAGTTTGATATTGATCGATGCAAATTGATAGCACGTATCGAGCCAACAACAAAATAAAAACGAAATAAGAAAATCTAAAGGGGAGAGAAAAAAAGTTTATGAAAATAAATCAGTGAGTGAGTGAGGGAGTGACTGAATGCATGTAGCGAAATGCAAAGAAAAAATAAAATAAAATAATAAAAATAAAATACGAATGGAACAGAAACTATTTATAACAACATCAATTTAATTTTATAAAACAAGGATGGAGTTTATAAATATGAAAACGAATACCTTTGAATGGAATGAAATGAAATGGTTGCAATAAGACAAAATGCTTTGAAAACTAGGAGTATCATCTTAGATTTGCTTAACGAGTTAAAAGAAAACATGATTTGTTTTCTTTGCTTGTTTAGATAATTGTTCGATTGATAGATAAGAAACGTGCATAAGGATAGAAAAGTTTTGCAAACGAATATAAAAAGGATGTTTTAAAAGGATATGTTTTTTTTAACGCTTGAAGAGGCTTCTTTGAATATAGTAATGAATGTATGAAATTTATATGTAAAACTTAAGCGTGATGGTTGGTATTTGTGGCTGACTACTATGATCTGATGCTAGAGTTGAGTCCCTGTAGGGCAGGAAAGTATACTTGAATGACTTTTTTTAATTTAAAAAGTGTATGCTTTAGCATAGTTTTAAAACTTTTGGTTTGAGTCTCTTCAGAACATGAGTTTATCGAGATTTATCATTCTATTTCCCAATTATTGGACATATTATCGTTCTATTTAAATCAGGCTCTAATGTTTTTTAAATTCTCAGAGCAGATCTTAAATTTTTTTAAGCGCTTAGTAAGGAAGATCAATGCTTACGAGAGCTTTTCTTCAAAAGTTTTTATTATCCTTGAATTTTATAGATCGTTCGAGAAACCACAGATTAGACTGAGTTCCTTAAATTAGTTATAATTTTTAGTTTTCCATCGAAGTATTTATGCCAGGGTCTTCAGTATAACAAATTCAATAAGGACAATGGATTCTTTCTTGCCAGCTGTCTGGTGAAATATCTCATTAACTGATGACTAATATTTCGAAGGGAGGTTTTTCTTATACAAAATTTACAAAAAAAAAAAAAATTATTTTAATTTCTCCAAAAATAGGATAGTTGTGAGCATGATACCAGATATACAGGATGACTTTTTCCAAAAAAGGTTTTTGTACGAGTTTTTTTATTAGTTGTATGTAATAAATTACATGAATTGAAATAAAAACTGCTTTGAATGTCCTTGATGTCCTGGCATTTTTTCATTTCAAAATTATAAAAATTTTTAGGTAACACATTTCATAAGGGAATTATCGTGTAAATGTAGTTTTGTGGCCACAACCTGTGTCTATAGTGAATAAGTTCTGCAATTTCTAAGCTCGTAATTTGTTTAGTGGATTTCAAAGGATTGTTAATTGATCCAGGGTTGTAAACTTTAAGAAAATTTACAGTTTGTTTCTCTTAGACGTAATTCGTACGATGCATTTTTTTCTTGATCTGACAGGCATGACTTTCGTTTTGAAGGTGATGCGAGTTGAAAAGCTTAACAATGATCAGCTTTTTAATATTCCATTCAATTGGCGGGTATGGATAATGCAAAGTTTTTTTATTGTTCTTACTGTTGTTTATTTAAGTTGTTATCGCTCACATAAGCTAAAATTACAATTGCTATATGCTGATATACTTATAACTGTTTTATTAAAATTTAAAAAAAAAATTACATAATATAACAAAACTGGCCTTCGTAGACTGGTAGGTAGTGTACTAGACTCGTAGCGCGAAGGTCGCTGGTTCGAATCCTGCCTGTATGTCGTATGACATGGGCTATCACACCCCTCCAATCAACCTAACCTAACCTAACCCAAATATAACAAATATCTTAAGCAAAATGCCTTCGTATAGACCTTCCCATCCATGTCTTCATACGATATTAGAAAAGCAGAAGAGAAAATGTTGTAAGTTTTATAGTAAATGTTTACATAGAAAAAATTAAAAAAATTGTACATTTATTTTAGAATTTGATGACATACAACTCATACAATAACTTGTGAATAGAGCATTTACACATGTAACAATTTTGGATGCGTTTTCTTTGTCTTCTGAATGGAAATAAACAATTAATAATAATAACTACAGATGTAAACAAGATGCCTTAGAAAAGGTTCCAGCAAATGATGCTGCAAAAACGTCTGACGTTGCCTATATTTATATATCTTGTAAACCATCTCCACAATATACTTGTATACTGGGTTGGAAGAAATTATAGGAGCAAAGGAATTTTTCCTTTTTTTATATTACATTAGTAAAAATTAAAATAAGGATTAACCTATGATCGAATGGAAAATTTTCTGTACATCTTCCTAACAATTAAAATTTAGAACGAAACTATTTATGGCCACGTTTTCCATATCTGGCATCACTCCTATGAGTTCCATGGTTTTTAAAAATCTACCATTTGTAGTGCATTTTTATTTTATTGGACAATTTTGAAAAATCTTGGACATTTCTAAGAAATCAAATTATATTCATTAAATTTGAAACCAGCGCAATATATTATTAAAAAATAAATTTCAGAAAATTTGGTATTCCGTTTTTTTCAATTATTGAAATAATATTAGAAATTGATATCATTATATAAAAGTTATATATTCGTTATTGAAAACCATCAAAGTTCTTATTGTTTTTTTATTCATTTTATTCTAATGCTTATTGAGTTTTATTTATGTGGAGTTGAGAAAATGATAAAATATATGGCTGTAGAAAATTTTTTAAGACTTTTAAATTTTTTCCAAGACTAATTTTGTGCCAGTTATTTTAAAAATTTTTGTACTCGAAGGAGAATTTTCGATCGGTACCTCATGACTGGGCCTTGTCTCACCTCACAGTGGGACCAGTTACAAATTCAAATTTAGTGATCAAATTCATTTAAGACTTATTGGCGTTTTTAATTCCTGAAAAAAGTTTTATTATTTTTGACCCTTCAAAGGGAAAAAAGTTGATGCAATACAATTCAATAATGCAAATTTATTATTTGACAGAAGTAAATCGTGTAATATCATAAATTTCTTAAATAAGAGTGATAGTAGATTTGTTTTATTTAAATGATTAAGAAATTCTTGCACTTTTTTAAAAAATGAAAACACTATTAGGGATTTTTTTAGAAGAGTCAAATATAGTTTGCCTTGACTTGCACAGTATGCCGAAACTGCTACTCCCCAAAAATACTTCATTAATCTTTTAAACTTTTGAGAATTCTCATCTTAAAAATGTTTGATAAAATTTTTATTTTAAATTGTTTTCTCCATTTTACTTGCTTCAAAATATTTATTCTTTTATTTGCAAAGTACGAATATAAGATAAAAAAATAAACCAAGTTTCTATATGCACGTACATAAAAAAAGGAAAAGAATTTCTATATTTGTTTCAATTGAATTAATATTTTTTTGTATTTGTTGTTTTGGTCATTGTATTGTTTCCGTACTCGATTCGTTGCTTTTGTTGTTTATTTTCATATTTCTTTGATAGTATTTTGGAAAAAATGTCTCTTATTTTGCATTGTTTTAAACGTTGCTTTTCGTTTTGTCATTTAAAACTTTTTTATTTAAAATGGTGGGTGCACTTTTGTAACTGGTTTTTTTAAAAATAATTTTTCTATATTTTATTTTCAACAATTGTTACGAAAGTAAAATATAAACATTCCACTCAATTGTTTTAATGGAACTTTTTGTGCAGACTTTTACAACAGTCGTATATATAGAGATTTTAGCACACAGGACTCACATTAAGATAGTTTGTTTTGTTTTAACTGATATTTGGATTCTTTTTAAACAATTTATTTGTGTTTTGTTTTATTATTATTAACTCAAGCACAACAACAAAACACATGCGTTTTTGTTTATTATATTTATTCATTTGATTGTTTATTCGTTCTTTATTGGTGCATTTTTCTTTTGAAAAAATTTTAAAGATTTTCATATGAAAGAAATCATTATTAAAAAAGTTTTTAAGTGCATTGCAAGTTCCTTTTTCTCTTTTGATAAAGAAAAGGATTAAAATAGATTTTCTTAAGAGTTTTCTGTGAAGGCAGGGCTCATTTAACTAATAGATGTATATACCATAAATATAATAAGTCATTGAAAAAAGTACTTTAAGCGATATGCCATATCAGCTGTTTCAAAGATGATTCTAGAAGTCCTTTAGAGTATTAAATTAAATTTAATACGTTTATAGGCATTGTAAGGTAGTTTGATCTCCCCGAAGCATTCGAGGTTTTCAGATGTCTGCTTCCTTTGAATTATTAATTACTTTGCTTTGTCCTCTTCGTACAATAAGATTGCCTTTTGCTGTAAATAAACTATACAGTGACCCTGATGTGAGTGCTTATAGTCGGATAATTTAAAGCTCCGCTCCTGGTTCGATTAATTTCTCATAGTTGTGTGGTACGAAAGAACTCTAGGTCAATTATGGCATTCTCGTTACAATATAAAGATAATACTATTAAATAACTATGCTGTGTTGAGTAAATAATATAATTTAGTGAACGTGCAATCCGAGAATATAAATGCTTATGAGATCAGTTGGTTAACTATAGCGAGTTTGCTACAACCGGATATAAGTGCTTATAATTTCCGTCAGTATTGTGGCAATCTAAGCAATTTAAATAATTTTTAAATGAAATACTTCAAATATTATTTAACTAATTACACGTTAGTTTGTGCTACATATGCAACTACTAAAGTATGGTTGCTAATTTTTATGATCCTATAAGCTAGAAAGTGCTAAAAGACCTTAGACCTAAAAAAGAAAATTCCTCCAACTTGGATCGCAGCATATAAGGCCAGATTTGTACGTATAACTTATCTTTTTATTGAAACAGTCATTATAAATGACATGCCGGTCTGTGATAAGGAGTCAGTAGGCTGCTTCATTTGTTGCTTGTGTTCTGGGATGCTGTAAAACTTATTGCAACACTCAGTATTTTCACAATGCTTTAATTGAAAGTTTTATTTGCCTTTACCATTGCTTAAAAACAGTGTTAAGCTCCCATGCCTACTATTCTATAATAATAAAGGTAGTGATATATACTCATTTGAAACTGTTTAATAAGTGTCGGTAATTTTGGTAAAACAAAAAGCCACTGTCACTAATTGAATGAAATGAATTAGAGACAGTGTAAGAAATGGGAATATAGAGTTGAAAAAATATTTTAACAATAAACAATACAACTAAAAATATAAGCTGCTTTTATAAATGCTGCAGAGTGTACCATTTTAATAAAATTTATTAAAAAGTTAAGACAATTCAGGTTAAAAATGGAAATTTTAATGACTGAATTAATTCCTTAATGCAGCATAGGTGCATCACAGTAAAATCGAACTTGGAGAAATATATATATATATATATATATATATATATATATATATATATATATATATATATATATATATATATATATATATATATATATATATATATATATATATATATAGTTCTTAAATTATTAGAATCTATATATATAATTCTTGTCATAATTTCGAGTTATCTTAAATATAATTATGATTTTTTTTCTCGACATAAAGACATTATTGAGGAAAATATTTGTCTGAATAATTAACTAATAAATATATTTTTTATGCATTCTCTAATAACATTAATGTTAGTTTAGATTAAAAAACATTGCCAGTATTATGTTCCACACTTCTGTATGGATGCAAATGAAAAACTTAGGATCTAGTGTTAACATTATTTGTAACTGTTATAAGCCAAATAGGTTTTCATGTTAAGAGAAATCTAACATTTTCCCATTTAACATAATATTTAGGAATAATAACAGTTTAAGACTTTTTTCAATATTATGGTAATAGTTTTTGCTTAAGAAATAGACAATGAATAATACTCAACAGCGTATTAAACAATAATTTAGTTGGAAATTATTATCCTAAAATGCTAAACAAAACATGCTGGAACAACAACCGATTAATGAAACTGATACAAGGCAAAAAATAATAATGCGGAAACAACTGCAACAACTCGTGAAAGACAAATGCACGCAAGAGGGGTAATGGACAAAGAAAATGCTTGGAATGTATACAAATAAACTCAATTATTTGATTATTTATAATTTTTAGTGAGCAAAAATCGTTTATCTATTTTTTTTAAATATAATTGATTATTACTTTTTAGTTTTAAAACATTTTGTAACTTTTCCCCAATATAACTTAATCGAAGCCTTTTGTTTCTATAGTTACACAGATATAAGCTTATTCATGATTGGAGTATGCCTCTAAACGATTTTAATACAGCATTGTTTGCCTTGAGTGGAGACTCTCTTTCAAAGTAGCTGAAGGAAAATTTTTACTTGCTCGCTATTATAGTTCTCCGATAATCAGATAAATAACTAACACTTTGCCTGAGAGGCCGCCTTTCCTTTACTTTAATGAAATTCTCTCACGTTATCTTTATAATTTATTGTATTGTTATTCAAAATATATATGCATGTAATTGCACAATTAGAAAACTAATGAGATAGAAGTAGATCTTAGATATTAGATAATATTATTATTTTGTTATAAATTATTTTATGCCGCCCACAAGAACATTATAAGTATCGATCTTTAATATTCTCTGTATATGTAAAAAAAATTCAGAGATATATCTAAGGCTTGGCGGAAGTTATAAAAAATTTCCTTTTGATATGAATACTGGCATCCGAAAAATTTCAATATTAAAGTTTCCAGTTTGGTTTTTACTACTATGTTGCATTAAAGGAACGATATGAAGAGAAAGACATGAAGACAGACAGGCAGACAATTATATCCTTAAGTACACCAGGTTGAGAGTATAAAAGTTTAAGTGAACATTTATATAAGGAAGATGAACATACAGACGGACAGACAATTGGATATCCAACATACAGGCTGATATACAGGTAGACACACGAGTTGGTATGCGATTGACATACGGACGGATGGACATATTATATCTTGTCAGCGCTACACTTAATATGTCAAACGTATAATTTACAGATTCTATGCATATTAAGTATACGTAACGACAGTCATATAAATTGCTTGATAGAATACACATTCATCTACATATGTGTAGCATATCTTAGGGGATTGAAAATTCAAAGTGTAGGTGACGTATGATTATTATTGCTGCATTCTGTCTGCATGTCATCCATTATGCATACGTTATAATAATTTTGTGAACTTTGATATATTTTTTTTTAAATTGCTCAAATTAACATCAGTTGCAGACATTATATTGTTGATGTGTGCGTGTTAATACTAATGGCATGATTTTGTTAAGCAACATTCATAATAGTTTTAAATTAAAGCGAAGCAAAATACTGGGAATTAGTTTGAAGTTTATAAATCAGAATGTTCATAGGGGTAATAAATTCTTATGAACAGATTTACTGGGAACTTGTTTGATGTTTGAATTGTATCCATATAGACTCCAAGCATGAAAGATATTATATTTTACACAGAGAACTTCTAGCTATTACATGAAAACGAAATTTGTGTTATAGTAATCATTTTTCATAAATTACAACTTTAAAAAACTAAAAAAGCAAACCCACGAACTAAAACCACTTAAAATTCAAAACAAATGTAAAGCTTTTCAGGCAACAAATTGTTTAATATTACAAACACTTAACAAAAATACTTATATAGCCTGAATGTAGTATAATTTTACAAATTTGTTGCATGAAAAACAAAACATATTTGTTCCATATAAATATAACATGTAGAATTAGAAAAATTTTAAATGATTTCAAAATCATAAAAACAAAGATTTCAGAGATAAAAAAACAAATAATTTAAAGTTACTTTATGTTAAGGACAAAACGAATACCTTTGGATGATTTTGAATAAATATCTTTGGGCTATCAATAACATTTTTGTCTTTATCAAATCGAATTTTTATCGAAAGCAAGAAGTATATGAAAAAAAAAAATTAAAATAGCATAGCAAACACAGAAAAAGCAAGGGTAAATAATATTTGAAAAATGAGAAGGGCAAAGAGGGAGTATACAATTTTAAGAAGCTTTAATTTCTTAAGAGAAAACATATTACGAGAGCAGGGAAGAAAAGAGAAGTATTTTTTCAGTTAAAGCTCTATGTGAAACCAGCTTCATAGTAGGGCGTATTAATAATGTATATGCATTGGTTAATTTAAGCAAAAATAATATGCAACGGCAAAATTTCATTAAATAAGTTGTGCTTTTCACTGTCAAAAACCATGTAAAATACGTTTTGATTATCTTTCATAATAGTAGAAGTTGGGGCAAATTTATTTCATTTTGAACTGGACTTGAATACATATTGATTCATATTTTAAATTTTTTCAAACTGTGAAAAAAACCTGCTGAATTTTCTAAAATCTTTTCCCACTATCTTAAGCTTTAAGATCTTTTGACCAGAAATAAAAAAATTATTCGGAACGAAAATCTTAGTAGTTGTTTAGAGCCTTTTTTTCCATATAAGAATGTTGGTGAGCGTGTGAAATTTTTACAGAGAATATTTAGATTCCAGTTACAGTAACTTCTATATGTAAGAAACGTCTTTAATTGAAAAATGAAGCTGTAGTTTTAACTTTTTTCTAAATATTTATAACCATTTCTAATTATTTATAATAATCGCTCTATATTTTTTTTTAACTCTTTAAAAATTTTATTGTATATTATTTAGGTATAGGGTCTTCTTATTAGACAGGTAAAATTTTTTAAATTTAAATTCCCAAAGATGATGACCACTGATTATCGAAATGTCGATATATAATTATCTTTTTAATAAGAAGACATTTTGCTTAAATGATATGCATGTGAGATTTTTTAACTGTAGGTTAATGAATTATAAGCTTAGATCTATACATTATAATTTATTTAGCCCCTTTTATATCTTTACACTATAGAAAGTGTTAGCATTAAATTTACTAGTACATGTTATAGCTTTTTTTTTTACTAAAGTGAAGAATATATTAAGCCTCGCCTTGAGATTCTCATAAGTTTAAGAATTATTTTAAAGTGCAAGCATTTTCTTTGTAATTGGCAGATCTTCTTAGTTTTGGAATTATTGCAGTTAATATACATATGCATGTATGTTATTCTGTGTGTATAATAAAGTTTAGATGTCCATATATCCTATATTTTGTTAGTATTAGCCAATTTATCAGTAGATATCAAGCTGCTTGGAAACAGACTGAATTGAATAAAATAATAAATTTTTTAATAATTAATTAAGTGTACATATCGCAAAGTTTATTAAAAAAACTGGATAAACATAATAATTTATAATTAAAAATGAAAACCGACAAAATGAATTGAAATACATTGAGCAAAAATAACTCGAAATAGAGAATCTCTTAAAATCCTTTTTCCAAACTGATTCAAAATTTTTATTTAGCCATTTAGTGTTTTTATTTATTAAAAAAGAGAACAACAATTTATTGAGTGTAAAAGAGAACAAGTGTTTGTGTTTTACACTAGACTAGAGATAAAAGTCTCCCCATCTCCCACAATATAATGCATGCTAAAGCTTTCTCAATAAAGCACTTGCTTTGTTGTTCACTGCTCTAGTGGAGAGTTGTGTTGAGTTTAATTTTTAAGACTTTATTTTGCCAGATGAGCACGATGGTGTGTTGAGTTTTGAATAAAGTGCATGTTTGCTTAGTGTGTGTGCAAAAATATACACGATGTCCTTTGCGTTAGTGAAACTTTTACCTAAAAATTTCAGTTTTAGCTCATCCGTCGGAGTGTTATGTATATGAAATGATGGCGGTGTTTTCGCTGACGTGCGCAGCAGTGTTGCCATGTTGTTTGTTTACATTAAAAGAAAAATAAGTGAACAAAATAATATCTTATTTTATTGTAAAGAAACGTGAAATTCAAAGAAAAACCTTAACAATTATAAGGGCATTAAAAATAAATAACAAAAATTATGGCCAGAAACCACATAATTAATGAGAAAAGCTAAAAAAATTAACTTTTGGTATCTATCGCTTACAGTCACTCGTTAATGGCAAATAATAATCGTGTGCAAATTAGTGTTTGTTTTGCTGTTGTCCTTAAGTGGGATTTTCATTCTTTTTTTTTGTGAATGAGTGTATGTATTTCTTCCGTTAATCTGTATATGTGCGTTTTTCGACGTTTCGGTTTCGTGTTTGACGTGCCGGACATACATTTGTTTTTCAAAAAGTTTTTTTTTCCATATATGTTTAAGTCCTAGTCAAAGTGCCAGTGAATGTGCTTGGGTTATTAAGCCAAAGGGCTGTTGTTATATTATAGTCTTTGTGTTATGCTTTTAACATGTTAAAATACAATTTTATTCAGTACGGGTATTTTTTGCGTTCCATAATGCTGGTGTTTTAAGCCTCTTTTGTATTGTTGTTAACATCAAGGATTACTTAAGAATATTCAACGTATAAAAACATACAGCAACAGTACAGTAGCGTTTTAACACATACACACACAAAAATATCATAGAAAGGCAACTGTAAAGCAACATCGACTCAAGTGTTGCAATTATAACATTGCAGTAGAATTTTTGTTTGACTTTTCAAACTATAAAAACAACGAAAGGAAGCAAAATTATATAAATTTATGAAACTTGGCAAAAATTTTCCTGTAATAAAATATTCAATATTAATATTGATATATGTATGTATAATGGAAAGCACAATTTTGAAAATTAAAATAAATTTTAATCAATAATTTGAAAAAGCATTTTATGATTCGTATGAATGTCTCACTTGATTCAATAATGCATATCTTTACAAAAATATCATCGGATAAGTTAAATAAAAAAATAACTTTATCAATAAAAAATTTGTCTTTTGATAAGAATACTTTTTAAATATCAAACAAAATCCTTTAATGGAAAAGTGCTAGATTTAAAAGTTAAACAAATAAATCAATGATAAAAAAATAAATTATTTACGGAAGTTAAATTTAAGCGAGAAAAATTAAAAAAAAATCTTACATGAAAAAACAAAACAAAGTGAGTATTTAAATTTAGTTTCCAGCTGACGGCCAAATGGCTGGTGCTTCTTATCTTTAATACAGAATAGATTGTGATTTTTGAAAACATTAAAAAAGTTACTTGAACAGAGTGAAAAATTAATCATGAGTATGGGATCCATGTGGGTTAAGAACATAAAAGTGTTCTATTGTTATACTAAGTGTTTCGATAAATAATATAGTTAATATAAACAAAAAATATTTTAATTGATTGATTATTCCCCAGGCTGCCATTTCCATTCCATTTCCTATTTGCATTTGATGTGTTTTCGATCTCCTAGGAGCCAGCCGGGTTAAATTTCTTAGAAAAATTTAAGAACTTAAAAAACTAATTTGCTTTAAAATGATTTCCAGCATTATTTGTTATGGAATAAATTATATAGTAAGAGAATTTCATATTTCAAACATCTCATTTAACTCTTTAAAATGCTGTTCACGAATAATGTTGGTATTTTGATTAATATTGAATTTTTACGAAAATTCAAAATTTTTGGTCTTTTGTAGCTGTAAAAATTCTTACAGTGATTAATGAAGGTCAGGTATAAGAAGTATAAAAAGTTTCTTAATTTTTTCTGGCAAAAGTCACGTAAATCTGTAATTAATCTTTGGTTATGCCTGTCTGTCACTCTGGCTGTTTGTGCAAAATATATTCATTTATAAGTTCTTACGTGGCTCACAATTTATACAAAATAAACAAAAATATTAAAATTATTGGGACATAAATTCCTTTTCATTCCGTATTTTAAAAAGCCTTAGGACAAATTTTAAAACATTTGTATATTTCTTTTCATTAGTGGTTCTCTAAGAATATAATTTTATTAAAGTTCTTTAACAAATTTATAGCAAAATGAAAATTCCAAAGGCAATTCATAAATTGTGTTCCTTGCAAAAGCTTGTAATGATCCCTTCCCCTTCATTGCGTTCAGTGGAGATGAAACAAGTCTTAAAAAGCAAATGTATTAATAACATATAAATAAAGAAGTTGAAATTAAATAATAGCCGCGGTTTTTCATAAGGTACATTTTGGTGGAAATTAAAAAAAAATAATAATAAAATAAAATCGATATTTGATGTAAAATTTTATCTTAGAAGATGTACATGGTAGTATTACTATTTTGAAAGGAAGATTTAAAAGATTTTTATAAATAGCCTTTACGTTTTCTTTGCTCTAATGCATATAAATTAAAAAAATTATTAAATAAAATACCACACTCCCATTTTACTTGTGAAAAGTGACGGGTATAAAATATTGATGATTTGTTTATTTATCTATTCAAATCTAGAGAAATAATTATCCTCAATTGGCAAAATAGTTCAATATTTGCTTAAATAATATAGTAATACATACAATATTATTTAAAATTATTATTATTTTAAGGCGAGCGAGTACTACGAGCATAATTGTTGAATGAACTGAATGCTGGATGCAATTTAAAAGTGCAACATAATGTTTACACAAATATTGTGGAATCTTCATTATTTGTACATGAATATACGAAACTCTTTGTATGGTACTGTTTCGAATCGGTTCCTATCGAATCATAATTTAAAACTTTGTATCAAATAAGTTTTTAGAAAACTTATTTCATTCTTCTATGCTTTCTTAAATGTAAGAAGTTCAAAAATGGCTGCTGGCAAGGATTGAATGAAATAAGTGTCTTAATTTTATCCCATGTGCAAAGATCCATTAGCAAAGAAATAAATTGTGAACAAAAGAAATAAAAAGCAAAACAAGTTATTCCTTTGTGTATCAAAGGATTCCAGCTCTTATAAATTTTTTTACAAATTATTTCTATGGTATATGAATGGGTAAAATTATGCTCTTGAAATTCATTAAATATCATGCATGCGACTGTATTATTTCCTGTAGGATAACATGCCCAACAAAAATAGTTCTTCCACTTTTTGTATTTTGTATTATAGAAATATTATTTTTAAATACAAATCACTGCAAATGAAAAAAGAAGGAATAGTCTTTAACTAAATCTCAGAATAGAGAAGCATATTTATTTTAATAAATACTAATTTATTTTATTTAGATTAGAACTATAACTATTGAAATGGTTTCTATGAAGTTCTTTTATAGAGACACTTTAAAAAATATTTAGAAAAGATCAAAAACTAAAAGCTTAAGTTTTCCCAATTAATATTTTAAATTCTGGGTCGACTTGCACTGACCTTTTTTTTCAAAACTTTTCTGAAAAAATTTCCTCTCGCTTCATAAACTAAATATCCTGTATAACTATTGTTTCTTAGAAATCAAAATTCTTCCATACAAAATCTAAAGGTCAACAGCAAAATAAAATATAATATAAGTCTGTATTAATTAATATGCGTTAAAAAATCATTAAAATAGAATTGAATTTGAAAATGCAAATTTTCTTGTTTAAAATTTTTTTTTAAATTTATTCGGAAGTACTAAAAATCGTTGAAATTAAATGAAATCAGCTTGAAGCCTCTGCAATTGAAAATTTTACAATTTATTAAATTTATTTCCTTTAAATTTTATTTTTTTTAATATTACTTAATTTTTTTCATTTAATTAAAATTATTATTTTCATAACGTCAAGCCATTTTTTGTGACATTTCCATATTTTAGCGAAATCATTATTTATTTTTCATTTAATAATTTTTTCCCAATGCAATCACTAAAGTAGGTCATTGTGTTTTTCTGCTTACAAATGAACAATTCCTGCCATTATGTTTGATTTTTTTTATATTAATTTTTTTTCCTATTAATGCATTAAAAATTGTAACTTAAATATATAAATAGAAAAATGTTTTCAGAATTTAAAAAAAAAATTTAAATTAAAATTTCTTGAAAACGAGTTGTATGTGAAAATATAATGAAAAATAAGGATAATAAAAAAGAAATGTCCTTAAAAATAAAAATGTAAGCAGCCATAGTTAAAACAAACTTGAACTATAATATAGAAAACAAGCTCAACAGCAGCAAAAACAACAACATCATCATAAATAAGTGTGATAATAAACAGAAATAGAAAGAACAACATTATCAACAGTAACAAAATAAAAGAGTAAAAATCTTTCCTGCAATTATAGCTTTTTTGCTGTTGCTGTTTTAGTTTCTTCTATTTGTGGTTGAAATCAAGAGAGCAGACTGAAAAGTCTTTTCATTTTCGTTAAGGGGTAGGTTTTAAGTATAGCAATAAATTAAGTATGGAACTAGACGTGCTCCCTATCTTAACATGTTATGGGATGATTGGTGAACTTTTTACACATATGGCTTGAAGAAATATAAATTTTCTGTAATGCTTTATGTGATATAAATGACCATAAGCGAATGTGATTTTTATCAAAAAAATTTCGTCAATTAAACTAAAATACTTTTCATTAGAGAAACAGACAAATATTAAAAAAATATCCCAAATTGTATGCCTGTTTCATTGTGTCAATAGAGTTTAAAAGAATTCTGTACTCTCCTCTATTTTACCGAACGCCCTTCTGAAGTTCCGGCCCATACATGGGAGTTGTGGTCTTCCACTTTATTTCAGATAAATGTGATATTCAGATAAATATGATATAAATATAACCAGTTCAGACGAAGTGAATTATCTCTAACAGTGCTTCTCATGGAGGCAATTTCTGAGAGTTGAAACAAACTTTTACGGCTTGATCTCGATCTACTATGTTTCCGTTTGGTAGTATTTTAAATGATTAAAATCTTACTTGCATCCCAATAAGAACTTTTAGCACGACAAGTTAAACGCCATTGAAGGTGAATGAAAGAATCAGTATTTCTATTAAAATTTAAGTCCCATTAAGAATTTTCCCTGTCATGTATGTGAACACAAAAGTCGAAACCAATAGACAAAGATCAATCGAATAACGAGAAAACATACTCATCTAGCATGAAAAATTTAAATAAAAAATAGCTTTTCCTAAATTTAAGTCTGGACAGAACAAAATATGTGTAAGATGTCATTGAAAATGTTTATTCACTTGAAGGGTCTATTAAAGCCATTATTTATGAAATACTCGTATAACACCGCAGCTGCTGATTCTAGCGCACTAGAGTTATGTTGGTTTTGAAGGCCGTTTACATATAATTGTGACTTAAGAAAACCTTATAAAAAGAAATCTACTGGGGTCAAATCGCATAATCTCGGTGGACAGTTCACATCCTTTTAACGTGAGATGACCAAGATTTCAAATCGCTCGTGTAGAATGTCCAATGTTGCATGAGCTTTGTGGCATGTAGCGCTGTCCTCTTCTTGGTTTACATATCATTATATACAAACATAATGAAGTTGGTAATCAACGACATTTACCGCTTGTTTCTAACGATAATGGCGTGGCCAAGGTCCTGTAAGGACATCTTCAGCTCAATATACACATCAAACGGTGACTTTGGATGTCATGTGGATGAGTATCGTGTCGAATTCGGCAATTTTTTTTGCTAATGTAGCCATTCATCCCAATACGGAGTACATTCATGGTGGCCGTAAAATGGGTGAAGCGCGCTAAAAGTTGACCAAATAGAATACCAAATTCGACAAAAACTTTTCTACCATTTCTAGGTATTGTTGTTGAGCGCTACAACGTTTATGGTGATTTGGTAAAATAGAGAGATGTAACTTCCACAATGTGGGCGCTATCAACTGTCAAAATTTTAAATTATTTACTAAAAGACCCGGTAGACAGACGGTTCTTGTAAAATAATTAAATTCACCAGTAAAAAATAAAATTGTTGCTTTCAACGCTTTTTCCAACAAGAGTTAAGGGCTGTTTTTCATTCTCTTAGATTTTCCTTCGATATCGGGGGACAGGTTGTTAATACACAATATATATATGCAAGAAAAACATCGTCCTTATCAGCACAATTGTAAAATAACATTTTTTATGTTCAACATATTCAAAGAAATGATCTATGGGACATCTTATTATTTTATTCTGTTGGAAGCTTGAGCAAGTAGAATTGAAAAAAACTTGTCTCTATATGTTCCTAATAAGGAAATTATCAGTATGTGTCATCTAATGTAGTTTTTGACAAAGAAAAGTAAAAACTTACATCAAGCCCGATGTGAAAAAAAATTTTTTAACACAAAATTCAACAACACTATTGGTTGCCTTTGAAGGACGCTTAAAATTTTTTATATACTGCAGTTTCATTTTGTGATGTTATTTTTAAAGACATTTACGTTTCAATAGTAGCAATTAGGCCGCACGCTGCATATGCAGCTTCTCTGGTATCCGCAAGAACCCCAAGCTCTAGCGATTTGTTATATCAGTCTGTTTGTGCTTGTGACCCTTAAAATGGCGATACCCAATATTTTTCAATGGCTAGAGTGATCTTATTTCTTTTTTGATAGTGTATAAAATTACAATATATGGAAGCTCGGCGTAGCAAAGAAAGAAATAAAATTTTTTCCAGTTTTATACTTCTATATTCCTACAAAAAGCTATCAATTATTTTTTTCAGTAAAGTTTTGTTTTTTTTTGTTTTGCTTGGCAAACATAAAGGAATTTATATACTCCTTACGTTTACTCAACATTTTGAAATTTCACATTTGAATTTGTCGTTTTCTTCCACTCACTTGCTTTCATTCTTGTTGTAACTTTTCTTATTTCAGTCTAATATTTAGAAATTAATTTCAAAATACTAGACCGCAAAAGCTCTGGTATTCAGTTTATTGTGTATTCAAATTCATAGTTGATGTTTAGTCTATACCTATAAATAAAAGTTTGAATAGTGTTTTGCCAGTTTGTAATCTGTTGTACCCTTAATTTTGTCAACGTGAATGCTATATGATCTATCCTGTTTTTTGTTTTTTCTCAACGGCAACAAGCTGTTTTCAAATTATTCATATTTCCTGAATTGAAAACCATTTGATTCCGAAAAAACCAAATAATATGATATCCATGTTTTACATAAATTGATAAACATGAAGTAATGAAATGGGGTTTGGCCCAGGATAGCCTTTTGCACTGCGACCATTGCTGATCTATTGTGCTTAAATTGATAAACATACAGCAAAAGTGGAAACTTTTATAGTCCATATGTGGGTTTATATATTAAGGATATATCTCTTATATTTATTGAAATAAAAATGAGAGGACATTAGGGAAAGATCAACTTTTTGCTATTATTTCTGATATCGGCAACAATAAATATATTTAGAAGATCTTATAAAATTATATAAAAAAATATACATCGTGTTATTTTATATTTTCATTAACTTTTCAGTTCAGCATCGTTATGAGTCGATGCCGTATTTTTCACACATACATATCGTCAGCTAAAATATAAAAATTTTTAATAAGAAAATGTTAATGAAATGAATTGGTTGATTTACAGTAGTACGCAAGCATTTTTGAAATTCATACTTCTATTACAAGATGTACAGACTTTACTGAGGAAGTTAGAAAGAGCACAGAACCAAATTATTTTTCAGTTCCTGTACTTAATGTACAGTTCGAAATGGAGTTTTTAAGGCAGATGTAAAAGTTTTAAGGAATTATGCTTTCATAAACAAGCTTTGCAGTAAGCAAATACATTAAGAATGAATTTATTGCAGAGTTTTGCAAAGCCACTTTTCAGATTGTGTTCTAATGTTAATAATTAATCTTCCGTCATATTTCTGTTTTCATCCAGTCTCATTATATGGTATATATTTAACATCCAGCTGCTGCTTATGTTAGATTGTTGGTAGAACTCTACTCATATTTTAAGTAGTTAAATAAACTATTCTATAAAAATGTTTTATAATAATTTTTATGGCAAAAAATTGAGTATTCAATGACACTATAGAACATTTGAAAACTTAAAAATAAACCTGAAAACTAATTTTACTTCATATATTATTAATTTTATATGGTGTGCCGTCTTTGAGCTAAAAGGGAATGTGTTTTTTAGTAAAAAAAAATATAATATATAAAATATATAAACAAATTAATAAAATAAATAGATATTATAATCAAAACAAAATAATTGTTAAAAAAAACAATTTAAATATTCCAATTTTAATGATTATTATGGGCTTCAGGCTCAATTTAGAGACTGTCGAGTATTCCAAATAATTTTTTATAATATTATACAAAGTTCAACCACGCCCTTTTGTATTTTTGTCTACGATATATTATTTTTATAAAACTGTTTATTTTATTTAAACTTATATACACGCGTTATTTTCTACGCTCTCAAGCGTATATTTGTTAGTATGCACACACACACACATTTACACTTGTATCATACTACATACAGATTCATATTCGTATGAATATAAAATAATAATGTTAGTTTTCATTTTAAGTGACATACTGATATAAATATGTCTGAATATTTACATAGTTGAAAATATACAGTGATGGTAAAAATTTTCGCGCAAGAAACGAAAAAAAAAATAATTCAGTAAAGTAAGCTCGTTTTAAATGCTTTGCAGGACCACGAGTGTGCATTGCTTTTAAATTACAAGAACTAGTCACGTACATGTCATATACTTCCTACCACTTTTTTATAAATATTTTGTTTTGTAATACTAAAGTAATAAACAATATACCTAAATAACCCATAAAAAGAGGTTTCGATAATGTCCTGCAAATGCAAGGAACGTGATCACATTGTCTTCGCTGATTTTATTGTATCTGGCTCATAAAAAATTTCTTTTCTGATATTCCTTCGCTTAATTGGTAAATTTCTTCAAAATGATGAGAAATGTTGTTTTATTGTTTATATATTTTATGTTACAGCGTACAAGTTGGCAATAGTCACACTTTGCTTTTTTGTTATCCTTGACATTATAAATTAAGGTTAGTTTAGATTAGGTTGATTGGAGGGGTGTGATAGCCCATGTCATACGACATACACTTAAGCCAGTGAAGACTAGTTGTGCGCTCCCTTATAAATTGAAGCAAGATAAGTTTTTCATTAAATCGCAAACAGAGGTACATCACATTTAGCTTTTTCCCCACCGTTGTTGACATAATTCAGACTTTGGTTGTTAATTCATCTCATTCATGCTAAGAAATTTAGTTTAATTACGGCATTTGATATCGATCGTAATGAGTAATATTTTTTTTAATATTATGCAAGCGACCACAAATCTTCAAAATTAATCAATTGTTTCACTCATAAATGCAAGTAGAAAAAATCCTAATTGATTTTTGCATAACTAAAACAACTCATGATGGCTGTGTATCCGGTATATTGCTCATTCGCATAGAGTTACAACAATTAAATTGGACGGAAATGAAGCAGTAATTTTTTGTGTGGTGTTTTTAAAACACTAGTGCGACCAATATCGTTACTTCTAATCATCTAATAATTCTTTCATTAACTTCGAAAGCAATAAGTGTTTATAGATGTGGCAATCTTATTGACAAACATGATGCTGGTCTAATGAATTGAAAAACATTTGAAAGAGGTTTTGTATCTAGACTTGTACATTATTAAGTTGGTAGAATTATTTAGGTTGAACACATATTTGACAGCTAACATTTGTCTTCTGGTTAATTTAGTTTGTAATTTTATAATGAATAGACTTGTAACAAAATAAAGGTTTAAATTGTTTAAAGTTTAAAAATATATTAAAAATATTTATTCAACGAAACATTTAGTAAAAAAAAGTGAGCCAAAATATGATTTTAATCGCCTCTCTTGGCTTAAAATTGTCTTCCCGATAAAGCATGTTTCATAGCTATAAAAAACATTTTATTTTCTTATCTTAATTGAAGCTTATGAAGCTTACAAAGCACCCTTTGCAATTGCAGTTTCAATATGCATATTTATTTTTATTTTGCAATTTCTGAGCTCAGGACTTAACCAGATATTCACCATCGATATACAATTATATTATAAAAGCTTCTAAATACATCAGAAGTAAGAAGAAAGTCCCAATAATTTTCAATGACTATAGCATGATGACTTTTTCATTGTAAACGTTATGGATTTAAGTCGAAAAAATTTAAAATATATGTAGAGTAATTCTCAAAAATAGTATAAATGGAAATAATAAATATTTATGAGCTTCATTTAGTGTTTGTTTGTATGGACAAAATGTTAATATCACGCTAAGTCTAAGTATTTTTCATTAATCAATTTTTAACATCTGAAACGTGTCATCTTACAAAAAGAGGCCCTTAACTTCTTTGGTTCTAATCAATTGAACGTGAGTGTTCGTGTTGGTATGTTATTGAATAGTGTTGCAAGGGTTTTGTGCTTTGTGGTTAAAAATTGTAAGAAGTGTTGTTTGATATTTATATTCAGTTGGTTGTGCGTACTATTTTATACTTTGTACTCGGTATTTGTTTTGCTTTGCTTGGTGTTGACATTTGTGTTGAGAGAATGTAATAATGCAGCAACAACTATAAAGCCAACAATTACTACTTTAGACAAAGGGCAGCCCAAACTCCCACTGTTCTTACTCTTTGATACAATTTATATGCCAACAATATTTGTGTGCTTGAGCATTGTCACACGTAAATATTAAATGTTTTCATTTACACAAACAGACACACACACACACACATACACTTTTACAAACTAGTGTGCGTGTAAAGAAGAGCTCTTCCGTTTTTTATTTTAACTCCATAATTTATTGTTGCTTTTTTGTTACCATAAATTGTACATGTAGCGAATAATCATCGAACTTAAGAAAAACAAACATAATAGCAAACAGCCAATGTGTCACTGTGACACTATAAGTTTGTGGAATACTAAAGTAACAAGTGTGTGGTGGAACATGAAACACTGTTTCATATTCTGATCTTGATAAATAAATAAATAATTGCTGACTTTTAATTTTCGAATTTCATTGTTGTACGAACTCAATTTTTCACTTATTTAAATAAAATAAAAGAAATACGGACTCTATGCTATAACTGGAGGGAAAAATTATTAAGTGTTTATATTCCAGTAAAGAAAGAAAACTGAATGTCAATTAAAGGACGACCTTTTTTTTGGGATGATGATTATTCAAAAATTTAGTTTTATTTTATCTCTGAAACCACAAAACTGGAACATTTGCATTTTAATAACCTTCATTTATGTGCTAAAATTTATTAAAATACTAAGGAAAGGGAGCTACCTAAAAGTAAAGGACAGATGGCATCCTCGAAGTAAAGTATGAGTAAGTGACTTTGCTAATAGAGAAGTTTTTTCAAAACAGGCCTGTAGAAAATGTGTTGGAGTGAGAGATGAAACTATCAGGATGTATATTCTCCAAAAGTTAAATTATTTTTCTGTTGTGTATGGTTTGTCACATTGTGTCACAGTGGTGTGACCCAAAAATGGAAAAATCACAAAAATTGTGATCGTAATATATATTTTAATATTATAATGAAATAATTTTTACTGGGAACCTTTTGTTGGGAGTTTTTCGTACAAATATTAAGCGTGTCCTAGTTTTAGAAAATAAAGAATTTTATCTTATTTAAGAAAATATTTTCGTTATAAAGTTCTAATCAAATGATTCATTCCATAAATTTTAAATATCTTCAGTAGTTTATTTCTAATGAAAGGGCAAGGATTAAATGGTATAAGATATTAATTAATTAATCTTCTAATTTTTTTATATTGTTAACTTAAAATGGAACTAAATATATTATTTAAATTTGCTTGGATGCAATAAATTTTCACTATATGGTTCTAAATATAGATATGCATTAAATACAATTAATTTTTCAACATAGTCGCCCTTTGTCCAACTATTCTCCATATTTTTTGTCCCTTCCAAAAAATAAGATTTGTCGAAATAATTAGAATATATATTTGCTTATGAGATGATTTCATTGTTGGAGTCAAATATCTTTCCGTCGATTTATATCTTTATATTTGGAAACAAAAAGTAGTCGTTCAATCCTCACTCGTAACCTAGTTCTTGGAAATTTGCCATGGAAACGCAACATTGTCCTGGTGGAAATTAAATTTTTTCTTAAACAATAACAGTCGTTTTCTTCATTAAATCAACCCAACCCGTTGGCTTTATATTTGCGATTGATTTCGTTTTAAGGTAGTATACGTGCATCCCAAAACACGGTCGCCATAGTGTTGTTGGATTACAACATCACCTTGGCGTTCTTTGGTGCCGATTCTTCCTGATAAAACTACTTTTTTCACTATTAGTTGGACTTTGTTGTGTTGTGTTACGTCCACCTTTAATCCACGGTTCTGAAAGGGCGCAAAAAATCGTCCATATTGTGGTCCATTGTGAGCAAATTTTGGCAGCCCTCCCGAATACCAATAGTAAATTGGAATATATGACCTGAAAATAATATCTTCAACACAATGTCTATCACCACATTGCAGATCCCCTCATCTGACCACAGCCACAATGTGATCTCTATTCAACCTTAGGATATGAACAACTCTGACTTTAGATCCCATACAAGCCTGAGGCATCTGTAGAACCTCTACCCAGTATAGCATAGTCTACTTCCTTAAAACCTTACATGTATGTCCGATGCCCTGTTATTTCAATGACTATGTAGCAATATACAAGTTCTTAGGAGTTATCAGCTAATAGATCCAGGTCCGAATTTGTGATAGATTCTAAGCACAAGAACAAGCCCCAAATACGGGATGTATAAATTGTGTCCCATGGTGGTACTCATTTGGAAAGCGGGGTCAGATTAACAACAGTGCCGAACACCATCAAATTGACACAATCAACGGTCAAAAATGATTCAAACTTAGGGCTACCATAGCCTGTCGTGCCGAAAATTATATAGAATGGATGCTTAAAAACGTAAGCCAAAGACATTGAGAACTTTAGCAATAATTTCAAACAAAACTCTTAAAGTTATTCGGAACAGTGTTACATTTAGGTATATGACGGGAAGTTATATCCTTACAACGAATGTTGTGAGATTTCAAACAAAACTTTTAGATAAGGATTGGGGATAAGGATTGATATAGGCTTGGCATGTCCTTAAAATAAAGATTATCAGAAGTGTTAGGTCTTGAGTTCCTAAAATATAAATACAACTTCATGTATAATTTATTACTTTAAAGAAAGTGTATAAGGAGAATATGTCCTTGCACCTTTTTGTTTTCAAACCGAAAAATTTTCTTTAATCTCATTAAAATTTTTATCTCTATCAAAAATTACTAAAATTGTTGAAATATAGGACTTTTTCTAATGCCAACAACACACACAAAGAAAATTAGGACTGATAAATGATCCTTATTTTCATTGTATGTTTATTATGAACATAAATAAACGAAACAAAGCGGAGGACATTGATACTTATAAAAATATTATTCAAATAATGCGTTTATGTTACAAAAATTTTTCTGCTCATTTATGTTATCGCTTACAATTATGTTTATACGCTTAATAGCTTATCGACATTAAAGTCCTTTCAAGTTCCTTTTGGTTTTTTTATTTCTAATCTTCGCGTAATTTATTACCCATTTCCTACTTCCCTTAAATAATTGATTTCTTAAGCAGTGTTAAACGTTTTTGCCGCCATGCCACAGAGTATAAAATTCAATTCTTAATAATTATTATTAATTATGTATTAATTGTTCTAATAATTACACGCCATCTACAATGACAACGTTTAACTTGTCATTTGTCATTAAAAACAAATAATTTTTTTAATCAAAATAAGCAAGAGTAAAATTCCAAGATATAAAAGTTTTAGTTCGATTAAAATTTGAAGAAAGTAATTACATAGAAATACTTGCAATAAGGATGTTAAGGAAAACAAATGTTTGGAAAATATGTAAAACGATGTACTGTATGTCATTCTCATGCATTAAGCAAGTCCGAAAATCTAAAGGGGCCATTACGGGAAGGCTAAACTTGTTATGCTACTGCTTGATAATTAAAAGACAATGCATGGACTTCTTTCCTTTTTGAAAATATTTGATTATAGAATCTCGATGAGGTCAACTGTCGACAAGAAAATAATTACTTAAGGAATAATAATGTTTAATTGAAGCCGCTACGAGGGCTATTTGGAAGTTCATACTAATAAATCCTTTCTATAATTGTTATATGAGAAATCCATTGATATTAAACCAGAAAGAAATGAAATATTTTTAGCCTTGAGAAAGAAAATAGTGCAAGGATACTTAGGGTTTCATATACTATACGCTTAATAATAAAAATATAATTTAACTAAAATAAAAATCAAGTAACGCCCAGAAATATTTAGGGATTCTAAAACTAACTACTTGAACAATATAGCGAATTAAATATGACATATTTCAAGGAATCATTAAAACTCATTTTGCTTCTTTGTATTTAAATAAATATTGCAAGTTAATACTTTACACTATCGAGAAAATTCTTTTGCAAAAAGTCCCCAAGAGCATTCTAAAATAGGAACTCCATTTAGCTCATTCTGCTTGAGATGCAATGGAAAGTAGCAAATTATATAAAAATTCTTACAAGGATTTGTTGAAGTCAGACAGTATTATAATAATATTATAATAGTGCGAAAGTGTATGGATATTCCCTAATATTAATAATGCAGTTCAGTGTGATAATATGACTACCTACTCTACGTCCTTAATTTAAAAAATTAAAACATAATTTTGCTTTTGCAAATATCTAGAGCCACTCAATTTAATTTACTTTCGAAAAAATTCAGGAAACAATGACAACATTTCTCTGAGAAGGCTGCTAGGAAGTCACCAGTAGATCGGTCTCTATGGAAACCATACTGGTGGTCGTTAAGTAAACTGTTGGGCTCTAGATACCTCACAAGATGGAAGGACCCTACTATCCACCACTTTGAAGAGTGCCGAATAGATTGCTCTTGGATGGCTATTTTTGGGGTTGCTCCCCTTTTTTGGTAATTGAGTTACATTAGTAACCTTCCAGCATAATGGAAATTTACCCGGATGGAACAATGTACTAAAAAGAGGTGGCGTTGAACAGAACTGCTTCCAAATCACTGTTAGAATCCCTTCAGGCCCAGGCTACTTATTTATGTTGAGATCAGCTTAGAACTTAAAAAAAATTCTAAATATATTTTCAAACGATGCTAAATACCTGAGGATTTCACAATTACTTACATAAACTTACGTCTCCTATTAATTATTTTTCACTTTAAGTTGCAATTTAAAATTCTTGCCAAAACAAGGAAAAAAATATATGAGTCAAATACACAATTCTCTTATAAATCTGTCAAATAGCATTATCGTTACATATTTTTCCTATTCTCGTAACACTTTTCGTGCTACAAGCCAGCAGCAGCAGCATCAACAACAATAACGATAGCAATCAACCTTAACCGACTTTTTCTTATTTAACGTATTCTGTTCTTGATTCATAGTTCTTCTGTATTTTACTCTTTCTATCTTTCATTTTATCCTTTCAAATCCAACCACTTCTACCACATTATGTAGACAGACACATACGAGTTCAGGGATTTATTTGTGTGACACCATTAAGTGAAGGAAAGCATGCAAAGGAAGTAAAGATGATGATGATGATGATCATAATCATCATTTCAGTTGGTGTTTCTGTTGGCTGTTGTATTAGTCGTATTCTGTTTTCTTGTGCGGCTGACTTTTTTTGTTTAACCATTTATTCAAACAATTCTTTATTTAAATCATTCAATATTCAATCAACGCTAAACCCTCCTCTGTTTGACAAGCTTCATGGGAAAGACACTTTTTTCCATCTTGTAAATAAAAAAGATTTTTTCTTTAATGATTTTTTTATATTCATTTGTAGGTTTGCTCTCAATCACTGTAAAGTAACGTAATTTACTCTTTTTTTATTCTTTTGAATCCTTTTTTTTCGTCCTTGTTGTAATTTGTTAACACGACCCGATTTAAACAAACTGTTGAATATGACTAGTAAGAATGGGGGTGTTTGTGTGTGCTTCTGTAAATACAATTTTTGTTGTTGTGTAGCTGTGATGCTGTTGATTGTCGGTCGGTCGGTTGGTCTGTCATTCAGTCGGTTTGTTTGTTGGTTGGCTGGTTTTTCTATGTAAATCGGTGTTTGATGGCAGTCGCAATTTTCATGTTGTAGTTATTATTTCTGTATTTATATTTTCTATATGGTAAAATTTTTGCCTTTTTTGTTTAATTTGTGGTTTATTATATATATTTTTCCATACATTTGAATATTTTATTAACTTTTTTTTTTAATTTTAGTCCTACCATTTGTATTTTTTATGTGTCAAGTTTTATTTGTTTTTGCTAAGCCCTTGATAACTGGCTGTATGGCAGTTCTTTTAAAATAAGAAATAAGAAAGAAAAGAGAAGTTTATTCAAGTATTTATTTTTTTTTTTAAATTTCAAAGAAACAAGAAATGTAAAGTATTTAAAAAATTAACTTTTAAAGTTTTCTATTTAATTACCAACTTCAAAGCGACTTAGAACAAAATAACAATTTAGCCATTTGTTTAGTTTTCAATTTCTTTTTTTTAAATAAACTCCCTCTAAATAATTGAATGAATACAGTCCTTAAGATCTTACGCTTAATTAACTTTTCAAATACATTCAAAATATGTTATAAGAAAAATTTTCTCTTTAATAATGAAATCTACTGAAAAGTTTACAGATTTTCCAATGAGCAACAGGATGGGTGTATGGACAAATGAACAAATTGTATGTATTTAATTTGTACTCGTATTCACATCTTTGCATTTTCTCGCATAATAAAATAAAAAATTTATTTTTTCATTAAGAAAAAACATTCACGCATTCCATAAAAATTTATTTTATAATATTGTCTTGTATTTCCTTAGACGAGCAGTACACAAATTTATTTTAATAACAACCCCAGTGTTCATATGAAACAATTTTACAAACATTTATAATGCCAGCAATAGAAAAATAAAAAACAAATTATAAAAAGTATCATATCACAAGAATTGTTACAAAATCAAATTCCTTTATTGACATTTATTAGACACAATTCAAAAAAAAAAAAAAAAACGAAAAAATAAAATAAAATTATATTCGTGTTGTAACATTTGGGACATGAAAATAATTGTTTAAACATCACTAAAGTCTAGTATAAATTCCCTTAAATAACAAAAATGTAACAAACGTATTAAAATAGACAGACACGCGTATGTACATAATAAAACAAACCATTGATACCCAGTGAAAAAAGGAAGTTGTTCTTAAGGAATGATATTTTCATTGCTTCCACCTTTTGCGGCCTTCCTAGGAAATTAATTTGGTAATATCTTAATAAACAGAAAAAAGTGTTTATTTCCTTAAATTAACATGAAAACATTTCAAACTATTAATCTCATAAAAGAACTTTTTTGGATTATTGTTAAATTCTTATCATTTCAAACTGGCCTTCGTAGACTAGTAGGTAGTACACTAGACTCGTAGTGCGAAGGTCGCAGATTCGAATCCAGCCGCAGAACTTTGGCAGTTTGTTTTTGATAATTAAAGGGAGCGCACAATAAGCCTTCACTGGCTTAAGTGTATGTCGTATGACATGGGCTATCACACACCTCCAATCAACCTAACATAACCTATCATTTCAAAGATTCTATTTCAAGCAGCAAGTAAAGGACTTGAAGAAAAACATACATAAAATTTTGAGAAATTTATGAAATTTTTATTTGAGTCGGTAGAACGATCTCAAATGATTCATACGCTTGGTCCAATTTTTGCATACTATCTCCAACATATCGGCCGGCATCTTAAGAATAAATTATTCTATATTGGCTTCCAGAGCATCAAACGTTGCGAGATTGTCCCTATAATTACGGGATTCAATATGACCTCACAAAAAAATATACTAAACGCGTTATGTAGCACGATCTAGGCGGCCAGTCGACCGGCCGAAAATAAACTGTTCACCGAACTCCTTTCTCAATTGCGCCATTGTTTTGCATACTGTGTGGCATGTGGCAATGTGTCAGCAAAGTCCAGCACTTTTATTTTGGGCAAACAAATATTTGTAGCGCCCGCCATTCACAGTAAAGATCTTGCTTTCGTCGTCTTTGAAAAACTACGGTCCAATGATGCTACCGGCCTATAATCCTCACCAAACAGTGCATATTTCGGGATAAATACTTCTGCTCTTTACACCAATTACGGCAATTTCGCTTGTTCACATATCTATTCAATCGTTCATGCACAAAGTACTTTCTTAAATGAACATGAGTTTTGATACTAAAACTCAATAATCTGCATGCGTTGTTCGATTAATGGTTAAATTATAGACCAAACATAACATGTGTATCAGTAACATGTTACACGGAAACAGCTGAGCTGTCAAAAACGCTGTTGTCGAAAAGAAAGTTAATAAAAATCACCCTTTAACTTAACTTCGTTATGTCCTTGCAATTAATATAAGAACATAGTTTAATAAAGCCACTCTTCATTCTCCGGAACTCAAACACTCCAAATCTATTATTAAAAACAGAAACTAACTGTTGCTGGTACAGGAAATAATACAAAAAAGATTATTATTATTTAATGTATTATAAGCTTCTCTACCATCACTCTCTTTAATTCATTTGACCTCGAAATGTTACCATAAATGGAATATTCCTTCACATGCACACAAAGAAGGAGATTTAAAAGCTGCTACTAATATTAAAAAAAGTTTTTTAACTTCACAATCAATACAAAACAACAAAATAACATGTAAATATTCTTAAACTTTTTTAAATATAAAAAAACTTCTATGAAAACTTTTAACAGAAAGTTATGTGTATTGCTTTTTTCTTCTTTAAAATTTTGTATTTCTTTCAGTATTTAAAAGTAAAAAAAAAGTTTAAATCGATAAAGACAAAAGTTTAGCATCATCGCTTAAAAACATGTCAAATAGTAGAAAATAAATAAAATAAAATGATTGTAAAAACAAAAAGTGGACAAGTTTTTAAATACACTTTAATAAAAGTTCAATAACCACACAAATACTTTGTAATCGAACTCTTTGCTCCAGACGGCTATTTCCGATAATGGTCGGATGTGTATGAGAAGTTGTTTATATGTGTATATGAGAATGGAGTTTAAACTCTCTATTGTATTGACTTTGTTGAAAAACTAAACTTTTCTTTAGTGTTGAGCAGAACTTATGGCTGTTGTGACAAAAAGTGTAGAACAACTTTATTTTAAACAAAATTTTAATAAAGTTCTTAAGTTTAGATTTATTTTTGTTTTCATTATTTTAATTCTTGCTGTTAAGGGGAATGAGGAGAATGTAAAATCACATAAAATTTTAAATCCAATTTTCTTTCTTGTTAACTAGAGAAAAGTACCCACACATGGCATAATAAGAAAGGAAGGCGTATCCTTATTACCAACCTGAGTTTCATAGTTGTTTATCTTCCTTAACAATAAAACCCAGCATGTGGCAGGCACACTTTAGGTGATATAGAATTACTAAGAGGTTGCAAAAACAATCCTCATGTTCAATAGCATGTTTAAAAATAGATCCTTTTTGTTACAGTAAATGCCTGGGCTTAGGAGCAACAACAAAAATATTGAGAAAATAGGATTATTTCAATTAAGATCTAAAATTTTCAGAATATAAAGAGATGAACACCACAGTTCCTTGAAATAATATTTAAAAAAATATATAATTCTCAACTTATTTTTATTGTAAATTTTCTTTATAATGAAATTGATAAGAGGAAAATTTCTGAATATCTGGTTGCAGTGCCAGTGAAATGCGTAAAGGAACTTCAATATTAATCTTAATCTCTCTCATTATATTTTAAGAGTTATATTTAATATTTTATTTATTATTTAAATAAACATTAAACTTATATTTGTACGAAAATGATTTCAACATAGATCATAAAAATGCAAAACGCACAGAAATTTCCCGCTAATGTGCGACTTAAACCTAGACAACTATTGCGCCTCTTAAATTTTTATTAATAGTATTGAAATTTTCAAGGGACTTAAATTTTTAGTTGTACATATCGCCAGCAAGTAGAAGATATAAATGACCAGTTTGGTCCTTTGTATTGCCCGTTTAGGGGAGATGGCTAATAAGGTACATACCTTTAGTCTATGTCCCCTCAATACAATTGTAAATGAGCCAAAATTACCCCCAATAAAAGAGTTTGTCCACTTAAAACCGGAACTAGTTGCCTCTGCCAGACTCCACCGAAGTGAGTTGTCAATATGAGTTGCTCTCTCCAGCGCAAGAGTAGGGAAATGACTGATGAGGTGTATGGGTTATGTACAAAACAATTAAATAGCAATTAAAGGCTTCGTGTTATAAAGCAATAAGTTTATGCTTCGCATTCATAAAAAAAGGTAGTGTAATATTCCTGGTATTGAAAGTGTTCCCTCGAAAACTTCCAAAGCTTTAAATCGTTCCGTTTTACAATTTGAAGCCCTAAAGAGCTCAAGATAGTTTCTTTAAACTATTTACTACATAATAGCCCGCCCATTTCTGCTGCAGGCAAATGATATGCATAAAGATAAAGATAAACGTCCTGTTTTAGAAAATAATTCTGAATTTTTGCAATCAACTATAAGTCGATATTCTTTCTCCAGAGGAATATTATATATAAAAAAAAGTCAATATATACTGCATAATTTTTTTAATGCCTTCTCCCCTTTTGACAGGGTCATATTGTTATTGAAATTTCTAGCTCTCTAATACTTAATTAATCTCGGTTGATTAGAAAGGAGCATTTATTACTTTCTTTCC
Source organism: Germaria angustata (assembly GCA_963681545.1). Taxonomy (NCBI): domain Eukaryota; kingdom Metazoa; phylum Arthropoda; class Insecta; order Diptera; family Tachinidae; genus Germaria; species Germaria angustata. Next base: position 104,592,896 of record OY812999.1, on the reverse strand, counting down.
TCTCTCACGCTCCTACCATGGGTCGTTGTTTTGAAAAATGGACGTCCTACTGTTGTTACTGAATGAATAGGATTGGTCATCTACAATCCAGAGCAAACTGAACGTGTAACTCCTGCCAGGTTCTCTTTTGCGAAAAAAGACATACCCTGTTTTCAATTCCGATGTTTCTTAGCTTCCATGGGTAAAATGTTATTATAATAGGCTTCTTTGTTTCAGAGAAGCATTGCTGAGCCATTACATATTCTCTCAAAAGAAGATTGCGATCATAGTGGAGAAAAAGAAACAGGTGGGTAAAAATAGACAGACACTGTTCGAAAGAGAGATACAAATAAACTAATAGGGAGAGAAGAGATCAAGAGAAATAACGAGGCATACGAACTGAAAGAAAGTAACTGAAAACACACAGACGAAAACGAAAAATTATAAAAAAGAAACGAGCCACAGGAAATCGATTAAGTAAAAATAAGAACATGGCAAAAGAAGATGATTACAAATAGTCGAAAATTGTTCAAACAACCACAGTCGAAGAAAAATTGTAAGACTTATTTTAGGAAAAAAATTTAACCATTCCGTAGGTATAAATAAAACGTTTCTAGGTCTTATCGCGTTCATAAAATACCTGTTAAAATGATTAATCATTGGGATATGTTCCAAGGTCAAGAAAAAAAAATCTACTTTAAATCCAATCCACTTGGCAGAATATAGCAAAGCTATTTTTAGAGTTCACAATACACCCTCTACATTGTTCATGTATGCTTTATGTACTTTTTATAAATAAAGCCAATTTGTAGTTTTAAAAATGTCTTCCAACGCAATCAACAAAATATGTTGTAAGTCCCACGTAATGTTCAATATTTCATAGAATTATTTATTATGTAAAGCAAACTTATTCTTTCTTTTAAATTACTCTAATCAGAAAAAAATTTTGTTGGCTTATAAGATTTTCTCAAACACAATACAATTTATATCCTCCCTTTTATAACTATTTTATTTTTTTCCCATAATGTTGATCCTAAATGCATTTAAATATATACATATTGAAGCTAATATGCTTAAGATTTTTTTCTCTGTGCTTATATAACTAAAAACAAGATACGAAGCAAATTGATTATAATATATCGCCCCTTTAATGCGATAAAGTCATATCTCGAAAGAATTGAATTTGGTAAAATGCGTTTAAAGTTTTTCAAGAGTTTTTTTTTTTACTATGCTCCTCTGGGTAGCATAGTGCCGCAACAAGTTTATTCCAAAGAGCTCGATCATTAGCGCGTTGTTTGACTTCGTTCCTCTCTAGAAGTGGTTTGGTGTGTGCTCTTGTGATTTGGCATTTCCAGGTGTGTGATGGTCGTTCTATACACCTGCTCCTTTCTGCCGTTCCAGTCTATGGCTTTCTTAGTGATATCATCTAATGGCTTGCGGAAAGTGTGTCCAAGACGACCAACCAACCAGCCACGTACTTTTTCACATAGCCAATCCTTTCCAAAAGTCTAGCTCACCCATTGTCTTTCATGGTATTGGTGTCCCCTGTTACGCTCTGACGAACGATGATATGCAGTATAACCTCAATCCATGCACGGCTAAATCCCGGCACTTACGTTACATGCCGGTTGGCGATGTTGGTATCCCCAAAACCACGATTGGACACGATAGCCTAACAAGGTGTACGTCTTAAATAACTCTTACTACCGAAACCAATAAAAGAAAGAAAACTAACTTCGAATTAGATATAGTTTTTTTTTATATACATGAAGTGATTATTAAGGAAAAATTTTTTAGTAACTTAAGAATAGCTGAATTACATGGCAATTTCAACAATAATTGATATAAATGCGGTTTTTTGTTTTTCGTTTGTTTTTAAACATATTATTATGATTATTTTCGTCACATATTGTTTACTCTATCGGTAAGCCTTTCCATATATCCAACCCTCTTTCTCTCTCTCTTATGACTTAAAATGTTCCAGAGTTTGAACTTATCTTGTAGTCAGTTTTTACTCCATTAAAAGCTTTTGATTACATTCAGTAAATAAACAAAGACACAAAATAAATAAATAAAGAATATTTCCAAATAACTCTGAAATTCGGATTTTTGAGTTATGACTATTATGCACTAAAGGAACACTAAAGGTAACTATTAAAGTCATATAAATATGTAATTATGGGTAGATTTTAGGGATTGCATGTTGTCTTTTATTTGAAAGTTTTTATATGTATATATAAGTCAAGGATTCAAATAATATTGTTTGATAGCTAAGGATAATTCAAAGGGTTTTATGAAAAATTCTAGATTCATAGGATAAAACGTATTCATCACGAATTACAATATAGAGCTTATGACATAACTTTTTTGAAATAAAATATTATTGATTTACTAGAAAATTAGAAAGAAGTGTTGCACAAGGTTTATGGCAGTTTTAAGATTTATTTATTCAATTTGTACTAAAGAATTTCTGTTTGCTGAAGGAGGAAGCAGTAGGCAAATTGTTGTCGTATATTTTATTTAGTATTATTTTGCTCTATCATAGAATTTTTCTACACCGAACGAAAAATTAACTAAATACTTTAAAATGAGGCGGTCAATTTATTTAAATCCTATTAATTGTGCATACAGGCCAAAGCAATCGTGTAAAGAAGTCGTATTTACTACGTTTCAGGGAACTCTTAACTGCTTTAAGACTCTGCAATCATCCCTAATGAGCCAAAGTCTATTGAGATTTTTTGCTCAATCCTATCTCAATTTGCTTAATTTTTGCTGGAACCTATTAAATTGTGTCATGCCTTGCTAGCTTACTTCTCATTCTATAGGAAGCCCTGTATTCTGGGATCTCAATAGCCTTAATATTCCAAGGAATATTTTTCATAAGTAACATGCAAATTCGTCTTATGTATTCTGTTAAAAATATTCGTCCTGAGACTTAACTGTGATTTAAAATACCTGTGAGTTATCTAGAGCCCTCATTAATGACATTGAACCTCCACTATGTGTCTGAGTCATTGAAAATATGAACCATCGGTATGCCAACGAAGCCGTGGTGGGCATTAGGTCAATATTTTGTTTTGCACATAATTGTCCTAGATAATTGTCTCAGAAAACTTTTTGTTTTATTGACAATTAACATTGTGGGTTTTGATTTTACCACCCTTTATATATTAAGCCATTGATAGCATATAAATATGTGTTGTCAAGGAAACGCTTATGCCACTTATTATATTATAAATTTCTCATCTTTATCAGATGATGAGTATGTTTGCAATAATTCTTTTATTAAGAAATAAGTCAATGTAATAAACTTGCCTTTTGCGTTTAAAGAAGAAAGTATATTATCTAACTCTGATTTAAAGCGGGGTGCAAAACATGTTTTATATACTCATACATATTGTAGGGTATTTGGAAATTTTTTTTTCATATTTAATTTTTAGAAGAAAAACTAAAATCTTTGTAAAAGAACACCTAAGCAATGGGGTAGATTTAAACAACAAATTCAGCTTTAGCTATAAAAATATAATAATAGCAATAGTAATAATAATAAAAATAATATTAATACTAAAAGTAAAAGTAAAAGTTTCAACAATATAAAATATTTTACGGCTTCAGGCCTTAAATGCTTCAATGTGTTGTTTTTATCTTACTTACTTACTTACAGCTAAAATGTTAATAATCTCGCGACTCTATATTTCCTGCCAACTCTACTAATAATTAAATAGATAAAACGCAAGCTCCCCCAACATTCATCAACCAAAACAGTAGCAATATAAAACATTTAAACATGTTATTATCCCTACACCATTCATAATATTATTCCCTATATACTTCTATCTATTTAATTTAACTTTAGCTTCTTTATTTGTTTGCTTAAGTTCAATAAAGTTCCCCTTCAACATTTTACTACTTTTCTTTCACATCTCATTGGTATTGTATCCTGTTGTTTTATGATCACAATTACATATTCTAATGGCGCTAAATACATACATCATTGTTTCAATACAAAGTGGAAGACGTTTTTGCAAAATTGCTTTTTCACTGCTTCCAAAATTACAACAGCAATATTCTTAAGGAGCCAGAAATATACATACAAGTTATTGTTGTATATATTTTTTTATTGCTGTACATACATACTTATATAAGTATTTCTTGTTAATCTAATTACCATAAAATAATTATTAGACATCTTTAATTTTTGATTGGCTCGAATTTGCATAAACAAAAATTTAAATGTGTTTAAGTTTGCACACACTTTTTTATAAATTAATGCGTTCCAAAAAAAACGTTTCTATTTTTTTCATGGTGACTTTCAACTCAATGAATAGTTTGTTAGATCATGTTAGATAAATAGCAAGATTTTTTTCAGTGCTTTGATTTTGCCAAATCCTGCTACTTGGATTGAGTTGGCGTTTTCGAATGCCAGAGATGAAATTTTATGCTTTAACGTTTTAGAAATAACTTTATGGTCAAAGCTCAATTTGATTAAACCTGCAAAAGGAAATAAATGCAGAATTGGATCTAGCTAAAGTTGGGTGCAAGATCAGGAGTTGCCATAAAAATGGTAAAACTTGATTTAGTTTAAATTTGCAAAGCTAAAGAAATGTATACTTTTTAAGCCATCGTTAAGAGTCGATGTTAAGTGTTGTTCTAGATCAGAGCCAGCCACGACATATTTTCTCACTAACACAACCTCATTTTATGTCCGCAACCCAACAAACACTAAATCAAGACTTTTCATAGTGAAATAATAATGTTTGAAAATACAGAAAAAGAACTGCTTTTTAATAAAAGCAAAAGCATTTACATTAAAAAAATTAAAGATTGGAAGATTGGTTGCTTGCATTGGAGCAAACTACTCAATCGAGCTCAATAAGCTTGGGCATTGTCAAACATGGATGAAAGCTACATAAATGACCTTTGTCAATTTGTTATATATATTCGCTGTGTAAATCGTAAGTACGACTTTTTTTGAAACTATGCTTTCCTTGGAAACATTTCACACAAACGTAACTGGCAAACTGTTATTCGATGTAGTTAGCGATAAGCTTTTTTTGTTACAGATACAAAAAAAAAATACAATTGCTTGCCCGATACCACTAGCATTTTAAAGTTTTGCAGTAAGATTTTCGGTGTTAATACTCTTGTGGCAATTCCTTATCATTAAAATATTCTTCAAATGCGAAGAACTTAAGCTATTGCGTTGCTTTGAGCAAATTAGTTTGAAGTCTGAAAAAATGCCATCGTGTATACAAAATGTTTGCTGGTTACCTAAAAAAATGAAAACACAACAAGCATTTGCCGCATGTGTACTCGTCGCTTGTTCATTGACGACTAAATTTATGTCAATTTTATGAGCATAAGAATACGTGTGAAGTGCTCTCTGCACAATTGTGCTATGAAATGGCTGGCTCTGTTCTAGATAAATTGCTTGCAAGCTTCAAACATTGTTTTATATTCCATTAGAAAGAAATACCAAAGTTTTGTTGGATTCTTTGATGAAATATTGGGAGATAAAAAAATGGCTAGGATAAGAATATACATAAAAGTTTGATGTCCTTGCGTGGCGGCCAAAAGTTGTGAAGTTTAATGACAGCTTATTTGGTAATATACAATACAATATGTTGTAACAATATACAATGCCTTGCTACTATATCATTTGTTATTGCAATTAATATCTCTCAAACTTATAGAGAAACCTTAGATTTAATTCTATAAAAACGATTATAGATTTCGTAATCGACCTTCTGTGCAAGAAATTGGTTAGATTATAAATACATTTGAAGAGACTGGAAGCATTGCAGTAATGGTCAGGCCTGTACATCATGGCAATGTGGGCACTGTCGAAATAACGTTCTGTTAGTGAAAGTGTGGCGGATGATCCGAACTTGTCAATTTCATGGAGTTCTCTGCAATCAGGCCAATCGTACGGCTGTTATATGGAATAAAGTCCAACTCGTGCAACAATTAAAGCCAGCTGACCATTCACAACGCCATAGATATGTTGATTGGGTGCTGAAGCAACAGGCTTTCAATAATGATTTTTTCGAACAAAATTGTCTTCAGCGATGAAGCTCATTTCTCACTCGGTGTTTACAACAACAAACAAAATTTTCGAATATAATGATCGAAAAACCCAGAAAGGAATGTTAAAAAGCCATTGCAATAGAAAAAATTGACTGTTTCTGGTGCGTATTATGGTGTGGAAGTAGTTATTGGACCATATTTGTTCGAAAACGATGCCGGAAGAACCCTTACCGCCAATTAAAAGCGCTATGTCTATAGGATAACCAACTGTTTTTAGCCTGCACTTGAAGTTTTGGTAATGGAAAAGATGTGGTTTTAACATTTAGGTGCTACGAGCCACACAACACGACCGTTTTTTACTTTATTACATGGGAAGTGTCCAGAACGCGTAAAATAATTTTTTGACGACGTAAATTGGCCACTAAGACGCCGTGAGACCCTTTTTGTGTGGCTACATTGAAGATCGTGTCTGCAGGAACAATTTTTGAGCACTGCAGCATTTGAAAACCAATATTTGTTAAATTATAATCGAAATAATACCTGAAATGTGCGAAAGAATGGCTAAAAACTACCTCAAAACTTATATCAAATTCATAGCATAATGTGTGCTTTATTTAACTTTAACTTTGATAACCCTGTATTTCGTTCAGATTGAAATTTAAAGCCAGGAATTACTATCCTGTTTAATTTCATGTGAATCAGTCTCAAAATGTGGACGCAAAAATCGATAGCGGTAACATCTTTTTTAAAACAGAAGTCGCTAGTTTGTTCCAGCAACGATGGTGGTGACGGGAGGTGTGACGTTACAAGCAATCCCAGTTTGGATGTTAAAAATATTTGCGATGCCAGAACTTGTGCTTTTGGTGAAAAGTCCTATAATGCCTAGTGCAGAAGTAATGTCAAACTTTGAACAGGCTGCGATGTTGTTATTAATTGAAGAAAAAAGAGTTCTGTTTTTATAAAAAAACTTATTATTGAGCTGTGCATCCCTCCATAGCTTATGGATGGTCAATTATCCATATGTTTGCATCATAAATGTCACACAAAAAATGGCAGCCAATTGAAATTATGACATTATTTTTGCGTCACTCTGTAGTAAGGAGATCAGAAGGAGTAAAGTTTTTCTTAATGTATATGCTAAAGACCGATGCTTTTGAATGCTTCTTCAAGAGAATTATATACCATCCATTGGACTGCAGACTGGATTGTTATATCAACAGCACTACGAGCATTTAATTCGCTAATATCATTATCAGTCACAACTACATATGGATCAAAATGATTGGTCGTACTCTTATGTTCAAGCGTATAACACTTGGTCTTACGAGCATTAAAATCGACCCTATAGACCCAAAAATATTTTACATTGTTTAATTTCATATACATTTTAAACTTTGCCTCATATGGCGACGATAGTGAAGATAGTAAATTTGTAGCATTTTGATATTCTGTGACAGTTCATCTGTATGCCTAATGAAAGCTGCCAGTAGAATTGACTATTGTTAAAAGCTTTTTGGTTAGTTTCTTAAAATCTATTATCGAAACATACACACTCTATTTGTATTGGTCGAAGTAAAATATTATTAACCTTCAATTAAGGTTTCCCATTTAAAGAAAATATAACTGGCTGGTGATGAAATTTATTGTCTCTCTTCTTCTTCTTTTGTTAAATTTCCAAATATCCTTTTTTTATACAAAAAATAGCAGCATTTTGTTATTTGTCGATAGCGGGTATTCATCCTTTATCCTACATGAATCCTTCTATTATTGTTTACATTACGTTGAACGAAATCTTACTTGATAGGCAGCAGCTCAATATAATAAGGCAAATAACTGAAAAAAGTGGCATTAGGAGGGAAAATATATTAAATAATGCTGATGCCTAGTTTATTTAACAGTCCACGTAAGTCTTTGGAAATATTAAGATAATATTATTGTTGTTTTGACTGCTTCCGTGTACATTTGCTTGTTTAGCTTCTACTTTTTCCTATCGCTTATCTATTAATACAATGTGGTTGGTAGCTTTTACAATTCTGTAAGGAAACAAGTCTGTTTTATGTTATAGTTTTGCCTGCAATCGTTTTAATGGACATGTATTGTATGAAACTGATGAAATGATTTTATGAGTTTTCATCCCATCTTTGATTTCCTTTTGTTAAAAGTTGCCAGTTATTTTTGCTATTGCTGCAACATTTTTTTATATTTTGTTCTTTTTGTAGATTATTTAAGAGTTTAAATATTTTATAATTTATTTTTTGCTTTATTGTTTGTTTTATAGGTTTTTTTTATTTGATTTTCGGTACCCTTTATTTGAGCAACTACGTGTGGATGGGATATTTTAGTTTCTTTTCTTTGTTGAGGTAAATAACGATATACGAACCTTTTATTCTCTGAATTATCCTTAATTTTTGGCTACCAATAAAAGTTAAAGGCTCTTAGCGAGTGTTAAATGCAAAGAAAAGTTCAAGCATTATCAGATTTTAAGACACTCAGTTCGTGTTGCAAGTTTGAAAATACTTTGAAATTGAAAATATTTTAAGTGATTTTTTAAATATTTCTCTATCTTAAATGATGTGAAACTACATCTGAAAGTCCTTTGCATTCCTTTTAACATAATTCCAAAACATGACTTCTGGGAATGCTAGTCGCTGTTTCTGTGTTGCAAAATTGTCATAAAAGAATTTTGTGTAGCATTTAAATTCTTCTTAAATTTGATTTGACATAAATGTAAAAGTTAAATCGTCGATACATCGAGTTCAAAGTGTTGCAGTATTTTTGTAATTCTCATATGATTTTTAGTTTGCTTTATCAGTAAGTAGTATCTTTTGAGGGTACTATTGGCTGAAGTAGTTAAACAATTGACTACAAAGAAATTAATGACTAAGAACCTGAGTTCAATCACTGTCCAGGAAAAGTCATCAACATCATGACTTTTTCTGATTTACGTTAATGTAACGTTGAGTTCATTATTGTTGGACTGTTTTAAGTGATGTAGACGTAGCATTTGTCACCCAACAGTGTCGGCAGTAATTGATATTCTTCTATGCTACTGTACACTCTAACACGGCTCCCTCCTTTATCGGTAATGTTAGCAGAATCGTCGGCGAAGAGTTGTAAAAGAACTTAAGCTCTTTCTCTTTCTCTGTCTGCCTATTTCACCGCATTTCCTCTCTACACGATCACTTACACAAAAGGTGTAACACCTTAGTTGCAGTCATTCATTGTTTGAGTGTCACTTCTCTTTATAAAAAAACTTATCGTTGGAGCGTGATGTTTTGACGCCAATTCTACGGGTTTTCCACGTTGCTGTTTTTTTTATGCTTAAAATATTTAAGATATAAAATTTTTTCTAAATATCTTTTTTCTTATTTTAGCTATTGCATGCAAATAATAAATAGAAAGAAACGTGGGTTCATATACTTCCAAAGTTCTTTATATTTTCGCTTTATATCACGATTTTCTAATTTGTGTGTGTCGATTATGATCAAGTCACATACATTGGCTTAATGAAAGCAAGATCTCTATTTATATAAATCTTTTTTAAAATCATTATATAATTTAATATCCGAATTAATAACCAGAGTAAAATAACTCAATATTCAATACACCCAACTGCGTATACGTAATATGGAGTTATCAGAATTGCATATAAAGTATACGCCCTGTGTGTGTGTGAAGTAATGTAATTACGTATAGTTAAAAGTTTTATTAATCGAATATATAATATAAACAAACAATCCCTTTTCTTACCGATTTCCTATTTTTCCAACTAAATTTACTTTTGCTTTTATAATCTTACATACTAAATCCTATTAATATTATAAACGTATGAGTTTGTTTGTTTGTATGTTTGATTTTTGTTATCTAATCACGCAACAACAGCTGAACGGATTTATATCAAATCTGGCATACAAATAGCAAAAGCTTCGTATACGCATACGAAAAATTTTTTACTATGGTAAAGGCCTTTTTTACCACTTGCGTACTATTACCATAATACTAATATTTGGATATTTCCTTTCGAATAAGCTCCCGAACGCATTTGAATAAAATTTGGTACAGTTTTCTAATGCAATAGTTTTTATTTTTGAAAAAAAACCCTTCCTTAAACCATTTTAGGCAGAGTTTTATGACTTCCTATTATTGGTATGGAGTTTCAGACCGCAATAAACATAGTTTTCAGGACAATACTTTTTTAGTTGTACAGGATGGTAGAAAATAGAATTGCTAGTACACATCGGCATATGAATCTATTACGTGTCTGAAGGTATTTTCTTTGTCGTAAATTAAAAACAAGTCCCATATGCTTACATCAACCCAAAATGTTGTCAAACGTACGATAAGTATGGATTTTCTTAAAACAATTACGAATCGTTTGAGTCACTAACAGATTTTGGTTTGATTTTAAGGCAAGGCAATTTAAGCCAAAATAATAATTAAGCCAATACCATACATAATGATTTTGGATACTTCAGTTCTGGGATAGACTTGATTTAGACATTTTAAACATTTAATTTGTATACAATTTCACTTTTCATTTAACTATCACATGCTCGTATGCAAAAAACCGTAAGGGGCACAGGTACAACAACATTCACTGGTAAAATAACATGAGGAAAAGGCTCTTAATTGAAGAATTTCTCGATGGACTTGGGGCTAATCTTACTTATATTTTTTTTAGAATAATTGTTTTTAGAAATAGAAAGAAAAGGCTTTATTTTGTAATGAGTTTCTGTGGACGTGCAACATGCCAGCATTGTTGAAAATGGTACAAAGGTACACATAGTGTTGAGCAAGGACGGCAACATAATATACCTCATAGATTTTTTTTAAATACCTTAAATATCGAAAGCAATACAATAATGCAGTAATTATTGAATTAATAGTAAAACTTGGAACAATAAGATGTGGGGCCTATAAAAAAGAAATGAAAAAGTACATACCATAGTGGAGATTAAGAGAAGCTCTCTAGAAGGAAAAAGAAGTACACTGGGGCAGGCAATGAAAAGAACAAAACGTAGCAACAGATTAAGTGAACTTGGGGTACTTTGAATCATAGGGGGTAAAACAACACATAATATAAGAATTTCTTAGGAATAGCAACATTTATACAATTTTAAAAAAGGAAATCATTTGGGTGGAACACCCTCTGAATCTCTTACACGTGCCAATACAGTTACATTGGGCAACAGGACGGAAGACCTTTTCCATTATACTAAAATTTATTGTATGAATTTCACCCATTTGTCTAAAAAATGTCCTTATGACACTGAGGCCCTAATTTTTTTTACAAATATTCATTCATTTTTCAATAAAAGTTATAAAAAATTAAAAAAGGACGATGACTGAATGTAGTAGAAAAAACGAAAATATTCAAAAAGAATTTTTAAGAAAAGAATAACAAGAAAATAAATAAATAGTGATTCAGGTATTGTGCAGGAACTACTGAAACATTTTTACATAAGAAAAATCAATAGCCTAATAGAAGTCACCAAAGCAACAACACATAACTCGAACAAGGAACAAATTCAGAAGCAAACAATAAACGATTACTACGCATATAAAGAAAGAACACGAGGCATATAAAAGCACATACAATTAGATAGAGAGCAAGATTATAGTTGGAAAGAGGAAAAAAAGGTTAGAAGAAGGGACACAGCTAGAAGGACAGAATAAACAACTCCAAAATGAAATGTTCAAAATGATTAAGAGGAATAAAAACACACGACCGGAAAAAGTGAAGGGAAAGTCATACAATGGAAAAACTATATACGAGCAACAGAAACATGGACGCTGAAGATAGCATGTAACGGAAACGGATCTGTTTAACGTAAAATGATGGAAAATCTTTCCAAAAAGACAATTTCTTTACATAATCTGGAGCCAAAAATAGGTGCACTAGTCCTGGTTATACGTAATCTCGATGCATCCATATTGTACAAAAGCATAAAGCTACGTATCAAAGAGCTAAAAAGAAATATCATACAGCCGATTACTTTTGATGTTGTTGATCATCTGAAGTCCAATTATTCTAAATAATTCGCTATTAATATTAAAGATGCTGTAATATGTAATTTGGCATATACAAAGACCAGGGCCAAACCCTTCGCAATGGCTGAATTCCATTATTGCGATCCCTTTTTTATAAACCGTCAGCATTTTGTTAGTTGCTTCAGAATATGTAGAGTTAAAAACCAACATTTTGCTGTCGAAGATATTAAGTCATCTGACGTTCTCTATAGAAGTGTATTAACTTAAACGGGTGCGTACACAGATGGAAAAACTCGTTATACATTTAAGTGTTTTTAATGTATTTAATTAATATTTTTCTAGTGAGGTCCACATTAATTTGTGTCTATTTATCTAGATTTCCTGCAAGTTGTTTCATTCAGCCACGTGGTTTGCTGCAGATAAATGACATGGTCTCCAGGCAGGCCGATAGAGCACAGATAATTGGGGTTTGGCCCAGGATGTCCTTTTGCACTGCTTCCCCTGTCCCTAGCAGTCCAATACGTTCGCAAATAGGATCAGCTACTTCAATGGGAACATTAGCAGATCCTCTTCACTCAGCGTATATGCATGTAGAGCCCTGTGTCTTCTATGGCACAATGTCCCACAATTTGTGTTCCATTGACTCCTCCTCCTCACCGCAAAATCTGCAGATGTCCGCGTCAGATAAGGCCATTCTGTATAGGTGGGCTTTGCAAGTGTAATGTCCTGTGAGCGCCCCTACCAGCGTCCGTAAGCCTTTTCTGTTCAGTCTTAGAGCCAGATCCGCCCTCCCAGCGTCAAAGTGTAGGAATTTCTTGCAGTGACATAATCCATTGATGTCATTCCAATGTTGTGCAATCCCGGACGATGTCCATTTCGAAATCTCCCCCTTAAGGATACTTTTGTTGCACCCAAAAGAGGGGGTGTGGGCTATAAAGTTCCCCTCAGCCCCTCTTCTCGCACAGATGTCCGCCATCTCATTCCCGGCATGCCCGTGATGTACTCCTTGAGTTAAAGTCAGTATTCTCTGTTGAAAATATAGTATCAAAAAATTCTCAAACTCTTAATTAATTTATGTAAATTTTAATTCATTAAAAAATGGAAAAATTTATAAATTTAAACTGTAACAATACACTTCAAACCTTACGAAGTTTTTAAAAACAATCACCAGAAGCTAAAATCCTCAATGTGCTAAAATTTTCGCCCAACTATTTTCATTTAATTTTTTTGGACTTTATGGTGTTTCTCTTGATGAGTTTTTCCTCAGCGATTGTTCATGTTATCGAAATTGTGTACCAGTGGGACCAAAATTATCTTATTGCAAATATACTTATATTCCACACCATTGTGCAATGTGTATCAAAAAATAAATATTGCAGATTTTTATTTTTTTATTGTTATTTTTGCAAACAAGTGTGTTTTTCAAACAATATTTAGTCAGCAAAAAATAAAACATTTGATCGTCCAAGTGATGGAATATGTATTTTAAATACTTGTGTTTCCAGTTTCTTATTTCTTTTTATTATTGTTTCTTGCTTGTTTATATTTTTTCCTTATTTCCCTTCTGTGCTTTGAGTTGAATTTATAAATATAAATGACTTGTGCTTTTTTTATTATATTAAATGTTGTTGCAAATATATATTTTCTTTTTGCTATTTGTGGCAATATTATATTGAAATTGAAATTTATTATTCCTTTTTCCTTCTGATATTAGCCTTTGAATGTTTCATTTTGATTGCTTTCAATTTAATGGTATAATATTGCAGCATCTAGATGCTGAGGAGTTTTTTTCTCATTGGTATTGTGGTTATCAGTTGGCATTATCTTTTGGTTGAATTCCTGATGGTCTGTTCCATTGAAAAACTTAAAGATTGATATCTAAAATATTATTAAGGCAGGGCTTTTGATTTAATTTGGAATGTGCCTTCCTGTCAAGTGGGCGTTAAATGGTTAGTTATTTACCTTTTTATTTAGGGGGTATGATGTGTGTGTATGTGGGCTTTTTTCTTCGTTTAATTTCGTTATCAATAAACGTTAACGTTGGCATGTTGATAAGCCATATCCTTTGGCTTAACACAAACATTCTTTAGTATTTTTTCTATTGTGCTGTATCTTGATTTTATTTTGTGTATGTTTTTGCATTTTAATACTTAAAATATTTGTTCTTACGCATGAAATACTAATAAATTTTAGAAGGAAAGCAAAAAGGAAGCCTTTTTCAATAAATTAAAAGAAAATAGTTTCTATGGTCTTTAATCTAAAGGGAATTTTCAATACCTTAGGAATGTAGTTTTTTACAAGACAATATAAAATTTATATTTACGGAAGTAAATTTTTTTCTTGAACTTTTATTTAGTACCGAAAAGTTTTTTTTTTCACAGTGAAAGGTCAATAGCTTGGCGCTCGTTAATTTTAGTTTTGTGATGATATAAATTTTTGTTCAATAATTTGTAAAAAAAAATCAATGTGTTTCATCGAGGCCTTAATAACTTTGAAATTTTAGTCCTTTTTTCGATTTTTTTTAATATTAGAAAGGACTGCATATAAAAACAAATTTCTTTTATGGGATTTTAATTAATTCAAAACTCTTAGCACGATACAGCAATTCTAACTATTTTAATCTCATAATGTTCATGTTAAGAAAACTTAAGTTGTTTGTTTTTGTTGCTATGAGATAATGAAAAATAACATTAAAAAAATTTTCTTAGAAAAGCTATGCCACATGGAACACAAATGATGGTTGAATCCCTATTTTCATTACAATAGGAAATTCCTTGCAGAGTTTATTAATGAAAATCATTCATAAGCAAATTACATACTTTAGTTCATCATAATCATAGATAAATATATTGAATATGTATGTGTGCAAAATATGGAAATAAAGTTTAAGGTGTTAAATCAAATTAAATTTTTTAAGGAAGTTAATATTCCTTTTAAATGAACTCTTTATTCATAAAATTTAGGATATTTGATTTTCGCATTAACAAGACTCTACTGCATATATGTAGATGTAAATATTTTTCTGTATTAAAGGACTAAACAATAGAATATAGAATTTAGGAATTTTTTTACTCATCAGTAGAATGTCATTCATTTACATATTGGAAGAAATTTATTTTATGAAGTATTTGATTAATTGATGAGACAAAATTTATCTACGACTTTTAAGAAAATATATTGTGCGAGTTGACAGAGCTAAATGAAAAAAATTAGCTGCTCGTACTCACTTCCCGTCATGAAGAATTCAAATCATACAACCTCTACGATAAATGATAATCATTATCGACCGAGGAGGTACTACAAGTGTACACCGATTCCAATTCATGTCAGGCGGTAGGTGGTGGCGCATTTATCCTTCATTTTTGCAAAAGGATAATTTCTTTGGTTGATTTTTGTTTAAGATGGATTTCCATTGTAATGATCATTCGATAAGAGAAATCCATGTCTCTTAAAAGAACTCTACACATTAAACATTGTCTTTGAATCGAATACATAAGATACAATACATACTTAAAGGAAATATTATGCATCTCAGATAGGATCTAATTTGTAAACTAATATTTTATCTACGGTTTATAATACATTTAGATAAGCTCTAATTAGCCGTAAATAAGCATATTTTTAAGTGATTTTTGTTAAATTTTAAAAGTTAAATTTTTTTCTTATAAAGAGAAGTAGCACCATCCTCTGGTGTTAAGGAGTTGCATTTAGTTTCTTAAGCTGCATGTGTAGCAATTTTATTAATTTTTTTACTTTGCCGACAATTCTGATACTGTTCAGTAAACAGTGCCATGCCTTCACCACTTAAATAGTCCAACAAAAATTAACACAACACTGTACTAACGTAAATCAGAAAAACTCATGATGTTGATGACTTGTCCTGAACAGGGATCGAACCCAGGTTTTAGGCCATATATTGCTTTGTATATAACGCGTTAACTATTTCAGCCGATAGCTTTAAGCGAGGCAAAGTGCTTTGAAAGTTCTAAAAAACAGCTGTTGAAAATTTTTATTTTCAATTAATACATTCTTCTTTCAAACGGCTTTCGTTTATAGAAATTCGACTGTATATTTAAAAGCTGAGAAGGAAGTTCTCCTATTGGCTAAGGTACTACAGAATATTTGTGTCAAAATATTCAATTTTGTACTTGCAGCAAAACTGCAATAGATGCTCAGGCAAGCATTTAAAAAACATGGAAGCTGCCACAGGAATGTCGGATTTCTATAAAAATGTGGCCAACTCCAGCATACAGCACTTCTGGGTACGATATAAATAATATTTTATTTCCTGGCAATAAAACCCATTATTTTTTCTTAACAATTACAAATGATATTTATTTTCTATTTGTTATGTCAAACTTCTCTTTATTTCTATACACATTTTACGAAAAATTCAAGAGCCAATGAGCACTTTAGCTTAGAAAGACTTAATAAAAATAATGTTTTATTCGTTATTCATATACAATTTATATATTTCGAAATATCATCATACCAGAAGTAAGAAAATTTATCCTACTTCACAACTTTTAATCATTCAATGCCTGTAATATATTTATACCTCGTTTTTAGTTCAACTTAATTTTTTTAAACAAATTGCTTGTAGCGTTTCTTCAAAACAAGCAATTTTCATTAGAATTATTCTATTAGATTCCATTTTTATTTTATTTATTTATTTATTAAGTAACTACTTACGTTTGTAAGAGTAGTTCTTTAAACTTCAAGGTTTAAGAAAGGGAAAGTATCCGTAGTTCAAGCAATGGAAAATCCATATATATTTATATATCTGTGTAATTTTTTTTATCAGACCATTATTTAGGTCATGGCCCCTATTACTGTAATACATTATGGACTAAAACAAGACTGTAGGAAGGGAGTAGTGTCCCTACAGATTCGATTGAAAATTTTCCCGCTTGAATTGACAGGAAAGACCTCTACAGGCAGATTATTGCACTTGCTCTAGTTAGACCAATAGAAAATGAAGTTCATATACATATGCTTTTATATGCTTTTAAAGGAAAAAATCATAACCTTGGGATATTTATTTAAATACTTAATTTTCACTCTAGTGTAAATATCATAAATTTTGTAATATTGATTTTCGCTTTTTTAAAGAAAAATTATTCCCTTTTTGAAATTATGGACTCGGTATGAATCAGTGGATGTAATAGTCCACCAAGTAAGTTTTTCTGAAGAATAAAAATCTGTATAATAAAATATATATCACAACAACTCTAACTGCGTCTCATGTATTCCAGATGACAGCTTTTTTAGATTTTTAAATAGTTCAATATTACACTAAAAAATTATTAGTCATACGCTCTGGTTTTTTGACTATTTTATTTTAATTAATAAACTTAATTTATTTTTTAAGCTTAAGGTCTTTTAATTTTTATTGAAATTTTTATCGATGTTTCGGTACTCATCGAGTACCATCTTCAGGATATTTGTTTATTTAAATAAACCAAAATATCGATAAAAATTTAAATAAAAATTAAAAGACCTTAAGCTTAAAAAATAAATTAAGTTTATTAATTAAAAAATTAGTCAGTTTTTTTCCTCCTTCCTGCTGCTAGTCCATGAACATTTTAAAATAAAGACTTCGTCAGTAAACTCCCATGTATGTATCTTCTTTCAAAGAATTTTAATTGGATGATGTTTATTTTTTTAATTAGTCGTATAACTTTATTTCTTCGAAAATTACTAATAAGGATTTGAAAGGAAAGTCTTTAAATTAGACGCATTATTAAAAATCCAGCCGTATTTGTCTGTCTTTTTAGTAAATATGGATAAAATCGAAAAGGGTAACTTGCCTCTGGCCCCTACAGCTCCAAGACTTTTAACCCATCTGTTACTCAACACCATATCATGGATTTTTTTCGAAGATTTCCAAATTTTAATTTATCAGAAGAATTAGCTTTTCTATCTGTGACCTAAATTTAAGACAAAATTGTTTGTGAAAAAAACTTGCTCCTTGTTGTCTTCTATAGAAATTCAACGATGATTGACATCTTTGACTTTCATTTATCTTTATTGGAAATATTAAGCACAGATGTAAGCAATCTGAAAAATTCCTATAAATTCAAACTTGAATGCAAATAACAATCATGATTGACACAGTCGAAAATTTCTAACAATATATGATGATTAAGTTACATGTCTTTATATTAATCACATTAATGTCAAGAATATATTGTTGTTTTCTGTAGAATTATTGTACAATAATCGAAATCAAAAGGTTTATTACATTCTGTGCCAGACAATATTTATGGCGTATGTGAGTGAATATCTATTTTTGTTGAATATTTATTTCTTTTTGAGTTACTGAATAATTAAGAAGCTTTAGTAGTGGCCCAACCATACTAAACTTGCTGAAATGCACGAATAAGCTCACACTTTATTGTATTTAAAATATTTAAAACCGCAAAACATTATTGAGAAGATCCTTATATTATGGTTGCATATACATACATTGCTATCATGCCTTGCCTCATCACATAGAGTCTTACGGTCAACAAGTGCAACAAATATCAATTAAGATATTTCAACGGGAAGCAATACCAGCCAGACTAGATATTTTTCTCTTTGAAGTAGATTTCATGTTATTAAAACATTAACTTCAACTGTATTGTTTTGATAAAAAATTCCAAAATCAATTGACTGTATCCTTCCTACCGTTGCTTTCGTTGCAAAAATGAACTCTAGAGCAAAGGACAAGTAAATTTTTCACTTAATCAATACAACCAATACAACTGAACTCATTTTGTCTACGTACACACACTCAGAAGTTCTTGAATGAAACTACCAGAAAATACTTGTGCGATTTTCATCTTTAAACAAGTTTAAACAAGTTTCAAATGATCGCTTCAATGACCATTATCATCACAGCTGGAAAACAAGTGGCTGTGCATGAAACAGGTATAGGAAAAAGAATTGAAAATGGTTAAACCAACAGACGTAAAAGGAAGTAGAGAAAAATATCCCTTCAAAAAACGACATGAGTTTGTCTTTTCTAACATTATATAAATGCGTGTGATTGTGTTTAAGTGCCTTTTCGGCGAGTGGGGATGTTCAGACAAATGATGGTCTTAGAACAGACATACGATTACATACATATGTATGTATGCGTTTGAGTCTTTGTATGTATGTGCAAATAATAAGAACTTATTTTTACAGAGCCTTGTTGACGTTCGTTTATTTTTCTTGTCTTTATATAAATTGACTAGGAAAGAAGGCTGTTATTACTGAAGCATGAAAATGAAATAGTTAAATAGATAAGTGCTAAAAATTATAGTAGAGGGAGTAATAAACCTAAATAGCAATAATAATGGCAAGCAAAAACACAGAGTAAACAAGCGAAAATAAGAAAAATATACAAAAAAAAGTTAAATTGAAAATGGATAACAGATCACCAACTCATTTATAATCATTGAAGGAAATTAGGAAACAGATATCAATGACGTGAGTGAAAAGGAAAAGTGAAACTGTTTTATATTGCTTGTGGTGTTTGTATTTGGGACTCGACAAATATGAAAAACGATTCAACTAAGAATAATGGTTTTGAAAACTCTGACTATCCCCATATAAAAAAATTGCAGAATATAATGTCATATGTTATGTGTATAATTAACAGCTGTTAGAAACATATTTGCTTGCAAAATAATGCTTCCTGATACTTGCGGAGTCTTCATTCAAATCTCAATTAGAGAAATAATTAAGTCCAGGTATAATAAAAGTCAATTCACAAAATAGTAATTAACAGAAAGTTATCGTCAAATAAAAATATTTTCTCCACATATTGAATAACTAACGAAATATTACCCAAGTAAGTAAGTAATGTAACGGGGGTTTGGCCCAAGATGGCCCTTTGCACTGCGACCATTGTTGATCTATTGTGCTTCCCCTGTCCCTAGCAGTTTAATACGTTCGCAAATAGGATCAGCTCCTTCAGTGGGAGCATTAGCAGATCCTCTTCACTCAGCGTATATGCATGTAGGGTCCTGTGTCTACTGTGGCACAATGCCCCACAATTTGCTATCAAGTGTTCCATCGACTCCTCATCTTCACCGCAAAATCTGCAGATGTCCGTGTAAGATAAGCCCATTCTGTAATGGCCTGTGACGCCCCTACCAGCGTCCGCAGGCTTTTCTTGTCCAGTCTTAGAGCCAGATCCGCCCTCCCAACATCAAAGCGTAGGAATTTCTTGGAGTGACATAACCCATTGATGTCATTCCAATGTTGTGCAATCCTGGACGATGGCGATTTCAAAATCTCCCCTTTAAGTAGACTTTTGTTGAACCCAAAAGAAGGGGTGGGTCCAATGAAGTTCCCTTCAGCCCCTGTTCTCGCACAGATGTCCGCCATCTCATTCCCGGCATGCCCCTGATGCCCTGGTATCCATATCAGAGTAATCTGATTATGAGTCGCCAGGTCATTGAGCCTGTTGTGACATTCCAGTAATAATCTGGAAATGTACGTGCAGCCTCTCAAGGCCTTAAGAACCGATTGGCTGTCCGAGAATATCTTAACTCATATTCGCCTGTGTTCTCTCTCGGATAGGATCTCCACAGTTTCCAGTATCGCGTAAAGTTCCGCTTGAAAAATTGTCGTATCCTTGCTCAATGCTATAGACCTGTGTACTCTAGGCCCCACTATTCTCGCCCCAACTCTTTGGAGCGTTTTTGAGCCGTCCGTGTACCACATTTGCGTTCCATTTCTTAGCCATCCTGGGTTTGCGCACCATTCTTCCCTTGTGGGGAAGAGGACCCTGTATTTCCTGTCGAAACAGTATACCGGGTCCATATGGTCGCCCGCCTGAGACATATAAAATATGTCCTCGATTCCCCTGAGGATAGCCAGATGATCAGTAAGGTTCCCCTCCATAAGGTTCTCTTTCTCTGGTCTCACTATCTGGATATATATCCAGAAGGTCATTTTGGAGCTCAGACCCCAGGATCTACCAAGTAGTTGCCTCGCGGTCCAAAGGCTCCTCGTGGCCTTTCCCAGTACTGACTCGAGGTGCGGTTCGCAGGAGAGTTTCATATCTAAGACGAGACCCAGATATTTTACCCTCTCCCTGGGAACTCTCTCGATGCCACCCATCCAGAGACTGGGTAAATTAATCACCCTTTCCCTGGTAAATGGTACAATGATCGTCTTCGCTGGGTTAACAGATAGCCCTTCCGAAGTGCACCATTCATGCATCTTGTCTAGGGCGTCTTGCATTTTGTCCACAATCGTCCCTGCATGGTTCCCCATTATTATTATGGAGATAGCGTCCGCATAAATATTACCCAAACTTTAATACAACGAGTATTTTGACACACACTTCAACAGACATTTCAAGTATGGCGACCGTTTCTTGGGACGCGTGTGGTATAATCTATTTTGACTACCTTCAAAAGTGTAAAGCAATCAATGGCAAATATTATTCCAACTTATGGGGTTGATTTAATGAGGATCTACAAAAATAGCTACCGCATTTAGAAAAATACTTTTTCAACAGGATAATACAGGGGTGTACATCTGTGCGGTTTTCATAGCCAAATTCCGTGAATTATTCTATGAATTGCCCCTTCCCTCATTCACTCTATTCGGCCGATTTAGATTTAGAGTGACTATTGCTTGTTTCCGAACCGGAAGAAATGGCTCGGCCGAACAGGAATTGGTTCTAAGGAAGAAATTATTCCACAGAAAAATGCCTATTTTAATGACCTCAACAAATATTAGTTTTTGAAAGGGATAAAAAAATTAGAGAAATGTTGGACAAAGTGTATAGAGCATAAAGAATATTTTGTTGAAAAATTAAATTCTTTTATCCAAAAACATGGGTTTAAATCAATAAGTCACGGACTCTTTGAGAACAAATTTTTTCATTTAAACAATATAAAATTCGTTTCTAAAAACTTATAGAGGTTTTCTATATCCACTTTGGATTAGACAAAGCAGCTCAAATGTGATCTTTTTGCACAGGAGGATAGTATGAGGTGGACTGCTAGTTTGCTATAAGTACTATACCGCAGATAAAGGTCGCATATTTGATTCTTTCTGTTTTCAGTATTCTATTCTCTATCTATCAAAATCATGGATCCCAGTGGCCGAAAGCTGCAGCTTAAATCTAACCTAATCACCCCTCAGACTGGATCATGAAATTCATTTATGGAACTCTTCTCCAGAATAACAACAAGCAATAGCTTAAATATTAACTAATTTTCTGTAACTTAAAACAAAGATTTCCAATTGAGAATCTAATTATTTATTAAAGCTGGAATCACATCAAAATGTGTAGACTAGTACTAACTTCTGTTATATATATCTAGAGTACTATTAGAATGAAAGATTATAATTGAATTAAGGTGAATTCGAAGAAGAGTCAATATTAGTAAAAGTTTAAATTGAGCTCCACATGATAATAATACCTTCCTTGGGACTCCAATCAGTAATATTTAATGATAATGTTCTAAGTCCTGAGGCAGATATTTGCTCTTCATATCTCAAAAAGTATATGAGCCAGACATCGATAGATAAATGAATATTAGAGAAGCCATGAAAAATGGAATAAAAGTTCAAGAGTCTTAATAGATGAATTGAAATTGTGGTTTATATATGACAAGGTAAACAACAACACTGTACCCAGAAAATATTATATGCGTGTGGTTAGTGCTGAAACGCCTGAAGAAGCTCTTACATATGTGCCATACTCAGAAAAATTAGATTTTTTTAATTTTAGGATGACTGCCAGAAAATAATACTAGATTTAAAAAAAGGTAATGAAATGAATGTCATGTTGGGTACCGCCATTATTATTTGCTCTGACTGACGATTTTCCATAACGGCCATGGAGCTTTCGATGCTGAAGCTAAAAGCATCCTCCCACTTTTCCTCTTATCATTTGTTCCAAGGGCACAGAGGAATTCAGAGAAATAATAGTTCTGTTGTACAAATTTGATGTGGCACAAAGTAAAAAAATAGAACCCATGGATTTGCTATGGTTCCTTGATAAACTCAGACTTGGGTGCCGTGATGAAAAAGTACGGAGCCTCAAGGCATAGGCAAAGAAAGCATAACATCTATACTGTCCTTAAAATGTACGTAATATATAATTTTTCCCCAAAGAATATATATTTTTCATCGTACTACTGTAAGAGTCAAATTTGAATAAAAGCACAACACTCAATAAAAAAATTAGCTCAAGTGCAATAAAATATTCCCAGCTAATATTTCTGATTAAATTCAAAGCACCTCAATTGGAATAAAAGGACATATGGCTTAGCTAGAAGGCAAGTTAAAATCAAACAAAATCGTTTAAGAGAAATAATCCATTTCCCGCCGGCGTATCAATATGCAGTGCCCACGTACGCTTAATTAAAGGCCTTGCATAAGCGAGAAACAGTAACTGTGAGTTTCATTAGCCATATTAGATTGCAAGGTCTTATATTATGATTTTTTATTCATAAAATAAAAAATGTATTGAGTTTTTTCCGTCTCAAAGTAAAACAAAGGAATTTATTATTCTTAAGTACGCGCAAACTTATTAAGAAAGAAATAGCACGCACTTCTAATAGAAGGTTTTTTATTATAGAAGTCAGCGGATTTTATAAAATAAATAAAATGTTGCACTTCTTTTCAGAATAGAAATTGCTATTAATATTAGACTAAAAGGATAAAAGTTAATATAATATAAGGGGCATCAATTAATGAACTATAAGTTCCTCCGTTCTTCGCTGTTCTGCTAAGAGGCCAAAAATTTTCCAGCAGAAAAAAATTTAAGGTTTTCTTCATATTGTAGGCATTTAGAAAAATATAATAATTTTTTTTTCTATTTAAGGTTTTTTTTAACTGACCTTCGTAGACTAGTAGGTAGTGTACTAGACTCGTAGTGCGAAGGTCCCAGGTTCGAATCCTGCCGCAGAACTCTGGCAGTTTGTGTTTTATAAATAAAGGGAGCGCACAACAAGCCTTAACTGGCTTAAGTGTATGTCATGTATGACATGGGCTATCACACCCTTCAATCAACCTAACCTAACCTAACCTAAGGTTTTTTTAAAAGCAAAAAAAATTTGTATTAATATCTTTGCTACTAATCTGCTTATTCCATTTAAGGGCTTAAGCAACCATCAAGGCAAGTAAGCATTTAAAAGTTTCTCTGGCACAACTCACTCTTCATATATAGTTGAGTTGGACGGCGTCTATATTATTAAAATTTCCGTTTAGAATGAAGCATGTATGCACACATTAATTCATATGTTTATACACATGAATATGTATATTCAAGTTTCACATGAACAAATATGGCTTGTGTGAGTAACATGATGTTTTTTTTGATTTATTTATTTGCTTTTCTTAAAAGAATGGAAACAATTTTATTATAACGAGTGCAACTCGAGCATTGTTTCATAATAAAACATGCAATGTCACATATGTTGTATCTTTATTATATACTTTGCTACTGTTGCGAATAGTTGATGTTGTTCATATTTTTTTAAAACAAACGTGCTGTGTGCATGTAACAACTAAACGGAAACAGGCCACGTTTCCGTTTTTGTTTCCATTGTGCTCTTTTATATACATATATTTTTTATTTGTGTTGAATTGTTTGTCTAGTGCTCTGCATTTAAACAACCATAAATACCGGATGTATAGAGTATGAAGTTTGTATACCTTTAATATACCATGTACAGTTATTCCCATACTCACTCTTACTTTCTCTCCCTCTATCTCTCTCTCTCTCTCTCTCTCTTATAAGCACAAGCACATACTCAAATACTTTGAGCCATTAAATAAACATATTAAGTAAATATGGTATAACTATACGAGTATGAATGTATTTATTTGAAAATGGGGGTTCAAATAGCAAGTTGTTTTTGTTCTTTACCATTTAAATCCTCTTAATTGTAATAAAATATACATAAATAAAATATCGAACGTGTCTACATTCATACTATTGGAAATAAACCAATATAATTTGAAGAGGATGAGAAGTTCAAGTATGATGGTAATATGTGTCATAATCTTGTATTCCAAAAGAGAAAAGGAAATAGGTTACAATATTGCATAAATAAATGTAGGGGAAATAAATTCACAATTATAATCAGAGCTTAATATGCGATATAAAATGCTCTAAGCAAGTAAATTATCGCTATTGATGTCAATTGTTTCAATATAAATCAGATATAAATAACTCATGTTGAAGCAAATTAATTGTTAAACTTGTCAATTAACACGGATTAATTCTTAAGTATATAAAACGTAACATTCTTCATTTTATATTGCCTGATTTTTATATCATTGATGTGGTGAAATTAAAATGCAAATTTTTATAATAAATAAATAAAGAGATTATGAGTTCTTCTGCAAAAATAACACTTTTAATAATAGTTTTTTTTATCATGTTCCCATTTATATAACTGTAGCAATAATGATTAGGATCTTAAGTCGAGTTAAGCTTAAAACGATTGAATATGGTTTGCCTTATTTTGTCCGCTTTTAAGGAAGTTACAGTGCAAAGACTTTCAGTTTATATATATTTTTGGTCATAATTTTAGTTCTAATTTCTTTGTGTGGGATTTGTCGGGTATTCATTTTGGTGGTATCACAACTTATACAATCCTATAATTTGGTGTATGAGGTGATAAGATTAGTGTCTTTGAAATTCTTGTTACAAAATCCACTATATATTTCGTATCGTGTTTTTTTTATGAGCCAGAGGTAAGAGCTTATCGCACTGTATAATAAAGAAACGCATCCATTACCGACCGTAACAGTGTTCAAGAGCCCACTGTGCACTTTTAACTTTAAGTTGCACGACACTGCTGTTTATTTAGATGGTAATCATGTTCAAAATATATTTCTGTTGGTGGAAGGTAAATGACACTAAGTTATATTATGAACATTTTGCAGGAGATCACTAACTCTACATGTTAAAAGTCACAAAATGCTTCAAAACTGTGTTAATTATTTGCCTTACCCTGAATACATAAGGAGGCGCAAAAATCTTGCCATTTTGCTATAAAAAGACCTTTGTTTTATTAAATAAATTTTTTTAAATGCAAAATTGTTAACATTATTTGGAAATAATTATATCGCTTATATGGCCACCTCCAGTGCTGCATAATTGGGCTTATTTCAAAGCATTTTGTTGCTCAAATAACATCTTCCTCTAATTTGGCGATTTCTTCTTCATTGTTACTTGTAGCATTCAAGATTTACAGCCTTCGTACTCTTTATAAAAAATGCGAGATTTGAATAAGCCTCAAATGAGGAAGTCTGCTGTAATTAGATCTTGGCGATATGGACGGCCAACTCAGCTTTCCAAAAGGGAAGATAACTCCACTTTGAAGCTTGTATCTCGAAAGCTCCATCATTACTTGAGCTGTGTGAATGGTCGCTCCAAATTGTTGATATTAGCAATAGTCTAGATACAATGCCATCTGTAACACATACCATTTAAAGTTACTGTTACAATAGATCAACAATAGTCGCAGTGCAAAGAGCCATCCTGGGCCAAACCACCATTACATTACATTACATACATTACATGCTTGTTAAAAAAATAATAATAAGCTTGTTCACTGCAAATTAGGCACGAAATGAGCGACGAGGATAACAATGATAAAATTCACGGTACGCCGAGAAATGTGGCCAATTCAAAGTATGACATTACCTTTGTTCCACCTTGTATTGTACAAATCTTTTGTAATTTTTTATATTTATGATATCCATAATAAACTATGTCACTGCTACTATGTTGCGATTATTTATTAAAAGGACTTGACAGTGTCTACCTCACAACATGGTTTTGGATAGTATCGTGTCTTTTGAAACATGCAGCTTTAAGCCCAAAAGGAAAAGCTATGTGATTTCTCGAAAACAATACAGAGCTTAATTTGTGCTAACGTAGGATACATTTCATTTGTAAGCGACCAATGTGCATAGTACGAAGGACAGGGGTCGTGGATGAAGAAAAAGTAATGTGATAAACAAAATTATAGATCTTTACCAAAACGTGGCCCAAGTACTACATCTGTCGTAGGGACTATCATTTGCAAAGAAATTACAAGTCCCGAAGGAAACAAAAAAAAAAAAAATCAGTCTTGATGCTGAGAAATAAAAAATGATCCTACTATTGAGTTTTACAGGTATATGGTCTACCTAAGGGTCACAAGCAAGAAAATAGCCAATATGGTAACCATAAAATTATGAGCTGACGAAAACTTGAAACAACAGAGGTAGAAAGGCAACAGCGTAACGTTAAAGCTTTAAAAACTCGCGACTAGCTGAGACGTGTAGGAGATCGACTTCTTTGTTCGAACATTTGAGAGTTCATGCCACGTCACTGATTTGAAACTGCAAAATTAATCCTCAACACTGCAAATTTCCGAGACGACTCATATGTCCATAAGGTGGTTCCTTCTGTATACTTTAGTGTTCTATTTCACTAACTACATTCAATTGGAATTAGCGGTTGTTACATCTCTATAGAAAAAATTATAAAATTAGTGTTAGATTTACTACACGTTGTGTAGGAGAGGAGTTTATTACCCTGTACATGGTACAATTATACACTGAAACTATATATGATGTGCCATTATAGTTTTGAGCGATCGAGTCATGGAGTCTAGGACTGAAACACTTTTTATTATAGAAAGGAGAAAGAATATAAAAACAATTAGTGTGAATGTTACTTGAAGCAACTTGTTTCCGTTTAAATGAGTTAGAAACTTTCTGGAATCCTTTTACACCGAAAACGATAATATCAGATTGCGATCAAAGACAATATAAAAAGTTTGGAATTTATTTTACCATTAAAAAACTTTATTATTATAAAATAAGTTGATATGAGAAATAATATTAATATACAGATGAATCAGTTTCATTATTTTTTAAAAGAAAAAATGATTGAATCTTAATGTTATTTAAAACAATTTTAATGCAATTTTCCACAATCACCAGACTTGAATGAAAAAAAAACAACGAATCAGTTAGCAGAAATCATTCCATTTCACACCAACAAAAACAAGCATTCAACACACACATACACACAAAAAGACAAGGATTATTGTTATTACAATAACGTCTTTCGGCATATAATAATTTTTGATATTTTTCTCATTTTCTTTGCAGTTACCAGCCGTAACCATATCATTTTCATTTGCCAGGCATAATTGAAAAAGTCTTTTTTTCTTTTCAAAAAAGCACAAGGCTTCCAGTAAACAGAATGATAAAATTTAACCGAGAAAAAAGGAGAAAAAACAACACAATTTCAAGGAGTGATAAAAAAAATCTGAACATTAAGTTGATGAAAAGTGTGTCTTGCAGTTATTAAACAGGGAGATATAGAGAGAAAGAAAGAAGCTGAAATTGTTTCTTGCAACAATAAAACTTAAGTACGTAGAACAGAGACAGCTGAAAAAAGCATATTGTAAAAAAACAATAAAATGAAGTGCTATAAATGTCATATCTTAATGCCAACAACTCAGCGTTACGTTTGCTGTAGCTGTTTGAAAATGGCAACGGCAACGGCAACGGCAACAGCAACAACTAAAACAATTTCATCAAGATATACAAAAACAAGAACATTAACGTTAACACCTACAGCCAACACAGACCTGCTACGAATTTTAATGTTACTTTTATTACTGCTGTTGCCAACACAAAATGCATTAGCCCGTCTCCATGCCTCCTCAATATCATTACATGGTCTAGGTACAAGCGGTGTTGGTAGTATTAATGGTGGCAGCATTGTTACTAGTTCCGGTATGGGTGGTTCATTATCCTCTAAAGATGCACACGGTAAGTTTGGAGTTTTACTTTTTAGTTTCTCTTGCAGCTACACGTCTTTTTCAAATTATTTAAAACTTTAAGCCGAAGTTGGATGAACAATAAAAAAATCAAAAGAGAAAAAGAGAAAAAGTCGTAAAAATAAAAACTTGCTTCAAACGTGATTGTTTAGGACAGCGAAGGCTTTTAATAAAAAGCATATTCGAATTTTCGAGAAGAAATTTTAACAAAGGAGTTTGTAATTGACAAAATGGGGAAAAAGTATAAAAAAGATTGTTCTATTAAATGTCAAAATTTAGAGATGTGACAGCTCTACAATCACAAATTATTTGAAAGGATATATAAGGACTCTGAGCATAGAAGATGATGTCTATAGTTTAATGTTTAAATATTTTTTTTTTGTGTAGAGCTTAAATTTTTGATTTTTTTAAGTCAATAATAATATGCAATGTTTCAGCGAAAAAATATACATATAAATGTATATATAAATTAATGTATAAATCTATATATACATATAAATTATTTTGTGGCAGGGTGATTTGTACGTTTGCAAGACATAAAAAATTCAAAATAATAATTAACTTTTGTCGCTGAGATCTAGAAAAATCCATTAAGGATATTGTTATATCAAGAGAAGTGGTTACTGTTTTGCAAAATATAAGCAACTGAATCAATATTTATCATTCAGACATTTTGTACATTTTGCCTTTACTTTTTATTTTCAATATACATATTTAAAAGAAATTTTCTTTTGCCAAAAGTGCTATAAATATTGAGATATAAGAAAGTTTTTCATATAAAAAATGTTGAATAGTCCTAAACAAAGCAAGAAAAAAGTCATACCAATAAGAAATGATCCTTGTTGCAGGTAAAGTATGCAAAGAAGGATTTTATAGCTGAGCTAAATGGTTGTAGTCCTCCAATAATAGATATGACTTAGTGCAAAATTTTGCAGTTAGAAAAACTTTGTCTATTTTAAGAGCGTAATTCAAGTGAGCCATTGAATGGCAGCAATAATAAAGAAAATTTAATCTGAAAAGAGGGAAGTCCTTGCAATAGGAAGAGCTCTTTATAAGCTAATGTTCATACCTAAGCAAGAGTAGGTTGAAGAACACTCTTTGGACTTAATTAGAAGCGGTATTGAAAAAAAGTCCAAAATCAGGAGATATGAATTGTCATCAACAGGATATAACTTTAGCGTTAATTTTGCAGCGATTGCTATTTAATCAGTTTAACTACAATTCCCAAAAATATGCAAATTTTGTAAACGAAAATTTATGAAGAAAAATTATATGAAATTTTTTAAAAATTTAACACGATAATCAAAATTTATTACAACTAAATTGACAAAATTTTTTTGAAAATTTACAACGATACTTCTTTATAATATAAATTATTAATTTTGATGAAATTTCAAATTAAAATATTTGCAACTCTTCAAATTGGTTTGTTGTGACTTCGGCTGGTCATATGATGACATTTTATTTCAGTGAGCAGATAAACCAACAATAAATAAATTTTAAAAGTTCAAATGTTTCGTGGGTGAAATCGTCAGAAATTTTAATATTAAATAAAATATTGTGTATATAAATTGCAAACTACAGTGGATTTTTTTAAATAGTCTTTTTAACGATATATGATCATATAAAAAATAAGAAATATATGAATAAGAAACATTAAGTTTAAATCATTATTAAAACATAGTATTTTTTATAATTCTCTTTGATTGCTATTTCTAATGGATTCTATATCAGCATCATTCAAATATCGATGCATCATATTCGAAATGAAATGCAGGCTTTCAGCCTCCTCTGTCAATTTTGACAATGAAGCAGTACTTTCTTCTGCAAAAATATAATCTGATTTACTAAAAATATCATATATGTATATCAAAATAATTTATTCTAATTCGAGCTAATTGAATATCTAATTGCATTAGCAGAGTCAATTAGATTTCGAATTGTAAAGGTAAACCAATTTTTTTTGCTAATGGCATCTAATTGCAATTAGTTTTACCATTAGAATAAAAATTTCAATTATCTAATGGGAATTAGTTGACTTAATTCTAATTGTTTAACGAATTGGAGAATTTCGCAAAAGAAGGTTAATTAGCAATCGCTAGCATTATCTAATCATTACTTAACATCTTTGATTTATATTAACTGTCCCAGCAAACGTGTACGTAACGTACATTTATTTGAAATTTTATATAACGTATACGTTCATATGTATGTATTTTTTCATGTATTATATACATTAGAAATTGATATTTTATTAGCAAATTTTTATACTTGTTTTATAGTCATTTTACTAATTATTTAATAGGAAATATGTAGATATTGTAGAATGTTGGGGAAACAATTTCTTAGATCAGTAAACGAATGTAAAAATTAATTATAATATTTATTATTCATATTTACGTTTCACAGTTCCTTTCATTAAAGAATTTCAGTTTTTCTTTACAACAAATCATATATAAAATATATATGTGTATAATTTAGTTTGTTAGACTACTAGCAAAATCTTATATAAATTTCTTACATTCTTGCAAGACGGCTAAGGGAACTATGCTTATTTAGAAGCGAGGACCCTATTCTGTTTTTATAAACATTTATGAATAGCTGGAAAAAGTCTCAAGTTGTTTGGTTTCGTTATTTTACCACAGAAGAGGAAAAGTCAACCACTGTCACAGACAGAATTTTAACCTTCAGCAAAAGCCCAAAAATTAAGTCCAAAATAAAGTCCATCTTCTCTCAAGGATTTTTTATACAGAGTTCTGCTTATTTTTTAAACAAATATTTTCCCACAAAATGTAAATTACAATATATAAAGCTTATGTGCCACAGGATCATTACTTCACATTGTTATTATTATTAAGATAGTTCCTGGCTCAAAATCGTCATCACGATGCATCGAGAAGGCGTCCACGACATTCTTTCAAAAACTAAATCACATGATATCTACATGAAGAATTACTAGAACTTTGAGACTAATAAAAAAAAAAACGACTGACTTTGTACATATCGAACAAAAAATATTGAAGACAATTTTTGGTCATAAAAAAGAAAAAAGCAACGCAGAAATTGCTTTACAATTAGAAACATAGACTCAAGACAATTTACTTGATTTGATAATGATAAAAAATTGCCATACGCCACACAGTTAGATCATTTGCAATTATTTAAATGAAATAAATATACTTACGACATTGAGAGAAATAAAATTAATATTTTTTAAATACTTCAAAGGCTTAACTTTCTTGTATGAGAATCTTCATTAAAAATAATATAACAAAATTTAAATAAACTCTAGTTTTCAATATAAACTTCCAACCCAAACTTTCTTTCGCATTAAGAGTAACAGGATTTTATCTAACATTGTAGTGTAATAATTATAAATGGAAAAACGTTTACTTAGTTTATAAGAACCATTTATAAAGTCCAAGATTAATGCTTACTTAAATCAGTTTTTGTTTCCTGAATTTTATTTCCAACCTCAACCCTTAAGTATTTAAGCATTTACATCTCTAAATCTTTCTCTGGTTTGTTATTTAAAGCATTTCCTTCTATCATTTTTTGCTATTTAAAGCATCTCCTTCGTTTCCGATTTTGTTTTTTTTCTCTTTTTGAAAAAATATTTAAGATTTTTAACACTCTTTAGATGGGCATTTTTTTTAAAGTTATTTAACTAAGACTGTGTAAGGCTGTAGAAAAAAAAATAAAACTATTCGCTATTGTTGATTGTAAAACGAAACTCATGGAAACGTATGCAAATTCTATTGTGAAATTGTTTTCCAGAAATCTCTTACATTTTTAACCAACTTCACTTCTTTGCACCAACAATGTACAACAGATACCACTGAAGCAAGTGCTGGTTGGAGTGTAATTTTTTGCTGGTTTAATATACACGAGTTTTTTTTATCATGGAATGTTTTTATTTTTTTTTTTTTGCAAAACCTATTTTAGCTTGTTCTCTTTATTATTTGGGTTATCTCAACTCTTTTAACTGCTGTGTTAAGTTTTGGCATTCTGAAAAAGGATTTTTTATTATCATATGCTGAAATTTTACTTGAAGTTGGATATGATGCATCTTTTTGCAACTTGTTGGCTTTCGGTGTTTGATTTTGTACTCTGACGTACAAAAGTAAGTGCAAATTAAGCTAATAAGTATTTTTTGCATATATTCTAAAGCTTATAATCTAAAGCGGAAGAAAAAGGGACTTAACAAAGCTTATATTTGTATGCTCTGAAATGTCCCAAATAAAGTAAGACTATTTCAGTTTTGTAAATATCAAAAATTTGAAAGTTTTGATCACATAATACATTGTAAAAGCTTTGATCATTCTTATAACTTTCAATAT
Organism: Germaria angustata; assembly: GCA_963681545.1. NCBI lineage: Eukaryota > Metazoa > Arthropoda > Insecta > Diptera > Tachinidae > Germaria > Germaria angustata. Next base: position 104,559,763 of record OY812999.1, on the reverse strand, counting down.
ATGATATTAATGAAAACTGACTGATAGTCCCTTACACAGTACAACATTTTTCTGATAATTGTTTGTGAAAGTAGCCCCAAAGAGAAGAACTTCTGCATCATTCGTTTGGTCAAGGTACGTCAAATAATAATTTAATAATTAATTTGAAGTTAGTAAGTATCGTATAGGGGAATTTGTTACTTGGCTTCATTAATTGTGCATAAAAAATAAAAAATTTCAATTTTTTAGCAAACAAAATTTCATATATTTATTTATAACTGCGAAACTGTTGCTAATGTAGCGAAACGTTGTATGAACAGATTAAAGGAATTGTAATTATTATTATTTTTTTAAATTTGTTTCAGTTTAATCCGACTAGTGGTACTCGAGTTATGACAAACAAAAGAGCCTAAAATGTGACCAATTCCCCTATACGATACTTACTAACTTCAAATTATTATTTGTTGTACCTTGATCAAACGAATGATGCAGAAGTTCTTCTCTTTGGGGCTACTTTCATAAACAATTATCAGACTTGAATCCCGAAATCATGTGTTGTACTGTGTTATGACAGCGAACAAGCGAACACATTTAATATGCAACAGCTTTTAAAGTGAAACTGTTGCAATCTTGAAATGTGTCGTTTGTCTGAAATCTAAAGCTATTGTACGACTACATATAAAATAGTTAAAGTTTTATGTGTCTGTTTATTTCTATGTGTCTGTTTATTTTCAACTTTTTCGCTTCTCTTTGAAAAACAAATTTTTAATTACATTTCTGTTAACGCAATTTTATTTGCTTAAAAAGTTCTATTCATTTCGCCTTAAAACTTTGTTGTGCTTCTAATTAAATATCTGAAATATTTCTTTTTTCCGCAAAAAACTATTGCAAAGAAAAGTGACCCCTATAATAGAAAATGCATCAAAGCATTGTTAGAACTTTTTAATTTGAAAGAAATTTCAGTTTCGCTTTTATTTTTGTATGAGTATATGTTTATGTATGTGTGTGTGTGTATATATAATTCAACAATTTATTATCACTCCATTCATATATTCATTAAAGGCAATTGCTCCTTTTCCAATAGCAAAGTTGTCGAAAACAGTGCGAGCATAAAAGGAGAGGGAAACTTAAGTAAAACAAAGAACTATCACTAAACTTTAAATGAGTATAAATTTCATTTCTGTTTTTGTGCTTTTAAATGAACAGTGTATTTACTCTTCCATTTTGTTTTTATTTTTCTAACATCTTGAGCTGTTCGTGATAAGAACTTGTATAAAAGTTTTGTATCCTAAACGCGCCAGCAATAATTGGAAATTTAATATGAAGGACTTTAATTTTTTTTCTTCTTTAATGCCTTGTACTTTTAAGCAATGTTGTTGTGTTTCTTCTTATTGTATTTTCTTTTTGTTGTTAAGCCAGACTTGCTTAAGTTTGTGTTGCAGCGCCTTGTTGCTTTTATTTTTGAGGATATCTTATTTGAGAAAAAGTGCAAAGTAAGCAGCAGGAGTATTAGATATAAAAATTGGAAGATTCTTTTTTTGATTTTTATGTTGGCAAAGAAACTGCTACAATTTTCAGGATAGAAACTGTGTCACTTGACACTCCCTATGAACCACCATGGAAATGAAACAAAATACAAGAAGAAAAGATAATGGCTGTGAGTAAACTAATTTTTGTGTAGTAAACAATAACATCTCAGAAGAAATAAACATCATAATATAATGTTGTTATGGTTAAAAACTTATTGGTTTTAAAATAATTAAAGTTGTTTGTTCGTAACATAAAGAAAATCAGACCCTATGCTCCTTATAGGATCGATGGGAACATATGTATAAAGAAAATGCTTTGTTAGAGGTCGAAAAAATTATGGCAAAGAATATTCATGCATCTGTTTAATAGCTATTTCAGGGTATCCTGACAGCAAGTTTGATCCAACGTTGCAACTTGAGCCTCTCAGCCTCAAAGGGCTTTGTGTTGACCAGTATCACTGCCTGCAAAGCTCTTGCCCTGATTTTTATGCTATAAACAAATTTAATGCCTCCAAAAGACACGGATCCGGCCATGTACCTTGGCATTGTACTTTTGCAAAAAAAGAGATAGAGGTTTTGTAATTTAATGCCTTTTGCAAGGATATCATATGCAACTCTAAACTAAAATAAGGAATAGAGTCTAGACAACTTCTCGATATATAGATTCCTAATATTTCATGTTTTTTGTGCTTTGTAAAGGTTAGGTTAGGTTGATTGGAGTGGTGTGATAGCCCATGTCATACGACATACACTTAAGTCAGTGAAGGCTTGTTGTGCGCTCCCTTTAATTATCAAACACAACTGGCAGAATTCTGCGGCAGGATTCGAACCTGCGACCTTCGCACTACGAGTCTAGTATACTACCTACTAGTCTACGAAGGCCAGTCTTTGTAAATAGTTTAATATTTATTTTCTAATGTGTAAATTATATAAAATAATTTCTTCACACATGTCTATTAGCAAATTTTTTTGTGTGGAAATAAACTTAAGATTTCGAATACAATAAATATTCTTGCAAACCTTGGGCTTAGGCATAAGAAATAGTTTAAAGCCACTTATTTAAAAACAAAATGTTTCTAAGCTTTTAGAATTTATATGCACCAATTTAGGAATTCGTTTGATAGCGCGATTTTTTTATATACAAATTTGCAACGTCTTGAAACGTGGGGCGCGTATACTTTTTTGTATATAATGTATACCTTTTATTGCTTGTAACGTATTCGTAACTTTTCACACAGTAGAATCTCTCCAATTTGCGGTGACCTCGATGCATAAGCATTTGAAAAGTTGAGCATACATGTTGCACGTAAGTGCAACATGTATGCTCTCTAGCCATAGATACGCATTCATTCTATTTGACGGGATACTTACTTTTTAAACAGTTTATACAACTAATATTTGTATAATAAGAAGTCATAAGATTTTTTAAAATTATTTAAACCATAAAAATAAAAATTTTTTTTAAGGCTCGCTTTTAGCTTCTGCTTCTTTGGCTAGTTACATATTTGCCTTTGTAGTTCATGCACAAAATCTAATTCTAATTGATAAGGTCTCAGAGGTCCTCCAGGGAAATAACTTGTCAGCATATCGCCTTATTTGTTGATATTCATTCAATCTTAACAGAAGTAAATTTAAAGTATAAAATTTAATTTAATTGAGTTTTTCACAATATGTTTATAACAAAGAAGCCTTTCGAAGCTAAACGCTAATTTGCGCTTTTTTCCTTTGTGCCCAAGAAATCTGTCAAGTAGCACATGATATTTTCTTTGAAAAGAAAATTGCTTTAAAACTCTTTTGTATATTCAACACCTTAAAAAACCGCCTTTCAGCTGCTGTTTTCTTATTGGAATTTTCTTATAGATTTTTTCCTTTTTATCATTTTGCACGGGCTAAGACTCCTCGCAGATAATGATAAAAAACAAGAAAAAGCTTGTTGCCGTACTTTAAGGACTCACAAGAGAACAAACACTGTTTGTGTACAAGTCTTTAAGAAAACAAAAAAGCAAATGAAAATTAAAAACTTTGAAAAATTCAATGAAAGAGAATAAAAAAATGAACTATAGAAGACAAATTTTTTTTGTGTGTCATCTTTTGTTTAAATTTGTATCCTTTGTTTGTTTTTCATTAATGCAGAAGGCAAAAAAAATTTATAGTGAACGCTCTAACGTTTTTTGGCAGCAAGAAAAATGAAGACGAAACATGGTTAAAAACGAGTAAAAACTGAGAAATATAAAAGCAAAAAAGCATTCACACACGCATGCATTTGCACCGACCTTAAAAGAGTTTCTGAGAAGCGCTAAATTTGACACATGGGCTTATGTTGAGGTAATTTTATATCGAAAAACTTTCTAATTAAAAAAAAGAAAGCTGCCATAAAATTTCACACTTTTGTGGTTAATAAAAATATGAGGCACAAGATTTCAAGTTCTCTGAAAAGAAAATCTAAAATCTTTGAACACATTTTGAAAGGAAATAAATAATCAATTTTTTTCTTGGAAATTTCCGTGTTATTATTTTAGATTAGATTTATGCTGGTCTTACGAAGAAAAATGTTTGTAAAGCTTATATCAAGAACTCCCATATGAAACATATATGTATATACGTTCAAGTCCCTATGAGCCGTGTTATGCTTTTGATTTCCAGTAGAAATAGTTTCCCCATGGAAGCATTTGCAATGCTTCTGAATGGTACAGTTTCCCTCATCGTTAGTCAAATTCTAGTACAGTTCATATAAAATTAATAAGTCCTCTTACAATGGCTATTGGAAATGGTCGTTTGGGGAAAATATGTTTTGTTTGAAAGTCAAGTAATGAAAAGCCTCATATGTGGGTAAGTAATATGTGAGTTTTCAACAGGCACTAGCCTATATGATTGGTTGGTTGGCTTACGTAGGTAGATAAGAGACTGTCGGGTAGGATCTTAATAGTTTGGTAAAAGCACTTTATTAGCGTTTATCAAGCTGTTCAGATCCAGAGACCAGTCTTCTATTGTCATTCAGACCATTCTCCAATAAGTCTACAAGGTAGTCTGGTATGCATTTCTGTCTCCAAGAATTGCAAGCTATACATTCCAAGAATATGTTTAAAATCGTCTCTTACTTTTTTTCACAACTGCGGCAGGAAGCATTATATATCTAAAAAAAATTTATGGAGAATGTTACACAAAAGCTATGGATATATTCCCGAGAGGGGGTCACAATATTTCAGGATTAACTTTCAAGGACTTCAGAAAAAACACACAGACCCACCATAAGTAATAATCTTTAAAATAATAACCCTTCTCCTATTTGGAAAATGTTACATGAAAATTTCACTTTTATTTAATATTTGCAAAAAATTTCTTAAAAATGTGTGCCAACTCTGAAATGAAAATCTTTTCTCTTTGTTGCTCCATTAGTAAGACTCATATTCACTTACACTTTATTATAGCAACTAAATATATACATATGTAGATGCCACTGTCTCAGTTGAAACAGGAAAATGAACATTAAGGAAACTTTGGAAAAGGCCTTAAATAATATATGATATGAGAAGTGGAAAATGTGTTTCCATTAAACAGGGATCATTCAACTAAGAGAAAGAGTTTGAGTATAAAAATCAGATCCAAAAAACACAACCATATATTTAATTGGAAAAGTAATTGACTATTATTAACACCAAGGCAACTATCGGAAAATAAGACAAATTCTTAAATTAAATTTTAAAGCAATTGATGAAAAGTTGCTTCGCATGGGTCAATTGATTGTCTCTCCTTTGATTACCATATCAATTAAGTAAAAAGGGAGCACTCTCTAAGGGATGATATTTTTATTGTGAAAAAAGTTTTCATTAAAAGTGCCAAATTTTTAAATATATATTATTTTGTTTTAAGGAATCGGTTGGTCTATTGCGCCAAACATTTCGTTGTAATTTTAAGTTTTAGAACATTCTTGCTGTAATTTTTAAAGTTACAAGATCTCTCCACTAACAAGTCCCCGAATATTAATTACTAGAATAAAGCTCATGTGAGTTATTTAATTTTTAATGGGTACATGTGTTATTTGATTACTCAAGCAGGAGTACCCTGGAGTGAATATCATCCTTGTCATCTTTTCGATTCTATTCTTCCATTTGTTTTCATATATTCGTATTCTACCACTTTTTAGTTGTCACTAGGGGGAGGATACGAGAATTTTTATTCTATTATATATCTTGTCTTGTATATATATTGTGGCTTAATTAACCATGGCTACGTCTCTCGGCCTATTGTTGATTTTTTTATGGCAAGTAATTAACACATTTGCATATTTTATTTTGAAAGTCTACTATGTTTTATGTCAAGAAAAAGCTGAAAGTCCTTTTTCTAATATAATACTTAAAACGCGAAACATATGCTTTAATGAAGAAAATGTTTATATTTATATATTGGATGAATCCTGATAATCAAACGAGAGTAATGCATTGGTAGTAGAGTTGGTAAAGAATAAATAACAATGGCCACACTGTTGTAAGTTAGTGAGGTGGAATTTGGGCTTTCCATTACAAAAAAAAAGTTTTCACAAATTGTAATACGAATGAATCAAAAAAATTCACGTATTCTATTTACAGTGAAAAAGTTTGTATAAATAGCTAAAATACACATCAACTGACACCACAAAAGTGGACCAAACACAAGAACGCTGATGATGAAAGTGTAGCGGCTTTCGAAAACAGCATGTTGTTCCGTTCTGCTAGTGTTTGTCAGAATGATTTACACGTGTGTCTTTGGTGTAATTTGTTCTTTGATAACTATCACATGTAATTTGGCTTATAAAATACGATTGAACTAAGTAGCCTATTTAAATTTAAATAAAAAGGATTACAAACAAGAAAAATGTTCATAAATAAAGAGAAATCTTAAACCTAAAATATAAATTAACAAAGCTAATGGCTTGTAGCAAAAATTAATAAATATACATACTTATAGTAACAAACCAAAAAAGTTTGTCATAAGTTAAAAACAAACTAAGCAAATTAAAAAACATGTGTATAGTTGGTAAAGAATAAATAACAATGGCCACACTGTTGTAAGTTAGTGAGGTGGAATTTGGGCTTTCCATTACAAAAAAAAAAGTTTTCACAAATTGTAATACGAATGAATCAAAAAAATTCACGTATTCTATTTACAGTGAAAAAGTTTGTATAAATAGCTGAAATATACATCAACTGACACCACAGAAGTGGACCAAACACAAGAACGCTGATGATGAAAGTGTAGCGGCTTTCGAAAACAGCATGTTGTTCCGTTCTGCTAGTGTTTGTCAGAATGATTTACACGTGTGTCTTTGGTGTAATTTGTTCTTTGATAACTATCACATGTAATTTGGCTTATAAAATACGATTGAACTAAGTAGCCTATTTAAATTTAAATAAAAAGGATTACAAACAAGAAAAATGTTCATAAATAAAGAGAAATCTTAAACCTAAAATATAAAGTAGAGAAAATTATTTGCGGTCTTTTACCAAATAAGTAAAACACATTGAACAATTTTATATTAAGTTTCCGTGATTTTCCCCCCGGGCCCTCTCCTTGTTTATGTGTTGATATATGTATCATATTTTTTCTGCATAACATGCATTCTTTTGAAATGCTTTTAATTTTTTTTTTCAATTTTTACAACAACAAGTTTTAGAACAAAAAAGAAAACATCTGCTACCTCCTCATCTACAGCTGCTCTTAACTGCATACTCTGTTGCTAAGAAAAAAAGAAAATAAATAAACAGGGAACTGAGTTCTTTTCATCCTTCATAAAACGAGGAAAAAACGCAGATTTTATTATCTTAAATTTTTCTGTTAAATTCCCCTGCATGAATGCATTTGCGTTCCTGGTGGTTATATATATGAGTATGTATGAGTATGTAAGTATGTGCATGTGCTTATAACAGTTATGTTTAACTCAGTGGAGGTTTGCTGCATTTTGCATCTATGTCTGTATGTGTGGGTACGTAACATGGATTTTAGTTGTTTAAGTGAGTCTAACAACTTTAAGTGGGGATGTTGTTAAAGTGTTACATTTTTAGAGCATAGACTCCAGCTCGAGTACACACGCATTTCTTTTAATCTGTCTACCCAGCTCAACTAATGAATTTAAGCAATTTTAGCACATTATTCTTGTTTTACTTGTTGTTTTTATGTTCTTACGACTTCCACTTTACGGCCCCTTAAGGCATGAACGTATTATATTTGCAGCGCAATTTTTGCTATTTGTTGCTTTACTTAGTTTTAAGTTTGTTTTCCTTGTTGCTGTTTTAAAGCAAAATTCTTTTGTGTGAATTGTTTAACAGGAACAGATGTTTTTTTATATGCCCTTTATTAGAGAGGCGAAATGGTTTCAAATAACTTTAAGAATTTAAGAAGGAATTAACGATTTTTATTTAAAAATTAATCTCTGTGTAAATAATTACTTAGGGTGTATTAGTCTTTAAAATAAACTAATTATATATTTTACAAGCAATGAAAATTTTTGTGAGTACTTTTCGAATCGAAAAAATTATTACCATCCTGTAGTAAACTGGCAGAAAAAGAAAAAAGATAACTTTTTTATACATTTCTTTGAACGAGTTTAATTATTTTACGAATAATCAATAACAATCATTTCATTTTTCAATTTGGGCTCTTCTTACTACCAAACACTCTCTGGAGAAAACATTTATATGTCAAAGATAAAATTGTCTATTTAAAACACTTCTAAGATAATTTTGTGAATCATTCCTTAATGCCTAAAATTTTTAGTCTGCTGTCGTTCGAAAGGGGTATAAATTGCACTCCACGATTCATATTTTTTCCTAAATGTGCCTGAACCGCAATTGTTATAATATATGTTTGTATTGGTGCACTCACTCTGCTTATGCAGTTTCATTACTTTCGCTCACGCTGTTGTGCTCTAGAAGCATTCACACTTTGGGTAGGGATGTCTGTTGCTCCTCCGCTGTCAACTGCGTTTAAAAAAAATTCAGAAACTTTTAACAATATTTTTATTACTTTTTTAAAAATATTTCGATATCAATATTTTTTATACACAAGTGTTAATCTATTAATTTAGGCGTGTAGTGTAAATGCCCCACTAAACTGCTGAGGGCAAAAGAACCAGCTTTTGGTGTAATAGCGAATATTTTATATTCTGCTAAGAAGTTGATACTATCAAACTATTATTGTAAAAGAAAAAATATCTTAGTTTTTTCAACACTAACGACGATTTTGTGTTTGCGGTCCAACTGGGACCCAAAAATCCAGGTATTAATAGTTGTATACAGAACAAGATTTTAGAGGCCTTTAAAAGTATTTTGTCATATAATCACTACATCTGATATTAACTTTCCTGCAGTTTCTACCATAAATTTTCACATTAAGATTGTAACGCTCGCTGCTAAATCCGATGGTCTATAATCTACGATTACCGAGTACTGGCAGCCCGCAACAGAGGCCGTTAAAAGTTATTAACTGAGACCGTTTGCTGGAGAATAGCGGAACATAATACCACTACAGGCAAGTAACAATAATGCCAATAATAGTCTGTTTTAAAAACCGAATAAATTTGTAAAAACTAACCCTAAATTTTAATAACTCTAAAGTCAGACTTAAGCACTATTTTTTTCATCTGAGTATCATCTTAAGAGTTTAATTTAAGTACGATGGACTTGATTTTGTTTTGAGTGTTAAAATATATTAACTGTATGAAGGGTCGCTTATGGTGATGGAAGTTTACTTAAATTTTTGCTTAATTATAGTTTCTAGATAATAATGGTTCTTTTTAAGGGTTTTCAAACTTAATATTTTTGTGAGTGTATTTATGCAAATTATGAACAAAAAAGTATACAAAATTTTATTTAATATTGTCATATACAAAACTTTATTTTGTTTGTCTATAGCAAAATTTACCCCATTTACATTATTTCATAATCTCAAGAGTCTGTTGTTCCTTTTTCGATTTTCTTTTTTTATTTATTTATTTATTTACCATAGTAACATTTACAGGCTAAATTTACAGTATTTACACATGATGAGTTCAAGAATATATCTTATTCAACAAAAAAATTTTAATTAACACTATTTTTTCGACCTTTTTTGTTTCAATATATATAATTTTTGTAATCAAGCGTTAGGTCTTTTTTTAAAAAATAATAATTTTATTCAATATTTCGACGCCTCTTTGGGCGTCTTCTTCCTGAAGAAGACGCCCAAAGAGGCGTCGAAATATTGAATAAAATTATTATTTTTTAAAAAAAGACCTAACGCTTGATTACAAAAATTATATACATATATTGAAACAAAAAAATTTTAGTAACTTAGAATATATAACACTATATATGTACATACATATATTCAGATAATTTGGGAGGAAAAATTTTACAAAACCTATTTGAACTTGTTTCTGTCCCTATACTAAAACTTAACCTACTTAAAACTAATTAAACTGAAGCAAGTTCATTAATATGAAAAAAGTCTGAACATGTACAGCGGCGTTTAAAATTTTTTAACAGTCTTTCTAGTTTGCAATCCACTAATTCAATACCAGCCAGTGTATGAAGGCGTGTAGTTGAAAAAAACCATGGAAGGTTAAATATCAATTTAAGAAGTTTGTTTTGTGAAACTTGAAGTTTTTTGATGTGGCATTTTGCGATGCAAGACCATGCTGGAGCGGCATAAAAGATTACTGCGTGGAAAATTGATTTAACTATTAGTTTTTTGTTAGCAATATTAAGTTTAGAGTTTCGATTTATGAATGGGTACAATATCCGAGTCAAAACATTTAATTTATTTGTGATGTACGCTACGTGCTCTTTAAATTTTAGTTTAGTGTCTAAGATCACACCTAAGTACTTTACAGTATTGTCCCATTGGATCGACATTCCCTGTACATTAATATTGTTTTGAGGAATAAAGCATTCTTTGCGTTTCCTAGTAAATTTTCGATTTTCTTAAGTTTCTCCGTTACAATTTTGTTTAATTGGTTTATTTAAGTACATGTTTGTTTCATTACAATATTAATTTTTTTATATAATCTTTGCCGTTTGATATTTTTAAGTTTTTTTCCCGCAACATCTTTCTATGGCAACATTTTTGCAACCAAAAGGCAATTATTCAGTTTGGATATTATAATATAAAAATCCTATAAATGTGACTATATAACGAAATATACAATTATTTTTGTCTTGAAAGCTTCTTAAGAATATTCTTCATTTTAAAAATTACAGCATACTTATAAGGGTATTGCAGTTTTTCTTCACATTTTTTATTCCATTTAAAAAGAACTTTAGGTCTTTTTAAAATCATCTTGACTTGAGATTTTAAATATAATTTTCTTTATTTCCAACAGATCACATAAGAAGAATTAAACGTTGTTCTCAGAACAGGAAAAAAGCATGATTTCAAAACATTTATGTATATTTCTTTTATATAATTTTGTCAAAACAGCAAGAATTTCTTACAAAAAAGCAAATGACAAAAAAAAAGAATGAAAAAGCACATGTGGAATTAAATCCACACAAAAACATTATTTCTCATACACGTGTACATACAATCGGATTTGTTCTTATATTTGGTGTTATATTTATGTATGTGTGTGTGTGTGTACAAACCGATATTCTACTGAACATAAAAACGAAATAAAATGCAAAAAAGAAATCTAAAGACATTTTCGTTTGACTCAAGTAATGAAAATGAAAGTCATATACAACAAAAGTGATTACAAATAACACAGCAACAACATCAATAACTACAAAAATGCCAAACACATGCTTATTTTTCACACATACCCAAACACTTTCAACAACGCAAATTTAACATACTCGTATATATACATTCTCACTTGGTAAAATATGCTGTGTATTCGCATAAAATCAGAAGGACTTTAAATGAACATGCCTGTGTGTATGTGTTAAAAGGAATGTGTTTTAATAATGTTCATACATGCAGGAAAACAATAATAGTAGTAATAATAACAACAACAGAAAATAAGTACAAAAAACAACATAATAATACAGTTTAACAAAGAACATGTACTCATACACACGCACACACTTATTCTTTGATATTTTCTTTTATTTGATCCTTGTATTTTTTTTCTTTCTCCATTAAGATTTAAATAAAAAGATATGACTTGGTTTGACAGTTTGTTTATTTGTGTCTCCGCTTAAATGGTTGAGCACAAATTGTGCTACATTTTCTGTTTTGGTTTGTTGTCATTTGCCATAGCGCACCCTTTGCGTTTTAACATTTGCCATGTTGTATTGTATTGTAAATGCTATACCTTTTGTATGTTATTAGAAAAAATTTGTTTGTCTTACTTTTTTGTGCATTTAGCGGCAGAGAGATCATATCAACTAACTTTTTTATATACATACGAGTATGAAGGGAACTTAGTTCGTTATTATTAATTTTTTATATTTATTTCAAATTAGGAAAAAGTCTTTTCTAATGAGCAAGGTCTTATAGAAAACTGAAGCACAAGGGATTGTATCCTTTTTTGTATGGCTACAAACTGAAGTATAGTTCATAATGTTACAGTAAAAGTTCACATGCGAAGCAAAAACAATAGTTTATAAATTGTTGTTGCTATTTATTCAGTACAAAATTCAAATCAATGCGAAATTTTGTACGCGTTTCTTTCTCTCTTTAATGAACGCCATAATTTATATGATATGCCAGAATACGTCCCAATAATTTTGCTTTATTTTTCAAACCAACTGTCACCATTTAGAATTTCGGACGGTATATCCTTTTGACTTTTAGATAATATGAAATCAGGAAAACTATTCCACAAATATTATGAATGTACACGTATGTATGCATATGAAAGTATATGTGTTTAATGTTCTTTTTTGGTGCAATAACTTAAAAGCGGCTAAGTGGTTTTAAATCAAAAAATTTGTCACCAAATAGCAACCAATAACCATGATTGGCATATAAATTTATAATCCTTTAAGGGTTAATACCATAATTCTTATAACAGATGATTTTATACTGTTTGAAAATTTGAAAAAAAACACAGCAAAAGTTAGTGAAAAATTTATTCATGAATGCCTGTTATACTTTTTAAAAATTATTTTATGTAAATTATAGTAGCGGCTACGTCGTATGCGGTCCATTCGTAGGCTTTTATTTTGGTATACTCTTTCCGACATTTTACCCGGTATCTCACCACTGGCAGCTGTATTGTTATCTTCCACGGCTGGAATTTCGACTCAGTTGTCCCTATGTAAATATTCTGTTGGGGTCTAAGTATATGATATTGGTGGCCGGTGGACTGCTGCACAATTTGAAATTACTTGCTTATGAAATTTTTCTCTCAATAAGTTCATCGTATTGCATGCGTGACATGTTACATAGTCTTGGTGAAACCACATGTCACCAAATTATCAGGTGGGGTCTAATTATATAATATTGGCGGTCAACGGACTGCTTCAAAATTTGCAATTAATTGCTCATAAAATTTTTCTCTCAATCGCACGGTACGTTGATCTCGTAACTATAACGTTGCGATTTTCACTGTTCTTCAAAGAGTACGGTCCAATGATGACAACGGTCTACAAAATGCACCAAACAGTGCATTGGCAGCTCTTTACACCAAAAATTTGTTGACGTCCTAGGTTAAAAAAAAGGTTCATTGCGGATGATTAATATTTGATAGAAAAATAGGTCTCCATGCAACTTTCTAAAGGCCCATTCACCAAAAAAATTCCACTGTGGTAGGTCATGTGGATCCAGTTTTTTGTATAATTTTATATCGAGCTCCACATGATTGAATAACACAGGCCCAGCTATTGATAATGACAACGAATTAACATATAGCGATCTTCAGTGATATTGACCGAAACAGCAGCAATATTTTCATCGACACGCATTTTTCACATACGGGTTGGTAGATTTCTGTCAAACAAATTAAAGGTTGCGGTCACAATAGCTCTAATAGCTTGTTCGGTTCGTTGATTATGACGACCATAATATGGACGCAATTTTCCAAACACATGTCGCACACAGCACGAATTTTGATATTAAAGTTCAATGATTTGCAAACGTTGTTGTTGAAAAAACAAATACTAATAAAATTTTCAAAGACAATACTAAGTTCTGAGGATAAATATGCCCTTAATAAACAGGATTATTTTTCAAAGGCAAATCAGGAAAATTTTTAGGACAATTTTGTTTTATTTGTATAAATCGGTAGATAATTTTACAGCTGTGTTACATCGAAAGAAGATATAAAAAGGGTCTATAGGCATTGCCACTATGATCAAAAGTTGAAAAGATTCTTGTTACGTGCAACTTAAGTATTAAATTTTTCCATGATTTGGAATCAGCGCTACTGCATTGTAGATGCTGTAAATGGAGAAGAGTCTGCTAGTAAAAGACTTTAGTTATAAAATTGAATTTATCAACAATATTTGACCCATTGGTAGCGAAAAATTATTATAATTCGCACGATTTTTAGAATATATAAAATAAAATAGAAAAGGTAATAATCTGTAATTAAATAAAATAAATAAATATTGGAAGAGTTAAATAAGCGAACCGAAGATATGGGTATCAATAAGCACGCTGATAAGCGGTGAAAATAGCACAACTTACTCTGTTGAATTGGGAACTTGAAAACAAAAGTTATTTTTTCCTTTCAACACGAAAAGTTTGACGCACAGAGACTATGGAAATAAGTAATAAGTAATAAAGTTGAATTTATCTCAAAATTTAGTAAGAAACACCATCAATATTTGAAACTTAAAAATTTAACTAATTTTACCCATTTTTTCAGGTACGAATTTCAGCTTATTTTTTAAAATAGTTTCATTAGAAATAGTAAATATTGAAATTGCTTTTGCTAGTTTTGGGAAACATAAAATAAATGTAAAGTAACCGAATGTCTGTAGAATTTTGCCATAAAAAACGAATACGTTTTGAAAAATCAATTTGAAAATTTTAAAACTCTGCGTTTTAAAACAAAAAAAATAAAAAAAACGGTGTTAAGCGTTTTCTCGATTATTCGTAGGAGAGTAAATAAAGTAAAGGTCGTTTTTAATCCGATAATCCCAATTATTGTAAAGGGTTTTCCGTTTGCACTTAAGAGGTAATATTATTTTCTAAAGCTTGAACTTACAATGACTATTATCAAGACTCGCATAAAATGTTGTAAGAGGAAATTCCTTGCTGCTGATATTATCAGACTTATATCGAATGCTCAAGGATGTCAGGCATTAAAAATTTAGACGCTTGAAAATAAATAGCGAAATTTAATTTTGATAATGAAAGTTTTTACATCATATGCTCAAAAAATCATAGATTCTTTCAGGCTGTACAAAGTCGCAGGTACAATCTTCAATTTATGTATATATTTCTTTAAAAAAGATCTGTATTTAAAGTTGAATTTTTTAATTGTACACTTATACTTACATTTTGACAATAAACCTTTAAACTATTTGTGATATTACCTTACAAATGATTTATTTCGATACTTTCAGAAAAGGTTATGATGCCATTCTTATCTTTTGACCATTTAAATAATCGTTTTCCGTTGCACAAGGATATTGAGCATTTAAGACTAACGCGTTTAAAAACAAAAAAGTTACATTGAACTTAAAAATGAAAGTTTTTAAGGTCATATATTAACGAAATCGTAGTTTCCTTAAGAAAAAATTATTTATATTTAAAGCTGAACGTTACAACTATCCACATATTTACATGCAGGCAATTAACCTCAAACTAATAGTGATTACGAATGACTAAATTGGAGATAATAAATAATAAATATGGATACTTTCAAAAAATAGTAGAAATTGATTCACGTATTTTAAACATTTATAAAATCGTTGCTTTCACATTGACTAGAATTGACAACAAGGACTAACGCTACAATTTTTTATGACACCTTTATAAATCACGCAATGAAAATAAATGGTGTCACATTAATAATTTAAAAATAATCACACCATTCAGTTTTTGTTGACATGCTATAACTAGTATTTACATAGTTTATTGGACTTATGAATGTTTAATATTTGTTTAAATTATATACATATGTATATGTATATATACCATAAATGATATACATATGTACATATAACAAATAAGAAATTTTTTTTTTTACTGATTGGAAGTTTTTTAAGTGTCACATTAACTCTGCTAAACGGATGCCTCCTGTTTCATTACGTTCAGTTTTCTAAATAGTGTCACGCATTATCTATCATTTATTGAATGCGTTTTTATGCAATTTTTCCTTCTCCACTCATTAACTAAATATCCTTTAAGATAACAATATGTTATTAAATAAGTAAATTTTATAGATTTTATAAAAAAATTTATTGCAATAAAATTATTTAAATAAAAAAAAAATATCAAGTAAATTTTTTTTCGAACTGACAACAAAATAATAATATTCTGTGGTTGTGTTCATGTTCCCAATTTCAAATATTCCAACGTTATCTGATATATATTTCCATCAGTTATTCCTTTATTATTTTTAAGTCAAGTCTATATACAAAACTATACCATAACATTCACTTAGTTAAATCCAGCAAGGATTTGGAATATCTATATATATGCTGTTCTTCCTTATTTTTCTTTATCTGAAGAAGACAAGTAATATTAAAATATTTTCCCTATTTGTTTCAAACTTACACTTTGTTCATATTATTGTTATTAATTCTATGTGTTTATGGGATATTATCATGGTCATTCTGACTTAAGTACAAAATATTGTTGTTGGTTTTATTCTAACCCAATTTGTGGTTTGTTTTCTATTGTTGTTTGCAATCATAATAGCTGTGACATCTGCAGTAAATAACAATAAAATAAGGGAAAACTACATTGTTTCTCTGGTAAAAAATATATACTGTAAAAAACAAAAATATTAAAGACTTAACTCTATTCCTTGGAGATACTATAATACGATTGAACTTTATGAACTCGTATATAAAATTTGTTAACAGCTTCTAATTGCTCTAAGCAATTTTATTGATTTTTTCATGTATTTGTCTGCAGATTACTTTTTTTCTTAAAAGAAAACAAATCAACACCGGACATATTTAAAATATTTTAAATTAATTCTTCAAATTCCTAAAATTTCCCAAACTCTTCAATAATTAAAGTTTGTGTTTTTTTTATCGTTATGTATTATTTTTCACGAAGTCCTAAAATCTTTCTCAAATAATGTAATAATTATTTTCAAGAAAAACAAAAAAACTATAAACTAGACTAATTATGAAAATGTGCATATTGTCTGTTCCAATATAGAGTACGCTTCGTCAGCATTCAGCAGATTTCGGTTATAGGTACGAAATGAAACTGCTATCAAAAATTCTTTAAATATTTACTTTTATTGTTGTTTAGAGCAAGAATTGTTTTTTCTTATTAACATATGTTTCAACGCCGTTATATAAGCCGTAGTGATAATGCCTCATATTGTTATGGTTATAAAATGCTTTATATTCAATTGAATTATTTTCAAATGAGAGATTGTAAGAGATTCAAGGTTAAAACCAATTAAAGGAAAATATAAAAGCTTAGCTAAGTAACAAATATAAACAAATTAGTATAAGAAAATAAATGAAAATCAGTAATAGCGTCACGGCATTAGTCACATTAATACTGTGAAAATTTTCCCCTCGGGAATGATTGAAATTTTGGAAGGTAAATCTGAGAAGATATTGCCAAATAAACCATAAAACACAGGATAATATGAAATGAGTATACACACTTCTATGTACCCACTGAAATATATATTTTAAATGCCGCAGCTTCATTTTGTTTTTTTTTTTTTATTTGATTAGTCTTCCTCATAAATTCTACAAGACTAATTTTGACGAAATTACGCCTTTGCGTTACGACATGTATTTTCATTAATATTAGCATTTTAAATAAGAACAATAAATAATTTAATACAACCGGGATATTTTTTTCACAACATTTTCTGGTTGTTGCCCTTATGAAGAAAACCGTTTGCAAATGAAGCGTATGAATAATATTTAATTATAGAAATTAAGTATACGCATATAATCATCATCAATACTTTGATCAAGAGGGTCACCCATATTAGAGGAAACAAACTGAACTCCCTTAGTCGATGAATTTCATCATGATTGTAATACAATAATTATAATATTTTTTTTTAAAGAGAATTTGAATATTTTTTTTTATTAAAGAGAAGGCGTATCATAGAAAATAGAATGAAAATGACATAGAAAATGAAAATTCTCAGATCAACAGACTAATATATTTCTTAGGTTGAGCTAATTTAACGTATTAAAAATTTTCTTTTCTATATAAACATATAGATAAATAAATAAATTAAAAGTCTTTAAAAAAATTAAGTCTTCTTAGTTGTTATTCTGAAGAAAATAAGTGAAATAAAAATAATAATTTAATATATTTTGTAGCAAGAACGTTTTTTAAAATTTATACGGGTATATCACTATTATTTTTGTTGTGAAATTCGAATATTTTTATTTACATTTTTCAGGTTGTAAAATGCTTATTAAGAAATGCTGCCAGAGGATTTAATGCGTATAATTAATTTTTAATCAAATATTACTCATACGCTTTATGTGCAAACGGATACATATGTACATAAGTGTATTTATATATAGATAAACATATATGCCTATGTGTTTATATGTTAGGTTAGGTTAGGTTGATTGGAGGGGTGTGATAGCCCATGTCATACGACATACACTTAAGCCAGTGAAGGCTTGTTGTGCGCTCCCTTTAATTATCAAACACAACTGCCAGAGTTCTGCGGCAGGATTCGAACCTGGGACCTTTGCACTACGAGTCTAGTACACTACCTACTAGTCTACGAAGGTCAGTCTATATATACTTTATAAGTAATTTAAATTCCTTTGATTTTTGACGAATGTATTTTTAACTTTTTTCTAATTTATTTTTTAAAATTATCTTCACTTGAACACTGACCTTAAAAACAAATATAGTATAAAAAATATAAGGCATTATTTATTATTTATTTATAAACCAACTAACGCTATTATTGTTTCTGCATTTATTTGTGACATATTTTCAATTTTTTTTAGAAATATTGATATGTGAACAGCTAAGCCCAGGTCAAACAAATTCCAATTATTTCAGTGATTAGCTGGAAGTAACCCCGAAATAATAAGTCTTTAAAAAAAGTATTTTAGTTCAATTTCTTTTTTGATATACGAATATTCAATTAGGCGAAATAAAGCATCTCAGGTATGTTTTCAAGGCCTACTGGCAAGTGAATTCATAATTGAACTTATAGTTCTGTTAAAACATAGTTGAAAGTTGTCCTTTTATAAAAATAGTATTTTATATTTTATTTGACATATTCCTTTTATGAATTTTTCTTAATTTTTTTTTGTTAAACTATAAAGTAAATGCCTCAGAAAGCAACAATATTTTACATTCAAAAAGCATATAAATAAACATAACAATAAATAGCAACTACTGTAAGACATTTATTAAAGGACAAAAAAATTATATAAAAGATTTACGTTCGCTTCGTGTATAAAATGAACAAGTAACAACTAATAATGACCCCAAAGGATACAAAGCAATGACCATAGTTTGTAATGGTTATATGTTGCTCCTGGTTTTGTTGTCAAAGAAAACAATAACAACAATTTAGTCTTAAAAACAAGCCATTTCTCACTTTGCACTTTAAGCATATTTGAGTTTGCCGATGTTTTATTGTTTCAACTTTTGTAACAAGTAACAGAAAGCAAAAGGAAAAAATTAATATTGCATCTAACCTATTTTTGACTCTGGAATCCTTAATAGCAACTTGCAACAATAATAATTTCTTTTGTTTTATGTAAAATTTAAGTCCTAGACAACAAAGTTAGCAATGGTCTTGGTTTACTGGACAGTCTAGGCAAGTAAGACAAAAAAAAAACTTAAAAATTCTTTTGGGTGATTTTGCCTATAGACCGTGTTTTTTTACCAGTCTATTAAATGGTCTTTCCACAAAAACTCAAAAGATATTTATAACAACAAAAGAAAGAGAAAAAATAAAAATAGAACATGAAAAATAGCAGCAAATACAAAAAATATTACAGAGAGTATAATAGTACAGGCCTTGGTTAGAGACATTAGCTTTTATGTGGTTAAAGTAGTCTGGTCTCATTTCAAATTGCTATAATTTGCATATTTAACTGAAGTGATACAAAAAAAGGAAAACTGAAGTAAAATAAAACAGCAAAAATAAAGTAGTAGAACAAAAGTTGGAGTGACTTTTATTGCTTGGAAAATAACTGACATTTAAGTGAACTGTGAATAAATAAGTTAGTTTTTTGCTTTAGTTCACTATTGCTACTGCTTTCAGGCTGGAAGATTTATCGATTCATTTTAACAATACCATTAATTTAGTAACGAAATTATATTTTTTCCTTTAATTTCTAATTGTAATAAACTTTTTTAAAATCACTTTAATAAAAGTGTTATTAAATGTTGAAACATATCTAGATCAAAGCTTTTAAAGTTCACTAATGATTTGGTTTAGCGAGCAAAGACATGTTCTTAATAAAATTTTTAACTTTATTTCAATAAGCTTATTTTTCATTTATTGCCAAGGATTAACAACCTTTAAGCGATTAAAGCGATAGAAAGAAGTTTTAAATATTTTTGATACCCTCAAAGAGTACCAGAACTTGGATTTCTTGGCTTAGAGCTTTCAAGAGCGGTACAAAGATGTCTCAAGTCAGAGCATATAACATGTTCAGCTCTTAGTTTGGGGCATATTATTTAGCCCTCAACTCGGAGCATATTAGACATATAATTAGTTTACCACTTAAGTACTCACACAATGTCTCAGGTAACTCTAAATTATTCGAATTGTTTTACATATGTGTAATTATGGTAAATAAGGAACTCAATAGAACTTTTTTTTTTTGCATTTAGAATGTATTTCAAAATTTTAATTAAATAAGTTTAAATAATAAAGGAAACTACAATTACTTCAGATATTATTGTTTTGTATTTCTGTCAAATATTTTAACGATATCAGCATGGCTGGCATTACAATGATGACAAGATATCGCGGAATGCTCGATGTGCTCATAGTATGTATAAATATTATATATATTTGTCACATTGCTGTCCATTTTATGATGCGTTACTACTACTTAAGAATACAATGCCGTAAAATTCTTTGCACATGACTAAAATGTAAAATTTCGAATATTCTAAAAATAAATCAAAAATGCGAACTAGTTCAGAACACTTTATACTGTTTTAGTATATTAAATTTAAAATAATTTGGAATAGTTTTTAAAACTTATTGAGTTACAAATTTCATCTTATCGCCTGGGATATTTGTTATAGACTTTTACTTGAAACGTGAGTGTGCTTTTTTATTATTGATGTTTGAACATGATATAAATTTTTTGTAAACTAAAATATTAATTATTTGCCAGGAAATATCATATCATATGCAATGTGGGCTTTGACTTCCTTGAATATATTTTTTATTGAATTAATCTTTTTAGTATAACTTTGTTGTAAATTGAAATTTTTTGTATTTTAAATATATTCATCTTATCATTCTCATATTCAATTTAATGCTAGCGCTGACATTTAGAGCGAAGGCTACTGGCATTGTTAAATTTCACTGGCCTGCTTCCTTAATAACCATAAATTTAGTTTCAGAGAGAGAATATATAATTTTTTTTCCTTATACAAAAGCCAAAATCAATGCCTCCTGCATTTTGAATAGACTAAAGATTAATAGATCCTACTTTATGATTTATATTATAATTTATAAATTTATGTTCCCAATCATAAAGAAACGTAGAAAGTCCCAATAGTGGTCTTTTTAAAATGTTTTTACACACATATTCAAAATTAAATTACCAAAAAAGCATTTTCGATTTTTAAAAAGAAAATATTGCCAAACACATTGCAAATTCAGTTGATTTGCTTTTAAAACAACATTTTTGCGGCTACTAAATCAAAATCTGTACACCATTTTGGGAGGTATGTTGCTACAAATAGACACAGAAACATACAAATACACAGGGAAAACATACAATGAAATATTATTACATCGCGTGCTAAGAACAGGAAATATGAAACATTTCGAGAAAATAAAATTACTAAGTACAATACGATGATAGTCTTGAATATACAAAGTTGTAATGTTATAAAGTTTTCCATCCCTGGTCGCTATTGTAAAATTATATATGATTTTTAACCTTGAAGATATACTCAACTGTAGGAATTTAAATGATTATAATTTGTTAATGTAGTGCAGGTAACTATAGCAAATATGCTAGACTTGTCTAATAATACTAACAAAGTGCTGTTTACAGCCAAAAGTTAAATCCACTAATATCTAGTCGTTAGAATTTTGGTTAGTGTATTGTCTCTTAAATCATCTAAATATGGTTTATTTTAGACGAATAATTAGAATTTGTGTCCGGTTTACTAAATTTGACATTTAAAGGACATTTATATTCTCAAGTTACTCATTGTAGAATGTAGTTGAAAAAAGACAAGCTGTCTATTTTATGAGACATAAAACCATTTGAGTTCACGAATTTATATTAACCCTCGGAGGTATAACCAGGTCTGTGCAGACTTTTTGCATATAAAAGTGCATATAACTTTACTGTTTTTCATGTTAGAGACAAATCCTTCCATGACTTCTTGGAGCAACATTCTCCGGACAAAATTAGCAAAAAATCAGTCCAATTTTGGGTCCGAGTTCATGTTAATCCAGGTTTTCAAATATTTCCTTTCAAACGTCATAACCAGGTCTGTGCAGACCTAATGGAATTAATTGGGGGGGCAGGTGATTGAAACCGTTTTTGAGTGAGATTTTGTAAAGTACATGTATATAAAATGTATATATTGAATAAACCGCAAGAAAAGTATTAGTATAGCAGCAGAATTTGAGCAATTGTTTCCGTACCGCGGCCGCACGCGCTTCACCCAGTATATTCCATCAAAACCAGCCTAATTCGGCATAAAAATCTGGTGGGTGTGCGATTTCAACTCCAATTATTCACTAAAAGGATTTCCTCGCCCAGATTTGCACGTGTGGCAAATTTGATTTGATTTGCCACACATGCAAATCTGGGCGAGAACGTTGTTCTGAAATTAGTGGAAAGGTATTCTGGTTCTGGACGAACAATATATGCGGATAATTTTTTTTCGTCATATGATTTGGCTACAATTTTGATGACAAAACGATTCGCGTATGTAGGAACTATACGAAAAAACAAAGCCTGCATACCGAGGGAGATGTTGGATCCTAAAAGAGAGGTATTGAGCACTTTATTCGGCTACCACAACAATTATGTCGCACTATGCTCATACGTGCCAAAAAAGAAAAAAGTAGTTGTTCTCATCTCGACGGAGCATTATAATTCCGCCATAGACTTATTGAAATCAGCTAAAAAGCCATTTCAAATATTGGATTACAATAAATATAAATCTGGAGTGGACACCATGGATCAGATGGTTGGTGGTTACACTTGCAAACGAGCCACAAACCGATGGCCGTTAGCATTGTTTTTCAATATGTTGAACGTTGCGGGATTGGCTGCATTTGTAATTCATGACAAGTTGGGTCACGTCAAGCGAAACGATAGAAGACGGGTCTTTCTTATGGAACTGGCAGAACAGCTGGTAATCCCTCACATGGAACAAAGGGCAATGAATCCAATTGTGCGAGGCATGCAACATGTCAAACAATCAATGGCCTTCAAATTCAATTTTCCAACTTATTTTTTTCCAGGTAGCTGCAGGCGAGAGGATAGGTGACCAACCAGCCCATGCCGTATCCTCTTCAAGTCGACCATCGTGTTCACTTTATTATAAATTGGACAAAAACCAACGAAAAACACGATTTCATTACATGTATTGCAAAAAGCCGGTATGTTTACAGCATTCACATGCCAGGTACTCGTGCTTTGAATGCCGTACATAATATTTGTTTTGTTACTTTTAAATAATAAAATAGCGTATATAGCTACCTAAGATGTATTTTAATGTATTTTTGTTGTTAATTTTGTATTTGTACTAGCATAAAACACATTTACACACACTTTTAGGACACCTGGATATGTATTTTCATACAAATCCCATATAGGTCTGCACAGACCTGGTTATGTCGTTTAACGCCAAAAAACCCCTATACCTCGGAGGGTTAAAAATAACATTAAATTAAAAATTTCATACATTTAATATAAATTTTCATACCAACTCTTAAGAGTGTGATATTGTTTTCATTACATACTGTGGGAATTATGAGTTGTGTTTGGTTGAAACCTAAAATAAATTTTAAATCGTTTATCCTTTTAACAAACATATTGTGGATGCACATGCAAGAAGAAATTTTGCAAAATTATAAGTAGTTTTTCATTAATTACCACAGATAATGTCAACAAAACTTATTTTTACGTCAACAAAATAGATTAAACAAAAATATTTCAGATGGTTAAATATTTTTCACATTAAAAATGGCCTGGTGTGAAAGCCAGAAATAATCCATTCTCAAGATTAATTCCATATCTCTTCCTCTGTGAATTGTGTTGTTCAATAATTCAGAATATAAATCAATATAGACGTAGATTAAATTTAGTTTATTGAATATATTATTAAATACATTATAGACTTCAAATAATGCTGGAGGCCGCACTCAAGGAAGAGCTAAGTCAAGGCCCTGGTAACAAAAGAAACTTGATGGTATATTTCAAATCAAATCAACTTATCCTTTTTTAATGTATATCAGCGCACTTCAATTACCCTATAGTCTTAATACTAAACTACTCAGCTGCATCGTTAAGAGACAAACAGTTGTTAATAATAGTCAGTGTCTTCTAAAGATGGATCTCCACTAAAATAAAGGCAATTCGATATGTTCTAAGGATTTAAGATTTATATAGCTATGAGGCCCCATGCTCATAGTAGGAACCACTTGAACTTATTATTATTACATATATGATTAGATGGGAACTTCTTATATATGTACGTGTTCATATTCACAGATATTGGAATTGTTCATACAGATCCATGAACCGTCAAGTTGTTCGTTTAATCAATACAACTCCATGTACAACTTCTGGATATAATTTTACTTTGCAATCAATTCATTTGTTTATTTTACAAAGAGCGAGTATTTTTCCAAGTTTTTACAATTTTAAAAATTTTTTCTATGGTTTAACCAGCTCAGACAGACCACTCGTTTAAAAAACTTATATGAAAAGTACTAAATTTTATTAGTGTTTCCGCTATACATTTACAACCGCACTTGATTATCGTTGTGTTTCTAATATTGAGATGATACGGTGTCAGTCTATAAAATATAATAAGGGCACACTTTTCTGTTAAGTATTCCATATTTTGCTATAAGGTATTTCTCAAAAAATATGACTCGTGCTCCAAACTTACTTGCATGGCATGAAATAATGTTTGTACGACATGCCCATTAATCTTGCAACCATGTTGTACAACTGATGCCAAAAAAACAACTAAACTTTTTGATCTTTTATACAATCAAGCCACAACTTCATATTGCCAGCCTATACAAGCTGCAATCTCATGTACAACTTTTGACAGTAGCGAGTATATCAAAGCTCGCAACGGTTATGTGTTGCATAAAGGGCTAAGTTACTCCTTTTATGTACTACCAAGCAGACCCAAAAGTGGGAGCTTTAATATGCCATTAGTACGCTTTTATTATTACACTTTTTATATAATTTTTATTTAAATTAAAAATTTATTTCTGCTAAACTCTAAGTGGCTTTGGAAATTTTTTATTTATTATGTTCTAAAGCACTCCTACTTTCTTTACGAAACTTTAGTATTAAGTAGCATTTTTTTGCAATATTTTATAGAAAAAAAAAAATAAATTAAAGCTTTAAAGGCAGTTTAATGTATAATATCCAATAAAAGAACTTAGTGTAGGAATTAACCACATACACAAACATGCTGCGCTAATAAAATATGAAACTAGAACAAGGCAGAATTCAATTAAATACGTTTTATATGTTAATTCTTGTCTTTGCCTATAAAATTTTATGACAATTTTAGTTTAGCCATAATACTGAGTCGTAACAGTTAAGAAGTCACTTTAGCTGCTTGAGTCGTTAAGTGTTTAAAACTTAAGGGGCACTTAATAACTATAATAAAAGCCTTTACACAAGTTGTGTCTTCTTAGTTTTATTCTCAACAGTTTTAACAATAAATTGCCAACAATTAACTTTCAATTAGTTAAGCTTAATTGTTGTTAGAAACCATATACCATTGTGACCCACTTAATTGCAGTGACCTTAAATACAACTTTTTAGCATTAGGATTATTGTTTGAAAATTTATTTAAATGTCAAGTATTCGCTTCTATTTATTTTTCTTCTTTTGCTAAAAAGAAAAATAAACAATTAGATACAAATGACTGTTGTCTAAGTCAACCTAGTTGCAGTTTTCTATTAGCTTAGAATTTATTCGTTTTCCTTCATGTTTAATCTACTTTATTTAATTCGGGGCTTAAATGTTGCTTTAGAAAAAAAAATAATATATTTCTTTTAAGAACAATGAGAGCTTTTTGTATGTTTTCAGGAGCGAGCGAATTTTTTAAGGAGCAAAATTTATAGCATAAAAGGATTAAATTATTTTATTTCTTAAGTCATGTGCAATATGTATTTGTAGGCCACTTTGATATGGTAAATAATCCTACGTTTAGCTCTTGTACCATCAATCAATTCAATTCTATCAATCCTTCTGTAATTAATAAAAAGTCCCTTATTCGAGTATTAGATTAATATGAGTGTTAATTAGATGAGCTTATATAAGCAGCTTGCACTTGCAACAAGACAATCAGATGCCATTTCCTACACAGTGTCCTAGTACTTTACACATTTTTAGAAAATATTAAAATAATTCCACCTGAGATCTGCTGAAAGCTTTTTACACATTTCTACATGTCTTTCAGTTGCAAGTCCTTGATATATAAAATTTTCTAAATAACTAAACCCAGGTCTTTCTACCCAAAAAGTCTTTGCGACATAGATCTATCATATCATGCTGGATACCAAATCAATATATCAGCCAGGAGTTGAAAAATGTATCTTTTTAAGCTTTAGACTACTGAAGGTATTTCTCTATATATCAATGAAAAAAGATGTCGAGATGTCCTTCAGAATATATCTGTGAACTATCTATCGCTGAATCATATTTGATAGCTCGTCGAAGGAAATATGATTTTTTCAAATTATTTTCTTACCCTTAGAACTTTTGTGGTTTAGCGTCCGCATGTTTTCCTAAAAAGAGATTGAGTGCTTTTCCTCATACTTTTCGATTTCATCACTCAAAAATATCCGGAGTCTGGTTCCTATCAGATTGCAAATTTTAAGTTGATTGTAACAGATTCTCAGTTGGAACACTTACTGGGTGCTTGCTAAAGCCAGTACTAGTGCTCAATTTCAGTGCTAGACTATTTTGAGCTACAAAAGCTCTCTAAAGTTTGCTTCATGTAGCCCTTTTATAACCTGAGGATTTGTAATTTCAGCTTAAATTGTTTGCAAGCTAATATAAAGTCATAGAGCCTTCTGATTTAATCCTGTATATACATATTATAAAATTTATTATAAAATTCACGGTTGTTTTTAGAAGTGTTATAAAGATTTTCAGAAAACACAAGATTAGACAATGTACGTCTTGTTAAATGCCTTCGATGTACTTGATCTGACTGAAAGTAAAAAGAACTAAATTCCTTAAAATAAATTATGTTAAATTTTATTGCAAGGCAACAGAGCCTAGAGTGTTTTGTCTTTAGCTAAACATTCAGTTTTGTAAACAACATCCCTCCTTCTCTGATTTTTAGTTCTATCATGACTGGCAAGTGATTGCCAAAACGGGTAATAGAGCCTTCCAACTCAACACATTTTTTTCAGGGCTCCAGTGAACCGTATACGAAACTCTAAGACTTCTCTAGCAGCTTTGTTAGCCGATATTAATTTATGTGCCCTTTGTGGCATTATTATGCAGACACAATTCCAGCTGGAATACCAGACTTAAGAAGAGAATAGACAATTCAATAATTTTGAATTACACAGTGCAACACAAAAAAGAAATAACCATATACGGACACCACTACATGTTGTGGAAATTTGTTTATTAAGATCTTAGGTAAATTTTTGTAGTTGATTGTTTCCTTGAATTTTGAACGGTTTGATACCTATGGACCTGAACAAGAGAAAAAGATAAAAAAAAAGAATTTTTTTAGGTTTTTTTGCGATTTTTATCTGGAAGGTGAAGTTTTTTTGATTTTATATGTTCGCAATTTTTGTTCTTTATGACAAGAGCTACAAGTTTGCCTCAGAGAGTAAATCGAAATTCGGAAGGGTTTGCAAGATATGAGCCCGAGAAAATGATCACTATTTTGCGAAAATGATACCGAGGCCCCAAATTTTTGGCGGCCCCTAAAAAAAGTGCCTGACTTTGGGAAAAATTGGGAGACACGGGTCTTTTTTTTAGTCTTTTATCACGTAGTGGTGTCCGTATATGGTTATTTTGCCACGACTTAAAAAATTACACACAGTGTTATAAGAGATTAAAAAATTTTCGTTTATATGTGTAAATATTTATTTTTTATTGAAATTTTTTTCCATAAGAAAATACATTTTGAATAATTTTGTCGATTTTTAAAATATTATCTCTGAAGAGGCTATCCATTGAGAAATGTTTGAGAAAATAAATATTGTAATAAAATTTTGTTGAGCCCGAGTAACTTGGTAAGAAATATTTTTAATTATTGCATGTTCACATAAATTAAACTAATTAAAAGTGTTAAAATTTAACAGCAACATAATTAATTATTTGGCTAAAGTTAACGATGAGAAAAAATTTTTGCTCCTGGTTCTTTTCAAGCTTTTTGCATCTGGTTGGAAGTGGGTACTCCTTTCTGAATCAGGTTTTCGGACCTAGGTCTTTTTGCTGATAACCCCTAAAAACTTATATATTTGCTACCCAATCCCTGAATTAACAGGGTAACGGGCGCGCATGCAAGTAAGTTAAAGGTAAAAGTGGGTTTGCACGCTTGTCCGGATGGGTAACATGGTCTTTCCAGACCTTGATCTTTGGCCAGTTACCAGTAGAACATAATATGTTACTACCCAATCCCTGAAACCAAGGCAACGGGCGTACATATAAGTAATTAAGGAAGTAGCTTTGCCTATGCTTGTCTGGGTAGAGGTGCTACCGATACCTCAGGTTTGCACGGGACCTAAAATGGGAGGTGTTTTTTAATACAAGGCCGACCAGAGTTCCTATCTGGTACCACGGGAACTAGTAGCCCGAGAACGTGCCCTAGACTGGTTATTGGTGGGGCCCCTTCGGTGATCACGTTGTGGCTGTGGTTAAAACCCAAAGATACGCGGGAAGAGTTATGGGTCGGATGAGTGTATCTGCAATATGGTGCTAGTGACCTGTTGTAGATGCTCTCTTCAGGCCATAATTCTCTATGTGCTGTTGCGGATGGTGAGTGCCCATTAAGATAGGGGGCATCTTACTGCTGGGCCATTGGGGTGATATGAGGTTAGATAGCTCCAGCACTTTAGCAAGGTGTCTGTACATGATTCTGCAGACTGTACGGAATTTGCTAAATGTCGTCCTTATTAGGGGCACATGTAGATCCTAACCCTGTATGTGCCTCTGGAAGGGACGATGGGGACGGTGGTGAACGGCTTTATTCACCCAGTGCGAAGAGCATAGTCAGGTTAAGTTTATGACAGGTACTGACGTAAATCTTTGACGTATTAACCAATTTAATATAAAAGAAAGATATATTTAAAAAATCTGTTTAACGTGTCAAGCTTAATTGGATCAAGAAACTGACTTTCAATTTGATAAAATTTTTTGCCAATTAATTGATGTAGTCTGTGTTGTTATGGAAAGACTTCAGCAAACTTAATAGATAAAGTTTGTAAATTATTTCTTTAAAGTTGACTCACATGCTTTTCAAAGCCATGAAAAATATAAATTTTTCTTAGAAATTTTTTAATTGCACACAGTATTATCTAATGTCATACTCTTCTAAAAAATGTACTTTTGTTTTTTCTTCTTATACTTACAACCTTTTATTCGTGTTCTTTCCTAACATTCCTTCCAATTAAAATTTAACAACAATAAATTTAATTATCTGAAAATAAATGAAAGAAACATTAAAAACATCAAACATGTATTTAAGTATTTCAGAACAACTTTCACGGAAATTCCTTAAATTTTTCTTAAAGCACAACACGGAAAAATTAACGTTGTGTATAACGATGTAATTAAATGTAACATTAAATAAATAACTAACGAGAGCACACCAACTTATACGAGCTGTGTATTAAAAGATTTTTCACATGGGAATATAAAAAGGCAACTGCAAGTGATATGAGTTGAAAATTACATCCTGCAGAATACTACAGCAGTTTGCTCAGAAAATTGCTAATAAACTCAATTCAATTCTGAATATGTGGGTGGTAGCAGTGAATGAAATAAAAATATTAACCAAATGAACAAGTAGAATTTTTTTCCTTATGTGCTCGAGTTCAAGTCTCATCAGAATTTAATAGGAAAGTACATTTGATTTATGGGGATACAGGCGCATGTATTAGATGCCTCCACATGCCTCATTAGCAGCTGCGTGTAGCGCTTTTGTTTAAACATCATTACTATTTAAACTAAAATCTACTGGAAGATTAAAGATTAAAACTTGTATCCTTCACTAGGCATATTTTGTGGTATAAACGAAGTTTCTATACTCTTCTGTTCATATCTTATTATGAAATGTATTAAAAATTAATAAATGTTTTTCTCTAATGGAGTTTGACGAGCTCATAAAGAAAAAAATATTTCAATTTAATTAAAAATACATGCATTGTCCAATTAAAGTTCAAATTCTTTTTGAAGAATGACATTTTAATTGTTTTAAAAGTAACAATTTGTGCAAATTTTCAAGTTCATAGGAAGTTAAGTTTGCAAAATTTAACATTTTTATTCAAGACCCTTGAAAATATGTTCTAGTTTGTAAAATTAAAACTTTTTAATAAAAAATATTATTATTTTTAATTTGTGTTAAAAGAAAATTAGTATTTTAATATATAATTGATATTATTACTTTCGTATAAGAGTAATAAAAGTGAGGTAATGTGTGTAAGTCCTTTCCATTTCCAAGAAATACTAGTAAATGGATAAGAAATCGAAAAGCTTTTTTTTTTGTTAAAATATTGCATTTATTTATTAGCAAAAAAAGAAAGAATTTTTCAAGAAATAATTATTTAATTAATTTCTCGATTGCAATATAAAATTTTCGTGAATCATTTATCGTTTTAAGTCAGATTCCAGTTATAAATGAATTAAAAATAAAATACTCGTAATTGATTTAATTGCCTATAAAATTTTGCTTGGTTTACAGTAGAACCAAAATTTCAAGGACATTGAAGGTATTGAACATTAAATGCTGTGATCGTTGCTGATATTAAGCCGTTCGTGTGTGTGTAAATAGTTTAAGTCAGGTTAGATTGGTAAGACGGTACGCAAGGAAGAGTTACGGGTAAGATTGAATCTAAAATGCCAATTGTGATGCCCAGAGTACTAACCAAATCTTACATATCCCTAAAGTTTGTGGGAATCAAGGTCCTGAATACAATGAGACCAGTCAGTGGCACTTTCCTGGGAAAACATCAGCCCTGAATAAAATGAATTGATACTAGTACATGTGAAGTATGTGAGTAAAAGCCTAAATATCATCAACAAAAACAATTATAATAAAAGAGAATATATTTTACCCAGTTTGAAAGATGTTGATGTCATCTGCAGTTCTATCCAACAGGGTTTTTGGAAGAATTCTGTAATTTCATGAAATACTTTCGGGTAAAGATTATTTTGTACAAGTGGTCAAAATTTAATAATTTTAGTTGGAATTATTAAAAGCCACAAGTGCCTTATACAAACTGGAATAAGCTCTACTTATTTTATATTGTAAATAGTAAAAATTATGAAAAAAAGTAGCAGAGTTTTTATAATAAGACATTTTCAATAAGTTTTCTCCATTTTTCGCCCAATAATTTGATGACATCGTAGCTTTTCGTAACAGAAGCAGATGGCTTTCAATGTTGTGTTTATATATTGAAAAATTAATGGAAAATTAACTTAGCCAAATTGGAAAGTTGCCTGAAACTTTTAGACACATTCACTCTAATAAAATGAATAAAAAATTATTTTATATGTCTGTGCCAATAAGGATTTAAGTCTGATTTTATAAGTTTTACATGAGAAAAAAACTATGTGTTTGATAAACAATGTTTAGGAAAAATTTAAGTTTATCCTCGTTATTAAGCACTCAATCCATTATATTAAAAAAAGAGCAGCATATAAATTTTGTGCACCACAAAGTAATTAATTTATACCACTCTTTCATGACAGTGTGTTGTAAAAGGAGACTAAACGTAATTATCGTAGTTTACTTTATCAACAAATAAATAATATACTTTCATATACAAAAACAACGCAGTTTAACCCATGGATATGTGTGTATGTATATAAAAACACATGATTTTAAGTATTTCTCATGCTCATTATCTTTTTATTGTAGCAGGGAGTGGAAAGGATTTTCATTTCCACACATATTTTTTAATCTAAATATATTCATATTTTTGCAGTTATAAGCTAAAGACTAGTATGTCTATTTAAAAGAGGAATATTATAAACATCCACTTAATTATATGAACGTATTTTTATGAAAAAATTTTTAAATCTCTGTAGTGGCAGACAGGAAGTACCATGGATCAAAAAGCAGTAGGCCTATATTCGTAATAATAATACCATAAATACTCGTAATAATTACTGAAAAATATTACAAACATTTATTCAATATTATTCTTTGTATTTAAACAACACCACTGACATACACGAAATACTGTTAATGAATCAAAATATCGACAAATCTACTATCCGAATTCAAGTTAATTTATTTCTTTTAGAACCAGAACTCAGGTTATATACTTAATCATGCAATACACGGGAATTGGACTGGAAAAATTGATTTCGGCAAGAAGGATGGAGAAATTATTTTTTGAGGATATTCGATTTATGCCTTTTCACGGTGAAAGTGAAAGAAAGTATATCTACTCGTAGTGTAGTCTATAAACGAACTGTTTGGCTATAGAACTATATTTCTCTGCAAATCAAAATATGCTTCACTGATACATCGATCACAAATAGTTGTAAAAATGTGAAGAAAAAGTTCACCGATTTTATTTCCATTATACGAGTAGTAACGACAGAAAAATATTATAAGCCTATCGAGATTTAAACTACATTTTGATGCCAAGAGGATCAAGAGCTATTGATTCCTCAATATCTACATCATCTATAATAAGAGATGGATCAGCATATTTAGTCATACGTTTATGAACATCCTTATAATATGATCCTACGAACTTATTTGCGTAACTGCATTTGCATAGTCTGATCAATATTATATATGTATTTACCAACTCACGATTTCAATCTCCAAAAGGATTGTATTTAAATAAATTTAATTGGCAAATGCTGATATTATTTTCAGAAGTATTTTTTTTAAGTTTGATAGTCAAAGTCTCTGAGATAACGTAGGGAAAATATAGCCTTTGCGGTATGTCTAAATCTATTTTGTGCTTATTTATGAGATTCCATCTACAGTTATATTTATGGTGCACTATCTGAAGATAATCCATATAAATTGGGAGAAGTTAACAGTGAAATCAAAAGCAGTATATTTGAATAGAGGAGCACTCTACTACACTCAATCAATCTTAGTAGAAATGTCGACAGCCGTCACCTTACATTCACCAAAATGGTGAAAAGAGTTATATAATTTCTGAAAACAGTGGTAGTAGGTTTTTCTGTAGAGCGAACTCCGGCGTTCGCTAAGTAGACTGGACTCAAAGTCCTTTAGAAAGATAATTGTAAAATATGCACATTCCCAAAGTATACCTCCTTTAAATAAACATTTTAAAAATAAAAATAGTTTTAAATTAAATGCTTAATATTGAAATTTATTATTGGTGATATTCTCCCCAACTAATCGTTAAAACAATTAGAGCTTTTGCAAAATGCTGAAGTCACAACAAACAATGCATTTTGAAAAAGCTCTAATAGTTTTAAATTTTAAAAAATTTTTTCTAATGCAGCATACAGGGACTCATATTTTATTTTAAAATTAAGTCTGACTGAGTGAAAATGCTATAGCAAAAACCAAAATTTACAATAAAATTCGGAAGAAATTGTATTGAAAAAATATAAAAAGTTTGTTAATTCGATATTCAAATATTGTCTGCATTCAAATAAAAAGTATTTTTTTAATTCTTCTTTATTCATTGAACATTTGTTGTTTTTTTTATTTACAAAATTTATAAGCCTTACCATCACAACAGGAACCTAAAATTTAAGAAAAATTTATTTTGCCTCAAAATAGCAAATAGTTTTTTATATATTTCACCACTTAATTGAATCTCTAATCGTTTTTATACATAATAAGTTGCAATATACGATTACGTTGCTAGTATAATACATAATCTTTACGAATAGAATCTCTTATCAAGAAAATTGTCAGCGTTAAAGTGGGTAGTAACGAATTTGTATGTTTAATTCGAAATAAATTTTGTATGACCTTTTTTTATGACGTTGTAATATTTGATGAATTAAAGAAGAAACTGACTGATCCGTGTGATATAATCATATTAAAAATTATTCCATTATTAATATTTTAATTCAAATATCGAAATGCAATAAGTATACGCAGCAGTATCCATTCTAAATAATAGCGACTTTCTATAGTATATTTTAAGGGATAATGCATTTATACCGGTGGCGAATACTTCATATTTAGTTCTTAAGGCAATTGAAGCTAAATATGAAATATTTTCCGAAGTCCACTAATGAGCAAGTATTATCTTCAATGAAACAAGGCTAGACAGGGTTCATTATAAAAAATATTTTTATTATAATAGTATTGTTTGTTTTACCCCAGCACTGCTAACTTGCAAAATTGACGCATGTTGATCAAAATTTCAATAAGTTCATCGAACCTTTAGAAAAATTTATTAATTTATTAATCAGTGACATTTTCAATAGAATCAAAATTTATTTTAAGTCTGTCTAAATTACCTTGCTTCTGAGTATAATTGTCTAAGTCCTAGAGATATTTAGAATTAAGTATGGACATTTTTTAGTTGTTTAGAAAAAAGCGCATTATTTGCTGTGGCCTTAGCTGTTCATATGCCGACATTTCATTGATCGCTAAACCAAATCATCAGTGAACTTTAAGCTGTTTGTAAACATTTAACCTCGGATGTTTATGTCATATGCCGAAATAAATAACAAAATTTAGACTAAATGGAGTGACGTCCCACAAAATAAGTCCAATGATCTGGCAAAATTTAATCAAAGGAATCCCAAGGAAAATAAAATTATTCTCAAATTCTTTTTGGTCCGTTTTTATTAATGAAATAAGTGCTATGAAAAAAAATGAAATATTTCACAACAAAATGATATCCAAAAATATGGATTATATTTAAAATGCACAAATGCTTTAGAAAGCTAAATAGAGCTTGGCCTAGTCTCAGTGGAAACACTACTTACGGAGGGTCGGTAATGCAGAAGTCCTTTGGGAAGAGAGATCCGGTTTCTTATATATCACAGGGGAGAAAGTTCTTGTACCAGGCCGAAACATTATATGAAAATAACTAGATCTGCTTTCTTAATATGCATTGCTAGCAATTTTCTGGCCATAAACTTTTTAAATACTTGTTTGTATTGAACAAAATTGATTTTTTAAAACACCTGATACCATTTAAGTGTCAAAAAGTTGATAGAGTAAAAAAAATATTGCCTATTAGCATTACCAATACTGGTAGCTTTAATAGAATACCAACGAAGAATTTTATAAAGTTTTTATAGAGTTTTTTTTAAGGTTTCTTAGTCCCTTAAAAATTTTGTAACAAAACAATATGTCAAAGAGCGTTAGTATTTGGTACACAAAACAGTTGTCGTTATTTATACAATATATAAAACTTTTTTCTGTTATTGCTCTGATCGTAAAATGAGAACAGTAGGATAATAAAACTCCTTTGCATATTCAAACCAATAACCAGCTCTTAACTGAGCAAAAAAGGTTTTGGTTTTTTTGTACCTCTGGTTAAAATGTTTGGAAATGTCTGAGCATGATGGTTTAGTTCTTACCTATTTTCCTTGGAAAACAGAGTATATTAATATTTTTTATTGCAGTCAGCAAAAGATGTTATAGAAAAGTTCAGCAAAGTCTTGTTAAATGTTAAAAATAGATTGAACAGGTGCTTGGTAGCAGGTTAAAAGAATTAATGTCGAAGTACCTCATACATCCTTAATATTTATAATCAAATTTCAGTAACAAATATGATAAGAGCTGTAACATCCTCTAGAACTATATAGTGAATTCATGTGTTAGATTTCATAGTCCTCCTCCCATATTTCCTTGTTATTTTTTTTCTTTATAAAAAGAAAAAACACTCAGGCAATTAATGTTTATTACTGAAGGTGTTACTTCATTTGTAAAAGGAATAGTGTAGAAAGGACCATGTGGAAGAGGAATGGAAGGAGAGATAGTACATTAAATCTTTTTTAAAACTGTACTATTGCACGTTTCATTAATTTTTATGGCAGAGTTGCAGTGCCTCTGGTGTTAATTAGACGCATTAATTTTCTTCCTCATTTAAACATTAAAAAAAAAACAACCAACACAATGCCATACAAATTGTACATCATAAAGATTCATGATGTTGATGACTTGTCCTGAATAGGGATCGAACTCATGTTTTCAGTCATAATTTGCTTTGTACTTTAGCCGACAGCACCCTTAAAAAATTTTTTTGTGTGGCAAATATAGCATCTTCCACTGACTCCCCGGTGTACGTTTAATTCTCATTTTATAAGAAACTAGCTGACCCGGGCAAACCTTGTTTTGCCTTCAAATTTGCACTAAATCGACATAGCAATTATTGTTCAAATAAAGGTATCGGGCTAATTAACCCCACTACACGCTGGTTAAGGACCCAAGGC
Organism: Germaria angustata; assembly: GCA_963681545.1. Lineage (NCBI taxonomy): Eukaryota > Metazoa > Arthropoda > Insecta > Diptera > Tachinidae > Germaria > Germaria angustata. The sequence goes on along the minus strand of OY812999.1, from coordinate 104,523,207 downwards.
CTTCAGCAAAACGCAGCATAGACTTATCGCGCTAATCTGTATTGGGCAAAACACAAAAAACAAAATATTGGGCCATCTGTCGGACGAACTTCAAACTACACAGAAACACTCCTCACGTCCCATAGAACATGTATATAAAGTTTGGTCAAAATCGGTGCAGTAGTTCTTGAGTTACGGTGCAAAAACATACACACAAAACTAAGTATTGCGCCATCTGTCGGACGAACTTCAAACTACACAGAAACACTCCTCACGTCCCATAGAACATGTATATAAAGTTTGGTCAAAATCGGTGCAGTAGTTCTTGAGTTACGGTGCAAAAACACACATACAAAACTAAGTATTGCGCCATCTGTTGGACGAACTTCAAACTACACAGAAACACTCCTCACGGCCCATAGAGCATGCATATCAAATTTGGTCAAAATCGGTCCAGTAGTTTTTGAGTTTAGCGATCACGAACATACACATAATTTTTATGTACATATATAGCTGACACCGTCAGCTCAAAATATCTTCGGAACTACATAACCGATTTAAGAGTTTGATATCTCGTTTTGAAGAACATGACAACGGCTTTCAAAAAAAGAAGTAAAATAAAATAAAAAAAGTACAAAAAATAAATAAATGTATATGTCACTGGTGGTGCAATATGAAAATTGGATTTTGCCACGCCCTTCCGCCCATAGACCGAAAATCAAAAATCAGACTTCACAGTGTCACCCGCCCCAGTATTCTGAAGGTTCCCTGAAAATTTCGTCAAAATCGGCCCAACCGTTTTGGAGCCATTGCGTTACATACATACATACATACATACATACATACATACATACACACATCCAATTTTATATATATAGATTGTTTTAAGTCTAAACTAAGTCTAACTTGTTTAGTTTTTTAAACTTTCATTACTATTTAATTAAATAAAAAAAGTCAAGTAAATGAAGATATTTTCCAAAAAGCAAAATTTTCAACTTCTAGCAAAAATTTGTAATTTTGTATTATTTTTCATCTGCATATTTTCTTAAATGTGATATTAATTAGTTTTTTAAATATAATGGGAAAAATATTACGCATTCAATTAACAATAAATTCAAGATGTGAGTTTCAAATGTACGAAAAAATTTCTTGATTTGGCAGCATATTTCAGTCGATTTCCTTGTTCTTACCCCATGTGTTATGGGCACTTGTTTACAGCTTCAACTATATGCCATTCTTTGTTCTTGCAACATTGTTGTTTGTGTCTATGTAAGAATTACCACCAATTAAATTAAAATAAAATTCCTTATTTTACATGTCCTATCCCAAGCTATTTCGTCATCTACAATATTAACCTGACGCTTGGTGTAGCTCATTAAAAGTTCATGACAAACCTTTTATATAATTTTTATTTCATTTCTTTCATTTTGGCGTGGAAAAATCACAAGTTTTGTAAATACTTTGCATAACAACTAAACAATGTTAAGACTTTTTGACACCCACAACTTCCAGGTATTTAGAAGCAAGAAAAGTTAAATTCTCTTCTTCTGTGTAGCTTAAACATTCTTCGTTTATTTCCATTATTTTTGTTCACAATTTCTGCTGTTGCTTCTTGTCCTCGATGTTAGAAGTGTTAAAGGTGTTTTTGTAGTTATTGTCAAACATAAATTTTAATAAACAAAAAGTAAGTAGCAGCCAACCTACCTCTAGTTAATTCAAGCACTTTACGCATAAAATGTTTCAAATAACCTTTTTTCATACAGTTAGTGACGAAAAAAAAAACACATTTTTCCCATTCACGTATGACAGATGATCAAGTGTATGGTATACATATTTGGAAAATTAAAAATTTTGTGTTAAAAAAATTAAAACATATTATGAACTTTAGCTATTATATGTATAAACATACACGTATATAGCTGCATACACTCCAGATAAAAATCAACTCAAAGCCATTTTAAAAGTAAGGTAAATCTGGATTTTTTTAGCCCAGTATGAAACGTCTGACTTAAGAAAAGTTTTGGAATTGATTGTGAGACTTACTGTGAGCCAAAAATGTCTTTGAACTCTATTTTTTTGAGCTGCTATCATAAGCAATAATTTGCAGGATGATTTTTGTATATCATTCCTGGCAACAGGCTTGATTTAGTAACGTTTAGTCCTAAAATTTAGTACCATTTTTCTCACCTACTTTAACGAGCTGTTGGTTGTCATGCCACTAGGAAAATGTAATAAACGGTATTATTATGATTTAATTTTAAATATTTGATTATTTTAAATTTTATAACAGGTGTACTTCACTAGTTATGTTACTAAAAGCTATTTGTCCTTATATTATTTACTTATTTAATAAATATCTGCTTATTATTCCCCCGCAATTTCATTGTAGAGTTTAAAAGCTCAATTATTTGCCACAAGCTGTATAATTTAAATAAGCGATAAAAAGCAACAGCGTATTAGCATATGAAGGAGGAGGTGTGTTCGTTTCTTTCTGTGTACTCGTATATTAGTGTAAATTGTTTTGGCTATAAAATATAAGAAAAATTACTTGCGACACACCTTCTTCAGTTCAGTTTTCTTTTTCTCTTCTCCTTAATTTTAATAATATTTTCCCTTTTGTATTTATTTCTTTGTATTTTAATATTAAGTGTAGCACCTTTAATAACTAAAACATCTAGTTATTAAAAAAACACACACACATACACGCACACCCCTTTCATTGCACACTGGCACACGCAGTGCCAGAATAACAGTGTGCGCACGCACACACATTCTATTTGTATGTACATTGTAGGTTAAATAAACATTAAGATGAAGTGTGTATTTTTTGTTAGCAACATGGCAAAAGTAAATAGGTATGTAAAAGAGTTTGCATGTGTATGTATATACATATATAAACACTAATGTACGTTACGAGTATTTATGTATTAATATTTAGTTTTCATTTGAAGCATTTCACCAGGTGGCAGGAGGAAAGCTGTATGCGGAGGATTAGTTGATGCTTTTTTGTGAATTTTGTTCAGTTTGTCTCATTACAGGAGCTTCTTCGTTCATTTTATTCTTTGTTTATTTTTAACTAATGAAATGTTTATTTTCTTTAAATTTTCTTTATAACAAATTAACCTACACAGGCTTAAAATAAATACTTGAATATGGAAATGTTAAAGAAACATGTTTTTCTTACAAAATTGCTCTTAAAGGAAAAAAAGTTTTTATCAGAAATAAATACTTATATAAAATGAATATGGCATTCGTTAGATTATGTGAGTTTTTTTATTATTATTTATTGCTTTTAGGCCAAATCGTAAGCATAGTGAGTTTTTATGAAAGTTAAATTGCATTTAATTGAAAAAATATTGATTATTTAAAAAAATTCCACATCCGTTTGAAATTCTTTATAATGAAATATTTGTAGGAAATACCTGCCATGATTTAGGGAGTAGGAGACATTGTTTTCATTTAATCATTTCTAATATTAATGAAAAATTGTTGTAAGCCATTGCTTTTTAAATAGGATATCTCAAAACATTTTTAGCGAGAGTCCTTTATGTTTCCAAGCTGTATAGTTTTCATTGGTTTGGTCTTCGTAGAACGTGTGGCTTATTAAAAATCTTTAAATGAGCAATTATTTAATATATATATAATAGAAAAATTAACCTCTTACTTCCATATGCAAGTTGCAAGTTCAAAAAACTCAATACACTCACAATTTCTTTTATTTTGACTTAGAGAATCTAATTGAGATAAGCTCGAGCTCTTCGACATCTAAAATTAAAAAAAAAACATGTTCTATTTGAAAAACCAAATTTTGCTGATAGTTTATTCCTTATATAAATTTTACGATTGAGAAATGCATGATTAGTATGAATAAAAATATTCCTTCAATCATTTCCTTTGTGTTAATTCTTCTTAAGAAATTTGTTTCACGAAATTATTGGTTTTTCTACCCTGATCTGAATCTGATTTTATAATTAATATAAAACTGGGAATCAAATCTCATATTTTCCTAATCTTTTAATAATTCAATAAAGTTGTTTATCCTACTTTCAGTAACGATCTTTATTTACTTATCTATACTCCACGAGGTATAGCAGCTCCATAATAGATTTTGATTGGCCTTATTTTATGGAATGGTAAGAAAAATCATTTGAAATCCAAAATATGTTTAAGCACAATTTTAGTACGCAACGTCTACCATATGGTATTTTTTTAATAAAATTATTAAAAACTTGTGATTTTCTTATTATTTCGTTATTCATGTACTCGCATATAAAATGGAAAATGTGTCGTTTTTATATAAAATCCTTATTCTGATAACATGAGTATTATAGTCAATATTTTCCGCTTATCTATTATCAGATATAGTAACAAGATCGTAATAAACTCATTTCATTCCTTTGAATTTAAAACAAAATATATTTTAATTAAAATTACAGCTGATTGAATATTTATCAACAATTGCTGTGAGCTGTTGCGATGAAACTTCAAAGCGAGCCCACCAATTTAAATAAATTTTGATTTTTCTGTGCGCTCTCATTCAAAAGTAGATGTGATAAGAGAGGTCGGAAAATAATAATTATTTATTGTATATATATATAATTACGAATTTCAACAATTAAATACTCTGGATTTATAATAAAATTAAAATTAAAATACTGGAAGTATAGGAAGGAATAGACGGGAAAACAAAGTATATATTAAGAATCTTATATTTCGAGAAATACTGTAATGATATTTTCTAAAATAAGTGTAAGTTATTGTGAAGAAAAATTGTGTTTAATAAACAGACCTGCAAGTGTAGGCAGTGAAAAACTAGCACCCCTTAAGTCGCTGGCTGCGACATGAGTCTATGTTATGGTTTTCAAACAGCAACAGTAAAACTATAATATTTCACGTTGCAGTGCATGTGCATGGGTGTGTAAGAGTGTACGTGTGTGCGTTTATATCTAAATTAAACTAGTTATAATTATTACAAAAGTATTTTTAATTAATACGGCTTAAAGGATATATAAACCTTTAATGTGAAAATACTTGACTTTTTTATTTACTTTTTAACAGCAGCCAATTTCCAAAATATTACATTGATATTTTGTTGATATAAGTAAAATGTGGTTATAAGTTTGCAAACAAATAAAAACAGTGGAAAGTGTAGGACATCTTACGAAGTTATTACTAATTGTCATAAATTTGGAGAGCTACAATAGCAAGGATCTCCAAATTACTTTGAAAATAAAGTGATTTATCAAACAATAGCCTGGAGTTGTCGGTAAAAAATGATGCCTTCCTTATAATAGCTATTATTTACACTTCTGCTTTTAATACAAGGCGTGTAGTTAGGAAGAAAGTTTCCAGCTTAGGATCGGGAGAAAGGCTGCAGAGAATCATTTATATTCTTTTATAAGAAGATCTGTAATAAAAAAATTATCTCATTGGTTTCCTTGAAAACACCTTTTGAAGTAGAAATCTACAAACATTACAATGTATAAATAATGACTGTGGTGTTTCTATACTAATTAAATGAAAAATAAGTCCGCATTATAACTGAAATAAATTTAAGACCACCGTGGGACATTTCTGATCATAACATAAATAAAAGAAACATATTCGCAATGACATTTTTTAAATAATCTTACTACGCCTAAAATGTCATCCAGGAAATATTGAAAATTTAGAAAATTCTCTTGCGATTTTGGTTACTGTTGAACTTTATTGGTTATTATTTCAATTTGTTCGAATCCTTTAATATTAAAAAGATTTAGAAACTCTTTAAAAACCAGTATTACCTTAAAGCTGACTGTACTCAAAAGCGACTAATGGGATTAAAATACCTACACATTCTAATTGATGTGTCCTTTGCCTTTAAATCTAAATACTTTATATGTTTTGACCAATTTAATGCAGAAGATAATAACAAATAATGGTAATAAATGGAAAATTAAAGGGACAGGATTTTGATCATATAGCGACTGAACAGAGCATATAGACTTGCCTTGGGCACAATAGTGTTTGAAGCTATTCATATGTATTCGTTTCAGCTGTGTATGGATTGGAACTGTAAGCGCCTTCTCCTTATTTCATTAATGTGGTTTGCACTATCGATTGTGTGATTTAATAACTTATCGTTATCAACTTTGTTATAATAAAATATCAAGTCGCATCTCTGATGAAAATAATAAAAAGAAACAGAAAAAAATAAAAGAATCTGTGTCCAACAAACAGCGAAATGTAATATTTTTCTTTATAAATTTCTTTGATTATAATTATGTATATAAAAAAGTAATAAAATTTGCGCCATTTGCATAAGACATGTTATTACGGAACAACATAAATATTATTGCCGCTAAAGTAGTGCTAGTGAATTTTTATAAACATGCAACTGAATAGCAAAATCATCAATTCAATTTTTATATATTTTAATCAACTCATTTGATATTTATTTAATTAACGATTTCAAAAAAAGTTGCAAAATTGCACTACAGCAAACCTGCAGTGTGTTTAGTTAAAGCTGCTCAATGTATTTACAGTATGGAATACCTAAAACGACTATTATAATTGTTAAGACTCTAGTTGTAATAAAAAACAGAGTTTAGTATAATGTTATCCACATTTGCTTTACAAGGACAAAGCTTTAAATTTTATCCAAATTACTTAAAACAGCTTTTGGTGCTGCTATTTTATTTGCATTGCCTGCATATTAAACGCAAATACCAAAGTGTGTACAGAAATATATGTAAAACCATAAAAACTTAAACCTTTTCCTAAAATCCCGCTAAAAAAAACTATATTCATATTAGAGGATAAAAACTTACAACTTGTTATTCTGAAATAAATTTTTTATAACAATCACAACAGCTTCGTTCTTCGTACAATTTTGTTGATGTATTTTATATGCCAGAATTTAACATTTTAGGCGAAATAAGTACTTTTTTCTAAGCAACTGTGGGGTAAAAATGCCTTGTAACTCATAAATATTCATGACTTTTAAAAAGTTTTCTGTGTTTTTTAGGTTTTGTTTCTTTTTTGTAGTCATACTTCTACGCTATTGCCATTCCATTTTATGTTTGTCTTTTTTTCGTACTCTCCTTGTTCCTATAAACACTCATTGTTCTGTACAGGCATTAGAGTGTGAAAATTTAAATCGACCACAAATGGTAACAAAGTTTAGTAAAACAAAGCTTGTGGCATTATTTGCTCAGGTTTTGTTTGATTCCTTAAGGTGTAAATTAGGAAAAGCAACACGTATTCAACTGCTTTTATTGTGTAGCAAGTTATGGTGTTGTTATTTAAATTTCTGAAAAAAGTGTAACATCTTGATTGATTAGCAAATAAGAAATAGAAAAAGTTAAAAAAAATGGAACGACATTTGTAAATTAAACATTCATGTTAGATACAATACGGCAAATAATTGGGGTATTGAGCTTTTCACCGCTTAGAAGAAGTTTACTTCGTTACTTTGTTAAAAAGTCTTCAATGTTGTATACTTTTATTAAAATTGCTAAGATCATATGAGAATTAGAAAAGTATAAGCAGAGTTGGCATAAAACACTTTATGCAAACAATGCAAAAAGCAAATTATTAACTTTTTTTCGTGTAATGTCAAGATGGCACAAACAAATTATGAACTTGCGGAAGCTCTTTCATGGTTAAGAGCTGTATTTTGAGTGCAAGTTGCACCTTGTATTGACAAGTTTTTTTACCTTAACATTTTGAAAGAACATTAATAGCCCAAAACATAAAAATTAATAAGTGCTGTGCCATAACTGCGCTAGTTCTACATCTCACCAAAATTGAGAATTGTTTTGGGAAATTAATCAAAATTTATAAGGAAACCTAAAACTAAGGTCAACTAAGGAGATGCTATAAGAAGCATTAGATTCTAAATAGCCAGAAGTAAGTCAAAAATTAGTTAAAATGAATTCCAAATCGCTAACGGGCTGTAGTGAATAACAAGGGATTTGCAACTAAATAGTATTTGTTCGAATTTTACAATATTTATTTGATAAATAAAAAACTAGAAGATAGAATTAAGAAAAACTATATGAAAATGTAGTAACCGCGGAAAATAGAGAAAATAAATGTCGTCCAACCAACAAGTATTGCAAACAAAATAGGAAAAACTCTTTCAGATTTAATGGATATAGTTTTAATTGCCCTACTTTGCAGTCTCCAGTGCACAATATTACAATTCGAACTATTGTACTACCAAAATCTTTCATCGCGGTATTACTTTTTAAACAAGGTATCTAATATTAAAAATTACATGCAAATACAAGAAGTAAATGTAGAATATTTTAAAAGGTTTGATAAACAAAATAATATCTGAAAATCCATTTGCTTGTGAAAAATTTTAAGAACAATAATAAATAAAATAAATTTTCTATATTCTTTTCTTATATTCATCATTTCATGAAAAACATTCAATTATCACCGCACACTTTTAGTTTTTCTTCACATAAAAAATTAAAAGTGTTTCATTCAATGTTGCGTATGAGCAATAAAATTAAGTGCATAATAATAATCATACGTACCAGTGCGCGTAAATTTTAAATAGATTTAATTAAATGAATAAAATACATAATTCTGAAGACATTTCAAAGCTTTGCTAATTATGATAATGATACATAAGTATTCGGTCGAAAATGACAATTATAATTTTATATCAATAGACATTTCAGTTGGGAGTGTCGTAGAATTTATATCCCTGAAAAGCCTTTTTTTGTTTTTGATTTGATTTTGATAAAGAGTTTTAAAATAGTTAAATAATAATAAAGTGTTTTAAAATAGTGAAATTTTCATTTGGTTCATTTGTTTGACTTTCTAAATTTTATTGGTATTTTTTTTATAAAACTTGTATATCTTTCTTCTAATTTCAGGTAAGCAAAAAACATTAATTAAAAAAACGGATTGGTGACTTAAGTAAGTTAAGAGAGATTATTTTTTATATAGTGATACAAGCTTTTGCAAATTATATTAGTTTTTCTAAATTAAAAAAATTCTATATATTTAATCATATGATGGGTTTTATAACAACATTATATATTATTGCATAAATAAATATAAATGTAAGACAAGAGTTTAATGGCCTCTTATAAAATAAATAAATTCCACAAATTTAGGTGAAACTGTCCCTCAGACAGCACTGTATGTATTTTGAACATACTACCATGAATTGACCCATACGAACATCAAATAAGGGTTTTTTTGGGCTCAGAAAGCTGGAATTAAGTAAATTTATTAGCGTGTACATGGAAAATTCCAAATTGCGATCATATCCATACCAGATCGGCGATGGTGGTGAATGCAGAGACTGTACAGATTATATTTAGTCATTAAATCATTTGTGCTGTCACTGCCCGCCTTTTGTGCTGGCGAGATTTTGATTGTTTGCGTATGACACTTTACCGGACATAGCTTTTCATAGAGAATTAAGAAGGAAGCTTCTAGGTATGGGTATATATTTTCATTTGCCATGTGGAAGCACAGAGCAGACTTTACTGGATTACGTGTGTCTTTCATAATATAAAAGAAATCATTTCTTCTGTTCAGCCTTACTATTCCTAAATATAATATTCTATTGATTTTACTGCTCAAGTTCACCTCCGAATATAATACGGTTATGGTCAAGTAAAAGAAAAACCAGATTATATATAATCAAACTAATAAAACCTTCCCTGCTAAAGTCCCTGCAGCAGAAACTAATAAATTGTTTGTTTTAAAAAATAACTAAAAATTTGTTCATTGAGATCGTTTGTCATCTCTATTATACAATTGTTTACAGCTTGAAATAATTTTTAAATTACATCTATATAATTTTTTCAAGTTAAAATTTTTGAAGCATTTGTTTGCTCCTTAATCTGCAGTCAATATAATTTGAACTGGTAAATAGAACTCGCAGAACTCCTTATATATTTATTTTTTTTTCATAAAACCAACTCTATTTATGACTTTTGTGTTAAGTCCTTTGTTGAACATTTTCATCAGTTGTCTACTTCAGTCTAAACGTTAAACTTACAGAAAAAAATTTAACAAGTGCTGTAAATACCACATGGCGTTGGAATTATTTCATTCAAAATTATACAAGGAGAGTCTTAATTTACTAAATATAGAAAATTGTAACGTTTATGGGCTGAATGAACTAAACGTTATCTTATGGCAAATAAAATTGTTGTTTTGCCTTTTCTACGTGTTACGGTGCATTTTATGCAAATTTGATTGTATAAAAACTACTTTAAAAAAATTTAATAGACAAAAAAGAAGTTTTGGCATATTTCCATAAAAGTTAACGATTACCCCTGATTTTTACATTCCAAATAAAACATTTACATATTTTATCTCACAAAAAAAATTCTCAAATTTATTTAAATGTTTTAAAATTTACAAGATTTTAATATTTGCATAACTTACATATTTTTTAAAGCCATCATTAAATTTTACCATATAACCCAACCTGTTCATTTAAAGCCATAGAGCTAGAAATTTTTAAGTACTTTATGGAACATTTTTATACAACAAATGTTACTATAATACATAAAGACTAAAGAAACTTTTGTAAAATATTTAAAAATGTTTGCTCCAGAATTATTAAGTTCCTGTGCCAAATACTTGCTTTTCACCTCAAGAATGAACATTATAAGGTCTAAGTTTAAAATAGATTTAGAAAAAATGTTTTATATATAAAACAGAACCGACTTAATCATATAGCTTCATCTCAATTTGATTTGCATATGCCTAATTCTTTCACCTTTACCCTCAAATTAACATTTTTCTTGCCTGTTTTAACCTCAGCGATTGAAAAAAATACTTTCAGTTAATGGTGTAAGCAAAAGGTGTCAAGACTTGTTATTAAATGTATTAAATATGTTAATGTGCAAAAGTCAACACTTAATAGCAGCTTTTATTATATCCCAAGAAAAAACAACCAAGATAAATGGTTACAAAAGAAAGGACTTTCTTTCTTCAGCGTAAATTAAATGTCAAAAATAAAATCAAAGTACTTAAGAAAAAATATTTCTCTCCACAAGAAAACGACTTTATCCTTAAGGACGTTGGATTATTAATAAGCTACTCCAAGGATGTTTAATTATGGTGAGTTATGATGTGATCCAAAAATCTGATTCCCTTTTGTTGAAAACTTACTAACGATCTGTCGTAAGAACTTGCAAAATGCACATATATATACTAGTTCATAGCACAGGACACATACTAGGGCATGATCTCTATATAATATACATTTTGCGGCCACAATAGGATCCTAGCTAGTCCGAACGAAAATTTGCTGTTGGTCAATGAAGAAAATAGCTGTCCATCTCTTAGAGTTTTCCATTTTGTAAGCCATGATATGCAAGATTAAGTTAGTTTTTCAGGATAGCCCGGAACGAAGAGATGCGATTAAAATTGAAGGATACATAACACGTATATGATGCCAAGGGGACAAACTACAACTTAAATATTCTACAGAGTTCTAGACTTCAAGCATGTGAAGACCAACCACAAGTTTTCGCAGAGCTTAAGGGACTACATAGTGGCACTTCCACAAGAAAGTTTAGGCCCTACATGAAAAGATTGCTTAGATATCTTAGCTTTAATGTCAGCAAAGCTGAGCAGTCTTATATAATGTACTGAAGTGACTCTTAGTCCTCATCGTTGAAGTAGCTCGTTCATTGTACACATTAGTAAACTCTTATATCTTACGAATCACAAACGCTTGTTTACCAAAAGTGCTTGTAGCTCTATTTCAAAGGCTAGGAGTTGTTTAATCCTTTCTAGCGGGAGGCAAAGTTTTTCGATAGTGTACAAGTGGCAATTGTAGACCAATTGGTTTCCATCCGCTTCGAAGTCTATTTGTAACTCTTTGTGAGTGCACCATAGGGCCAAGCCTCTTCTAGTATACGTGCGCTCCTTGCAACACATACTTTTCTTACATGATGTCGTCCTAACTGAGCTACACATTGAATGCATGCCAGCATTCACTTCAATTTAAGCATTTTTAAATCTATAATCCTGATAATAAATCCAGAGTAAATATCCATTGAAATGATATCTAAGATGAGCGATGTAATTTTTTTTATATTTTGTTATGACCACATCCTCCTCTAAAGGTGACAAATTAATATTTAGCAGCTTAGCAGGTACGGTTGATTTCAAATATATCCTAGTCAATAACAAATAATAATAACACAATTGCACTAACGCACATATAATTTGTACAAGTATTTGGAAATCAAAAGGCTGCTTAATTCACGGCAATAATGAGTTTCCTCAGGAAATAAATATGATATAAGAGTACAGTAATATATTTAGATTCAGCCAAGAACTTGGTCCTTATTTTGAATGCAATCCAACATTTTTGCGTAGGACCTTGCCCTTGCACTTACGCTTATGTGTTTGTGAGTATTCGACTAAAATTTTCTAATGTTTTTTTCTCAAAAACTTCCTTTAACTTAAAGCTTGGAGTTTGTTGGGTTTATATAGTACGATGATTTTTGTTGCAGTTAAAAAATAAGTCCTTTTAGATTCTTCGATTACTTAATCCATCGTGGTTCGTAATCCTTAATAATTCTTTTTAGGCGCATAAGGGCTGTAGATCCTTAACAAAGAAGACTGTTTATTATTTTGTTAGAAGTCCCAAAAAAGCAAAAAAATCATGGGGGATAGAAGGACTCCAAGCAGAATTATTTATGGCTATGTTTTAGCCATAACAACATAAACTGGTATATTACACACTTTTCACCAACTTTCCTTTATTGAAGCTGTGATTTTATATTTAATTAGTATTTTTGCATTGTATAGGTTGCAGTTAATAAGTCCTAATAAATTATAAGGAAGTATGCTGTTCAAGAAAACCGTATTAGTCATAGATAAATATATATATTTTTCGACACTTTGTGAACTTTTGCTTGTATTAAGGGAAATGAAAATATGATGCTTAAAAAAATAATGGCACGATTACGCTTCTCGAGCATAATAGAAATTCTTTGTAACTTTACTTTGATTTTTGCTTTAATAAAAACTTTCTAATAACTTTTTAATTGATAAAAATTTAGCTCAGAACTACAAAAAAGGCTAGATTATTTCATTAAGCTGTTTAATTTTAATTAGACTGATATAATTACACATAATTTATTCTGATTAAAGCCACAGCTTTTTAAACCTTGGAAATATTTTGGCATCATTTTGCAAAAGGTCAGAAGTAAAAAAGTTCGCTCATTTTCTTTTAAATCATTGCTACGCCAGAGATTACGGGATTTCTTCTGAATCTGTCCTTATTTGCATTTAAATCCATTTGTCACCTTTTTTTCTTTGTTCCACTTTGCCTTTTAATTTTTTACGAAACCAACAGCGTTTTCTTAATAATATGTCTAGGGAGTTTTATGTTTTCAAATTAAATATCATCCAAAGACCTCGTTATATGAAACACTACGTTACACAAATACACACACATTATTACCGAGAAGATTTTTTTTCCTAAATTTGATTTTTATTCAGCAGACGTCAGTCGTATTAAATATTTGCCTATTTACTTTTGGGAATTTTGTTTTTTTTTCCTTCTTGTCAAACCTAGAGGAAATAGCCAGGAATTGCATTGAGTCAAATTATATCCAGTTTAAGTAGACAGGGAATTTAGAAATTCCAAGGTGATTAAAAGAAGCAAAGTAAATAAGGACTTTGGGTACAATTTTAATGGAATGTTTTATTTTGGTTCAAATTTAAAGCTCTAAAGTATCGTTATATATTTTTTTTTAACAATTAAACTTAAGGTTGATAAATGTTTTTTTAAGCATAATATATTACCTGCTCTTTTGCTATGGAAAATAATGCTACCATATGGAGACTTATTAAGGATTTTTGATTCTTACTTCAGACAGGATTAAATTTATATAAATTATTCGTGACTTTCTTTTTATTTTTAATTTTATTTTGAATGTGATATTTTTTTATATTATTTATGACTTGTTTATTGTTTGAGAAATCTCTAATGGCTAAAAAATTTCGCCGTAAGTAATCTGAAAGCTTTATTTAATTGAGTGCCCCAATTGGCCTATTGTTAAATGGACTTTAGTAATGATTTTAATAAATAAGATTTTAAGGACCTAACAATGTAATTAAAATTAGCTTCAAGCTACAAGCTTAAAGCTTATATATTATACTATGTTATTGTATTGTTCGCTGCCATGGTGTTGGTTTTAAAATAATATTTACTAAAAAATCCTTGTTCGGCACAAGGGATAGCTTAAAAATTTCCTAAATTTTCAGAGGCTTTGTGAACTAATTCTTCAAGCAATATGTAAAAAATTTAATGTTATAACTGCTTAAAACAACTAGATTTCCTTTTCCGTCCAACTCAGGAAGCACCAATATTATGCACACATTCTTTGATCGTTATTAGAGTCTCACGAAATGGCTTAGTTGCATAGACCTTATTAATGAGCTTTGGTATAAATGGTAATGAGATCGAAATAAACGTCTTCTATACTGTCTTAAGATTAAACTCATTTTCTTAAGACAGTATAGAAGACGTTTAAAGTAAATGATTGTTTAGCGATATATTTCATCCATCGAACATTAAACTGAACTTTTATATCAATAAAATCAATAATTATATGAACCATAATGAACCATATGACTATATACCCATGACCCATTCGGAAATTTTTACAAGATTGTAATTTATTGTATCAAACATAACTTACCCCAGGGCTCCAGTCTCGTAAATACTTCGCCTTTAGATGAATGATTGCAAACAAGAAGTTTTGCGTTCAACTGCAAAAAAATATGGAAAGGGTTAGAAGTGCTGCAAATAATTTTATTGAGAAAAATAAAAAATCAAATAGTTTCAATAATTTAGTTTTTCTTAATATTTTACGTTGTATAATTTTTTGGGCCATATTGTTTGAAATATTTTTTTAATTTTATAAATTAATTTATTTATAATTATAAAGCTTAAGGTTGCTTATATAAAAAAATTTCTTTTAAGTATTTTATAATATATGTATTTCCAGCTGACTTTTTAGAATGATGGCTAACAACCATTTTAAAGCTCTAGCTTGACAGCTTTTGTACTTCTATTAAACGAAATGTGAATCGTTTCTGGTTTTTTAATCCCATTTCTGTCGAAAAGCTTTTGCTATTTTTTTTTGTTAAGTTTGGAAATATAATTTTTAATTGAAATTATTTTTTCTATTTGTGTAATATAGAAAAAATTTATTTATTTTGGGCAAATTTATAAGATTATAGCTGAGCCTAAATGACATTTAATCAGCTACAGGTAAATATTTATTTTGTAATATAAACAAGCCCCAATGCTTAATTTTTCAATTTACAAATTCTATTGAAATAAAAAAAAATATATATTAATTAAAAGTTTTGACAGCTCACAAGAGAAGGGTTATGTAGGGAATACAATTTTGAGTTGGAGATTTTGAAACGAAGCAATTAATTAAAATATATTCACATATAAATTTGCAAAAGGTAAACGGAAGTCGTTCATACTAGATAACATTACCATTGCTTCCAAAGTGTCCTTTAATGCGTCTTTTTGTTTTCTTTCTAATATTATTTGGAAAAAATAGTAGAAAGCAGTCTAAATTGCTTTCAAAACTTGCGCTATCCTGTATAGATTTAAAAGATAATTTCTTACAAAAAATTAAGGATCAAAATAGCAGCACATAAGTCTGATCGAAGGTTGAGGGATAAAACATCTTCACAAAAATAGCAATAGCAACTTATTATATGAAAAGTAAGAATTTTGATGATTAGGGTAAAAATGGCTACAAAAATAGTATCAAGTATAACGATTGTTTATAAAATGGACATGGAAAATGTGGCTTAGATTTACAAAAATTTAGTGCATAGGAAACGACTAATATGTTTATAAAATGACTGTAATAATAAAACTTGTGGTCAAACAATTTTATTTAAAATAATCGATATTTCGATACTCAATGAGAACCAGGCTCAGGTGGCTCTTTGTGTCAATACACTTTGGAATATATTTAATGGTTAAGGTACTTATTTTATAATTAATTTAACCGTTTTAATTATATTAAATTTTTATAATTTAAAGTGTTATAATTTCTCACTAACAGTGCCAATTACAAATGCAATAATTCTTAAAAATTTAAGCTTTTAAATAAATACTCAAATTCTTTTCTTACAATTTTTCTGCAGTATAATTATTCATTAACAAAGAAGGAACTAGAAAATTTAATCACTGTAACTTCCGCAAAATTAACTCTATTCAAAACAAAAAATCCAATGGCTTAATATTCGTTTAGTGAACATTATCCTTTAGTCTTTAGCTCTAATGTATAATAAATTTATTCCAAAAAAATGGCCTTCTATTATAGAGATTCATATTAGTGTAACAAAAATAAGACTTATTTTTTTTAAATAGTTTCCTTTAATAATGAAAATATTACATTAAACTAAGAAATCCTAGCAAAAGAAAAGAAACCCAAAAAAAAAATTAATAAATAAATAATGCTGTAAGAAAACAATTTCTTAAAATTGTTTCTACCTTATTGGCCTTTTAGCTTTTACCAAATATTTGCTTTGTCTAAAAAAAATTAAATTTATGTTCAATTTACCTTTTTACCTAATATTTTCTGTTCGATAACAATGAAGACAATGAACCCAAATATTATTTTGTAAGCAAACATTTATCCTACAGGCAAACTAAATAAAAAGATAATGGGTCATGTTATACTAACAAGGGTTGCAGGTTATATGGATTTACTTCATGGCAGATATATTTGCATAAACTCTTGTGTCATGTTGTTGTATTTATCCTTTTAAGGCAATTTTCTTATATAGTTTATTTTGTTTTTTTTTCTTCCCTTTTTTCTTTATTTTGTAACAATTGTGGTTTGTTACAAATTGCTTGTTATTTATGTTAACAATTTTTAATAAAATTTCAAATAACAAAAGCCTTTGTTTTTTTTTCTTCTAATTTTGTCTCTAAACATGAAAATTTAATCATAATAATTATAATGTTTCAATTTTTTAAGTACGACGTAAAATTATATAAATTATTAATTTAAAAGTATATTGTAATTTATTAGAAATATGTGATTAAAAATTCGCGGATGATTTTTAAACGTTAAATAAAAAATACCAAAATACCAAGCAAAATGGGCGAAAAAGTGGCTGAAAACTACCTTAAAATGATCCACTATTGCAACCAATCTAGAGGCGATCATTTAAATAAAATTTTATTTTCTACGGAATAGAAGGTCCACTATAATGAAATAAAGGTTTTATAAAAGTTGTATTGAAGTGCGTTTTAATAAATTTTACTTTGGAAACCGAAGTTTTTAAGAGTGACTGCCACAGCCACAGCAAAAACATTTCAGTAAGGCTGGAACACAATGTGCAGCTGGGGCGTGAGGCGAGAAGTATACTTCTCTCTGTTAAAAGTAAAATACATTGCTTCAAATGTATGCGAGCACAATGTGAATCTGAGGCTGAAGCTGAGGCAAAGCCTGAGGCGCAAAATTCGAACATTTTAACTTTTTACAGCGCCTCAAATTAACAGCGCTTCTTTAACATATTATGTTCGTTTACATTTTTTTTACAGAATATTTTTATTTTTCCACAAAACAATATTTTTATTTTTGAACAAATACACAAAAAACTTAAATTAATTTTGTTTATTATGTTAACATTGGCAGTTAACAGATTGTGTTAACATATTATTATATCCAGAGATGCCAATAATGTTTATCGTTCATACAAATTCAATACATTTGTACATAAAATTTTGATTAAGTACAATTGGCAACAATGAACTCACGCCTCATCATTGTGTTCGTACTTCAAACTCCGCCTCAGCTACAACTTCAGCTATTGCCTCAACTTCAGCCTCAGCTGCACATTGTGTTCCAGCTTTAAAGCATTCTTAAAAAATATATCTTTATTATATTCTTAAAATGTCTGGTCCTGGGTGGGGATTTATTTATGGCCTAGATTCGTTTCGGACTACTATCTTGAAAACATAGTGGCTTCTTATGTTGTATATTCATAGCGAATATTTTTGTTGTATATAAGATTTATTTAAAAACTTTTATTTCTATGAATGCCTTTAAACTATTTTTCCCAAAAAAAGACACAATTTTGCAACATATTCTTAATAAATTTACAACAATTTCTGAAATGAAAAAAATCTTAAAATATTATAGCACAGGACTTTCAAGTGCTACTTCATATTTTACCACTTGATACGAAAGCTCTTGAATATATTTTGCATACATATGTAAGAGTATGAACAAAATATCACAACTACTTAAAACATATAAAAACACATCTATACAAATTGGCAAAATGAAAAAAGTAACCCACACAAACACACACAGTACTACATGTTAAATGCTCAAATGTTAATTTCGTATATTGTTTTTCATTTACTTGCACCACAACAACTAATACAAAAAACAACTACAATTGAGAAACAACTTCTACAAAGTGCACTTTAAAATACTAATACATACCCATGTGCAAGAAATAATTTTATAGATTTTTTTTAAATAAAAGTTTAATACACATACGAGTACATATTGAAATAAATCAAGTATATTTAAGCAAAATAAATTTAAATGAAACCCAACAAATTTTAATAAATATATAAAAGTTGTGGCAGAAAAAAATAAAAATCTTGCAATATGAGTATTGGGAATTTTAAGTTGCGAAATGTATTAATGGTGAATTAAGTCAAATTTCAAATAGTTTTTTTGAACAGTTTTTTTAGTATAGTTTCTATTTCCTTATTTTTTTATTATTAAATATTAAACACAAGCGAATTATGAATTCAAAGTTCAAAACTGAAAAAAATATATTTATTTATTGCCAGCTATAGCGAAATTATTATACTCATACAGTTTGTTTATTTGATTAGTTCAAACTTAATAAAATCATTTATTCTTCAGCGAATATGGTCTCTACTACAGCGTGGTACTATTTAGGATTTATTTGAATATTATTATTAAGTCATATATTATATATTAGCTTAAATTTTTCGTCTTTACCACAATAAATTTGAAAAATACCTTAATGTACAATATATAAAATGATGCACCAGTCTTTACTGGGTATATTGTTATGATCAAACTCTTATTATTATACGTAAGATTTTGAAGATCGAACAATATTCTCACATTATTCAGTGGGCCAATTGCGGATAATAATTCACACACTACCATCTATATTGGTGACCGATTTATTATCTGACTGTGGGAAGCATAGATGAATGCTAGCGGATGCGTCACAGGTTGAAAATAGTGGTAAGTCCCGTAGATATGCTGCTTTATACAGTCACAGACAACTATCGATTTCGAGATTAGAATCTCAGAGGGATATCGGAATGCAACGATCTGCACCAAAATTCTGAGTGTCATTGATACTCAAAATGACATAGGGAGTCATTGGCGCCATTCAAAACCAATAGCTACTGCCGGTTGTCTGCCAGCAGGTGTCTGTTCTTGCATCATGCGGCTCGCCATATAAACGTGTTCGGATGCTCTTCGTGCTAGTCTGGTAGGCTTTGCTAGCACCCTTAGCACCAGGCTAGGATGCTTTGGAGCACAATCCGCTAATAATCCATAGTTGAAATGATTAATGAGATCGTAATGGAGGAAGAAAGAGAAGTACAACTGGATACGATTCTATGCACCTTATAGGCACAATAGGAATTAATATACATATATATTATATTAAGTGGCAGATTCAGAGATCAAATACCAAAGGCTGTTTTTTATTATAGTATTTAATTCTAACTTAATTTAACATTCTGTTAAAAGCTGTAAGTAATACAAATATATTTGCTGGTGCACAGTTAAAAAATGGAGATAGACGGTAGTATTTACATTTATTCTGTATGTCAGTGCAAGATTTTTTACCAGTAAGTGATAAAAGAAATTTATATATTATATGTTTTATGTATAAATTGAATGTTTTATAGAGGAGTTATTGATATTTTATATTTATTGTGATATATATTTAATTTAAGGATATTTTTCTTTTGTGTGTTCAACTATTTAAACTAATTTTAACGATTTCTTTATATTAAAAAATCTCTCTTCACACATCTCCAAGGGTCAAATTTTAACGGATAATTAAATGCTGACTTCCGAACTTCAAACTCAGACAGAATTGTGTACTATTCTTTGATAAGGAATAGAAGAAATCCATCTATATTTGTTATACATATCTAAACGTATGAGTGGTATATATTTCACAATATTACTCATACGTCTAAGTAATATCAATATACAAGGATATTGGCTAGAAAAATTTTTAGGACAGGCAAAAGTTGTGAAGACATTCAAAACTGCCAAACTTTTTATATCACATTCAACAAAATTTCAAGATGTTAAAATATTCCTTTTACTAACTTAATAATTTACTCAAAGGATTATAGGCCTTTCTGAATTAATGTATATGGTGTACAAAGGTACGACTTACCTATTGATTAATAAATACTTATTATTGAGAATGTGATTGTGTGTTTTCCTTCGCAATGTTTATATGTTATAAATGCTCTTCACTGACTAATTTCTTGTGTAAGGAAGAATAGGATGTTGTTGCTACAGCTATTTTTACTATTAGCGTCCTCAGTTAGTGTAGAAATGTGAAAAATACATTTTTGTTTTAATAAACCTAAGTATACTTCTACTATGTATTTTTTTATTCTATATACACACATGGAGGAAGTTGTTATTGCTTAGAAGATAATTTAAAAAAAAATTCCTTTTCTAATATTAGAGTGTATGTAAGTTAGATACAGTATTATATTATTGCAATACTATTGCTGTGTTTATAACATTTTATTGGATTATAAAGCAGATTTTCATAAAAATTTTGATTAATAATATAGAAAGAAAAGATCAAAGATATTTTGCATGAATATAAAATATAATATTCAAAAACCTTTTTCATAACATTTTTAAAGGGTTGAATGGAGTATAAAAAAATTTTATACAGAAATTTATATTGCAAACATTTCATAAATTATTATGAATAAACCAGGAATTATTGGTTTCCTTAATAAGAAAGCCCCTAGAGTATAGTATATACAAAAGAAGGATGTTTACTTTGAATTTACTGAAGCGAACTATTTCAACTACGAGAAGAGTTTAATAATTTTGCAATCTCTTACATAAAAATTTGTTTCTTTGTTCTTGGAACCACCTTTAAGATCATGCCATATATCTGTTCTAAAGTTTTTTATTTCCTTCAAATGAGAATATTTTGCTACGTTCTAAAAAACTTTTGTTCCTCGTAATGTCCAAATTTCATACCAACTAGCTGAATTTGAAAAGCTAGAAAGAGAAAAATGTACTAAGTACGCCCAATTTACATATATTTAAGATAGTATTTTTTATAAAGAGAAGTAGGACCCAGGCAACAAATGCCTACTACTAAGATCTTACTTCTTTTATAAAAGGGATAGTAAAGGTTGACCGCGGCTACGTAACAAATGTTTCATAACCTGGGTCCAATTTGGGCATACTCTCTCCAATATATAGGCCGGTATCTCACGACTAAATTCTTCAGTATTGGCTTCCAATGCATCAAATGTTGCTTTCCTGTCCCATTAGATATAACCTTTAGCATAGTCCTACAAAAAATAGTCTGAAAGCGTTAAATCTTGCGATCTAGGCGGCCAATTGACCAGCCCCAAACATAAAATAAACTGTTCACCAAACTGGCCTCTCAATTGGGCCAATGTTTTGTTGAGACCACATCTCAGCCAAGTCCAGCTCTTTTATTTTGGTAAAAAAATTTTTATATATCACACGGTAGCGCTCGCCATTCACAGTAACATTACTGCCTTCAACGTCTTTCATAGATTATGTTCTAATGATGCTACACTTCACACCAAATACGGCAATTTTGCTTGTTCACGTATCCATTCAACCATTATTGACCTTCGTTACTGAACACAATTTTCAAATGTTGTCGATGACTTGTCCAGAGCAAGGATCGAACCCACGTTCTCAGTCATAAATTGTTTTGTATACAACACGTTAACTGCTTCCCAGCACCCTCAACAAATATGTGGACCCTGTGTGTTGTATCGATTGATCAGCAAATATCTTTTTATTAGATCAGATCGTTTTTGTTTCAAATCATTATTTAATCTACCCAAATTCGCTGAATAATATTGTACTTCGTCCAACAAAAAAAAACTTTTCTTTGGTGCACATTCAGCCAAAGAAACATACTATTTTGATGTATTTATATTGTGCTATAGTGTATTGCGATAGATTTAGTAATAAAACAGTGCAAAATATCGTAGTACTAAACACTTTCTAGAATTGGTCTCACAGTTGTGCTTACGGTCGAGTATGAGCAATCGCAGCAACCGTCGTGCGGACAACTTTTTGAGATCCTAATATTTATGACGATTTTGATGTTGTACTAACTTCAACTGAGATGTCTAAAGCATCAGCTACCATACGAACTTAATTTTTCTGATCGTCATGAATATTACCGATTTTATCTAGCTTGAAGGCTCTTTTGTGGGACCTGAACATTCGGCATAATAGATATTGGTAAAACTGGAGCAGAACTCAGTAAACCATTTTTAAGCCATTGCTCCATTACTCCATTTTTGTTAAAACCAACGAGGTTTTCTCCTTTCAGCGGCTGTCACAAATAAAAAAATAATACTAATAATAGACACAGAGGTCCACTAACAGATAACAGCTACCGTTCACAATATTGTATTGAAAATTTTTACGCTGCACATGAAAAAAGCCAAAGAATTATAAAACTTCCTTCGTATTCTTATTTACATTTATTTATGCAGGATTAAGTGATTTTATATACAAACAACAATATTTTGTGCATATTATATACTCCTACTTGGTTAAAAATATTTTTTTTATAAATTAAAGTATTCTTATGTACTTATACTCGTATATACATAAGAGAATAAGAAAATCAAATCAAATTACAAATTAAAAGCTTCGGAACATTAAAAATTACCAATAATTTTTTTCAAGAGCATTAGCCTTCAGGTAATTAATGCCTACTACTCAAAGTGTTACTTCTTGTGTGAAAGGGATAGTGGTAGAGAGGGCAGGTGGTGAAAATCAGAGAGAGCATTTTTTGTTTATTTTTCTATAGCAATATTGTAGCGCCACTAGTGTTGTGTAGACGAATTAGCTTCCTAAAGCTATTTTGTTAATTATTTTACTTAGCCGACGATTCTGCTAGTATTGCCGACCAAAGATTTTCTCTATAAAAATTTTTAAGATTTTATTAAAATTTGCTCCACAAAATGGGACCAAAAACACTAAAAAATTGTGTATTAGTAATAATTTATATAGCCCAGATATTCAGTTTTAAATAAAAATTTTCATTAGTGTTTTCCATATAAATTTTTAAGACTGCTTTTACCATATAAAATTATTTACTATTACACAAAACCTTTTGCTTGAACAAATGCAAAAATAAAAAAAGTGTTATTTATTGCTTGTAGTCAAAAGGGGCTTAAAAGGTTTCCAAAAAATAATTTATATATCAATATATGATACACATCATTTGGTGTGAGTAGGCTTTTATTTATCATAAATTCCTTATTTGACTAATGTAGACTCTCATACTCCCTTAGTGTACTTAACTATATAAAATATTAAGTTATAAAAAAGGCATACTCGTGCGGTTTTATTTGGAATAAATATGCTTTTAATTTGCATTTTACTAGCACGCACGCAAAACGAAAAAAGGTCCCAAAACAGGATGACACATCCTTTTTTCTAAACATGATGTCAATGATGCCCAGAAAATAAGAAAATATTTTAAATTTTTATAACAAATTTAAAGCTCAATTAATTTTAAACTTTATTGATATTTTCAAAGGAAATGTATTTTACACTATGATTTATAAGCCTCTCTAGGGAGAAAATTTTTGTTTTGAATTTGTTTTCATGTGGCAGCATGATGACAGTCGAAAGCTTATAAGTGCACAAGTATCTATTTATGTTTGAATACATAGAAATTTATATTTAATATGTATGTATGCATGATTTCTTGAAAAAAAATACCTTAAGGAAATCAATAAATGGAAAAAATATATTAAATCACATTCATCAATTTGTTGTAGAAGCATATTGACATATTCTGGAAAAACATTATATTTTAGACGAGTGATTGCTTCATTGACATGTTTAAGTCCTTATTTATTCAAAGGACTTTTTTAAGTTGCCAATAAACACATTAATACAGATCACATAATGGTTCAATGGAAAATGTATTGTGTATACATTTATTTGATTAGGATCAACTAGAAAGGTTTACAATAATGAATAGAGCAAATTTTATTTGTAATGCCGGCTTGTTTTTAACAAAAGCAGAAACAGGATACATGTGTAAATAATAAAATAATATAATAAAATGAGAGTTTCATATTGTACGATCTAAAATTTGTTAAATTAATTCTCAGTGGTAAACTATATGGTAGCTGTTCTAAATATTTTTTTCTCTCACATATAGTGTGACTTTGAAGTAAGAATCTGAACGGGACACTATTTACTTTAATAAGGTATTGGCAGTTCTACTACAAATGCAACAGTATAAAACAACATACATTGTTTTTGTGGAATTTATTAAGCAAGTTTTCAAATTTGGCTTTAGAAAAATTATAAGGTCAAAGGAATTTTTTCTACACAATTTTAAATTTATTTTATTTAATATTTTATTTTTTATCCTTATCGCTGAGTATATGCCTGCATTTCACTGGCATTAACCAAATCATCAGTACCCTTTAGCTAAATCATGTTTGAAAAGCATTCAAGTCCGTATACTTATACCAAATACTATAAATACTATACGGGAATCCAAGCAGAACTTAGTTATATTTTTCTCTTTGTAATTTACAATATATATAAGTATAATAGCTTTAGAAAGCTTTTGTAAAAACACAACACGACACACAATTATAATCGACTGGCTTTTTTTTATTTTTATTTTTACGCTTTTATACAATTAATAATAAAAATAATTATCAAATTTGTTATTTGATATATTCATTTTGCCTTATAATAACAAACAACAAAATTTTGATAAACAACTTTAATAAATTTCTTGTGTGTTGCTGATCTAGTTGTGTTTGCCTTTTATTTCTTAAAATTTTTTTTTAATTAATTGGAAAGATATCTTTAACATTTTCACATAAAAAACTCAATTAACATTAGAAAAATTAGGAAACACAATAGCAACTTTGTAGATTTTTATTAGATTGTCAAACTATAAAAGAATCTTTCAAAATTCTGCAAAACACTTCTTTAAGGAAAAGAGAAAAATATTAGAAATTCTATTCAGGCGTTTTTATACAGCGACCTCTTCTTCAGTAATTACTTCTCTATAATGCGTTAAACACGTTCGAGACAGCAGGCTACCGACTACAACCTGTCAAAAATATAATACATGTGAATGAATATTTTCTTCACAACTGCACGGCTACAAGACCACAGGTTGTTGTTCTTGCTACTTTTTTCGTGTAGTCAAATTAAACTATTTTTCTATTTTTGTTGGCTACAAAACAAAAACAGTGTTGACAATATAACAAAATATGTAAAACAAATTACCGATTAGAAATATTTTTTATTGCAAAATAAAAAAGAAAATTCTAAAATTTGTACATATGTTATAATATATGATATGCATCAAGAATTTTTCAATAAATAAATTTATTTCTTTTATTGTTATATATCATATTGACTAGAGCCAAAAATACCAACATTGTTGAAGATTTCAAAAAAAAAAAAATCACAGAATAATAGCCCTTTTTAACATAAAAAATTTTAGTGTAATTTCTTTAGGTGCTCTCTCTTGATTGCGGAGTTACGGCGTTCAAAACTTTAATATATTACTGATCATAAATCCTACAATATATAACGAATAGGCTCTCAAACTTTTTTAAGATATTTTTTTTTGAGTTGTACGGGACTTGTCCCATGAAAAAAGGGAACTTTAAAAAAGCGCTAAATATGCACCACTGTAATGAATTGTTGCAACAGCTGTTTACTATGTAGCTGTCGTGGTGGCTACAGGGCCACCTTTGTAGTCGTATAGCCGTGTAGCCTGCTATCTCGAATGTATGTAATGCATAAGGCTAAGGAAATTTATACAGGGCAATATGAAGCGACTTAAGTGTAAGCTATAGAAATTCGACTTAATCTACCATTGTAGACGAAGCGAAAGTAGAATATTTTTAGCAAGTTGACGCAGCAAAAATATAATTGCGAATACAAATAAAATAAAAGTTTTTGGAAGGTATTACATCAGATACTTTGGTTAAATAAATATTAAATTTTTTTGTAATGTAGTCCACTCGCTTTTAGTTTATTTATCTATACTTTGAATGTGATATGAATACTAACATTAAGTTTTGCTTTAAAGGTGGCACATAAGTAAAATCTTAGCTCAACAAACAATCTTGTGCGCTTGTTAAGTTGGAAAAACTGTTTTTATTGTTTTCATTCAAAGGTTCATAAAAAAATTCAATAGCATGTGGAACCGGAGATTAAAAAAAAACTGCGTATTATGCCTGTTCCAAAAACTGTAAAAAATTTCCGAATTTACATTACTTTTTTCAAGTATCATACAAGAAAATTGCTCATGATTATTATCATTTTATCATCTCTCCTCTCTACACTATACCTTTCACAAAATAAGCAACACCTTATGGTAAGTAGTAGGCATTAATTGCCTGACTATTACCTTTCTTAAAAAATTAGTAAACTTCTACCCTTATCCATCCTATTAAATTGTTTCTTAAACAATCAAAAGTTTCCAAGTTTATCATTACTCGCTATACAGTCATTGATTGTGACACTTGTGTCTTATTTAATTAATAATCTAAACTTTTGACTCTTGCATTAAATATAATAATTGAATTGAAAATATAATAATTGAGTCTATAATAAGATGTTTTTACTTTATGTTTTACTTGATTCATTCTAAAGATAATTTTATTCAAATTTATCTGTATATAATAAAAGGAATACACCACCTCCAATATCGTTTGGTTATAATTGCTTTGCCCTTAACCCTTCTCTACCAATTCAATAAGACGACAACCTAGAAAAGTAATCTT
This sequence comes from Germaria angustata, assembly GCA_963681545.1. Classification (NCBI taxonomy): domain Eukaryota; kingdom Metazoa; phylum Arthropoda; class Insecta; order Diptera; family Tachinidae; genus Germaria; species Germaria angustata. The sequence continues at coordinate 104,496,131 of OY812999.1, read as the reverse complement.
TAATTTATAAAGCTTGACCTTCATTATTCATGTTCTACAGTTTTTGCAAAATACATATTGGAATTTCCACACGCAAAGATGTTACCTGCTACCCTTCCTTTGAAATGCACAATCACCTTAATGACTAAGTTTTTGGCAAAGTGACTGCTCTAGTATTACTTAATGAGTTTTGTGCTTCTAAAGCTTTTTTTATCTACATCATATATATATATAAAATTTCCTGAAGAAGAAAAAACAAAATATTTACTAATTTGCTAGGTCAGTTAAGAGCTTAATGTATTTTAAACCTTTTCTAATTAAGATTTTTTTGTATTTTCAATTTATCTAGTTGAGGCAAGATGAAAAAACATTAACTTTTTCTAAGTATCCTTTGCAACTTTTATTACTATTACGCCAAAAAGCTGTTTGTATTATGTATTATCGTATTTGAATTATTTAGCTAAATACAACATTGCTATTTTTTTGAGCAACTAAGACTTAATTGTCTAGTTGAGCTTAAGTGTAATTATACATATACTAGAGTTTTTGCATGCAAATATCAAAAAGAAACAAAAGATAGAAATAAAGGCAGGAAAATTTAATGCGAATATACTTTTAACACAGTTTTATTAAATTATAAAAAAGAATTACATGCCACATACGAGTATAAGGCACTTTTTGAATATGTCAAATTACTTTTGCGTCTTTATAAACTGGTAATAGTAATGAGCAATTACTTTTATTAAATTTTTTTATTAAAATTGAATAATTTCTATATAAATGATTTTCCTCCACTTCTATAACTCTCATTGTAGTTGGTATTAGTTATACTAAAACTCACTTTAGAATATATTAACTTAGATATATTAAAATGTTTTACACATACTAAAAAAAATATATACATGATACATGTATTCATATAATGCTCTTTAATAGTTTTAAAGACATTGAACATATAATTTAAATGACCTTTTAAATTAAAATTAAACAAGGTTTACTAAATAAATGAACAGGTACTGATGCATATGCAGGAAAGTAGATGTTGAACAACCACTTCCGTTTCCTGGTAGTATACACAAAAACACACCTTCTCATACATTAGAACATACAACATCACACTTAAATTGAGCGTAGCTAAATACTAAACCGCACACTTTCCCTGTCATGTCCCTCTAGTCACACAAACCTGCCATTAGTGACAACAACTATACTAGCAACAACTAACCGTAAAGGTACATACGAGTACAGCCATTATATCTATCAATATATGAAAATCTATTCACATGCTTCCATCTATCTATTCAGTTGAGTACTTTTTAACTTATCAACTCATTTCCTGTGACTTTTTTGTCGTGCTCATTGAAGCTGTTGTTGTTCAGTGCAGTTGATGTGTACGTGTGTGTGTGTGTTTTTATGTGGCTGAAACTGTTGTAATTTTAGTTATTGTAACCCTTGCTGCTGCGCCTGATATTGCCTTTATTGCTATAGTTTATTTTTGTATTCTCTTTATGATATGAGTGATTTTTTAGAGCTATTTCTCTCCCACATTTCCTTCTATATCCCACATATGTTTTTTAAGCATAAGTAAAACCTAAAACGTGTAGGATATTCTTCGTTGTATGTATAAGGGTTTATCTTTGTACATGCAAAACATATTTGCCCATATACTGGTAAGTATGTAAGGAAGAATTCACACTTGAGGCATGAGTTTAATTCTTGTAAAATTTTAAAATATTGTCCTTTACGTGGCTATTAATAAAATAGTTGGTCCTGAAATGTTTTTTTTTATGGAGGTAGGGAAGATAATTATTATTCAAAATAATTCCTACTAGAAAGTTTATTTATATCGCATGAGTGTCGTAATGAAAACCTTTTCAAGTTGCAAAAATAATTGCTGCGAATATAATATGTAAAAAAGCTTACATTTATTTTCAACTTCCTTGATTGATTTTAATGTCCTTTTATTATCATATTTTTTATATAATACTGATTTTTATTGGATCTTTTTTATCTCCTTTATGCCAATTATCTAGATCACTTCTTACTGGAGCATAACCATTAAGTTGATCCAAAAAAATTTTTTTATTTTTATTTTCATTGATGCATAACTTGAAAGGGTATGGGGCGAAGTATATTTGAGATTTTTTTTAGAATTTTCGGAAGAGATCGCTCAAGTCAAACTTTTGCCAAAAATCGGTTTTGACTTCCGTTATTTTCATTTTTCTTTTCAAAAACTACGATTTTTTAAATTTTGAGGAAAAAGCTTAAAAGAAAAATGTCCAGGCTTTATTTCTATGTGCAAAAACTATATGTCTTCGCAAGACATTTGTTTATTTAGGTACCCTACATTACAATTTTTTGTAATTTTTTCATAAATTTTGTAAATAACGCTTTATAACTTTTAAAATTTCTATAAAAATTAAAAAAAAGCAATGATGCAGTTTGAAAGACAAATTCATTTTAAATAATAGTACACGCAAAGATAAGAAATGGTTATAATACTTATAATTTTAGACTATGACTTATGATTATGATAGTGACCACATCAAATGTATAATTTTCTTCATTTGATCGACTTGAAATTAGTTCGAGTATTTTCTTGCTCTTGCACATGAAGAAAACATTGGCGCAATTGATCTAGCTGTTGCAACAATTTTATGGACTAGAATTGATATCAATTTGGACTATTTTCCTATTTAGTAGATAAAAGTTTTTGGCGAACACAATTGTATGATTTGCTTTTAAGGTCCTTAAAGGGGTCATATCTCTGGTTTTGTGAAACAATTCTTATTCTACATTACTTTTTTCAGGACTATATGTTTTATAAGTAAAGGAACAGTCGTAAGCCTTACAATAGAAAGTTCCGCTTATAATTCGAAAAACAATTTGGATTCTCGTTTTCGAGGGTTTCTATTGCAAAAACGTTTGCCATTTAAGTTGCATTATTTTTTAAATTAATTTTGTTTTTAACCTTAAAGCTTTAGGAGAACTATAGATCTAATCAAATCACTATTTTTCCCCCTTTAAACTTAAACAGTTTCCTAAAAGTGCACCCTCTATAAATAGACTATTTTTCATTATGAAATATCATTATCTTTAGCACTCTTAACGATTGCGGAACAAGTGATATATTTGACTAGCGGACCAGGCGAACTTCGCCTCGCCCCAATTTTAAGCCTTCAGACAAACTTTCTATTTTTTAATTTGAAAAGCCATTAAGAAATAATTTCAAACAAAATTTCATACAAAAACTCGATTTTCGATTTTTCAAATTTTCCGACTTTTCGGGAGGGATTTTCCGGAGGGATAAAAACCCTCTCTTCGAAAATACGAACAACTGACAAAAAGTTTTACAGAAATTCGCCAAGCTGTTCTCATTTTATAAATTATTGGATTTTGCCACGACCCTCCGTCCACAGACCGAAAATAAAAAATCACAGTGTCACCCGCCCGAGTATTCTGAAGGTTCCCTGAAAATTTCGTCAAAATCGGCCCAGCCGTTTTGGAGCCATTACGTTACATACATACATACATACATACATACACACATCCAATTTTATATATATAGATTATATGAAAGATTCAGTTACAAATGGCAGTTTTATTAATTATTATTATATTATTACTAAGATTTTCATATCTAAATAATTAGTTATTGGCTTTAGGATTAGGAATATAATCAAATAAATGAATAAAGAAAGGAAAAAATTAAATCAAATGAAATTAAAGCAAATGAAAATGACCTTTTATCAAAACAAATGCACTTTAGAAATAATTTTCCATCTACTCGCCAATTTTAGGAACCACTTTCCTGGTTGAAGAAAGTATCTCTATTACAGCAAAATTTTTTTAAACATTACAAAATGTATTGAGATTTTAACAAAACTATGATTTATCATTTTTAATTTTTAATATTCACCTGTAAGTGAATTTTTGTCTGCTAAACCATGTCTAGGTAGTGCGAAAAAATGTATGAAAAACAATTATAAATTTACATTAGATTTTTCACACATAAGAAATCACAAATCTAAGTTTCTCAATTCCTGTTCAAAGTTATTTTTGCCTCCTTGTGAACATCAATTTATTATTTAAGTCACTTATTTTTTCCCCTTCTTTTTATATAATTACACTTTTTAATTTTGTGTTACTGAATTCAATGCAGCATTTATTTTCTCATTTTAATTCACATTTATTCTTTTACTCTTTTCTTATTAACAGAAGCCCTTTTCCCAATTTTAGTACTGCATTTGGGAATCATAAATAACTGACTTTATATCTAATATATTTCTCGCCCCTGTCAATTTTAAAAATAAGGTCAATTGTTATTTACTACGAGGTCTAACCTGAATATTAAACATGTCGTTACTATGTTGGCCACATTTCTATTTGCAAGCGTCTAGAAAAGGTTAATCTATAAACTTTAAAAATTATTCGAATACATTTGGCTTTTTGTAAACGTCTTTAAAAAAGTTTGGTCAATTTGGTAAAAGTAAAGGCCAGATAGTTGTAAGTGCTGTGCTGGTAATAATCTTGTCAAAATACGAATCTTGTGGAAAAATAAATTTGTTAAATATTTAGAATTTTGTTCAAAAGATGTGTGTTTGAAATTTTTCTTTTATAATAAAAATGAGCATAAAATTTGTATGTAATAAAAAGATTTTAGAATTTTAAAGCCTTTCTTCCGATACTTTACTTTTATTATTTGCAAATAACAAAAGTGTATGCAAGACAAAATTGTTTAGGTCAAGATGTAAAGAGTGCACAGTGGGCTGCACCACAAGGCAAAAGTAAATGTAAGGTTTCTTTTTTGATTGCACAATGCAGTATTAAATATTATAATATAAGTCTTACTTTGTCATAGTAACAGAAATGATTTTAGAGGATTTCAATAAGGACAAGTCTTCTAGACCAAGTGGTGATCTTAAAGCAGTGCGTTTCGATGCTTATTCCACCACGAGCCAAAATTTTCAGCATTCTGTAACATGCTATTAATTTTTCATGTGCTGGAAGCTGTTAAACTTCATCACCACCTGACACTCCTCTTAGAGAAATGTTGTGATTCCATTTAACATTTTAGCAAGAGCAACATATGTCCCTCTGCCGTATACAGCAAACTGTATATATTCATCAATAAATAAATACCTGTGACGACTGTACTGTATATATTGGCCTCACATGATCTCAAATGTGGACCTCTTAAGAATCCTGGCAGTGAACCCATAAGAAGCGAAACAAAATGACAGAAGTGGCGCTTGACAGGGCACACTCTTTGCAAACCCGAAGACGACATAGCAAAAATAGCTTTTGAGTGAAACTCGTAGGGTTCGCGACGTCGAGGTACACCAGGCAGGCACAGAGGAACATGGTAATCAATAAAACAACTGTCGGAAAACCAAGGGCAGTGGACTGTGTTTGTTCCGCCTTATGTTCCGACGAGTTTCTTCATAGATCGCATAATAGGTATAATCTGATCAGTTACCAATTTGTCGTATTTTAATATTAACTAAAAATTATAAAAAAGTTAATTTTTTTAACTTAAGCTTTCCTTTGGTTGCGTTAATACCAACTCATCAGTAGACTTCAATTGTCATGTTTGAAAAGCGCACAACCTCGTCTGATTATGGAAAAACATAAAGGAGTTGGAGAAGCGACACCAGAGAATTCTCTACTTTCTTTAAAGTTTTTTCCTAGTCTCAGCACAAAGCATATACTTGCATTGAGAGTCATGACCTTAGTGCTGCTCAAGACAAAATAATATATTTCGAAATAGTTTGGAATGATGCTAATGTGCTACACTAACCCACAAAAATTATGAAATACTGAACAACTGTATTAAATCAGTTAGTTTTTATTAGTTCGCCAGCATTATGATGGAAAGTGCAATAAATTTTATATGAAACTTTATTTTGATTATCGCCGCAGAAGAGCCACTGTGTTGCAAGACCGAGCGATATACATAACCGTGGACGGCAAACGAAAATATTTTTCAAAAATCGAATTTTAACATGCATAAATTACAACATACTTCTAATTCTGTCATTGCTTTTTCTCTCAAGAGTTATCGAGATGTGATTTGTAGAAAGTTAGAAATAATATGATTTTTGTAATTATAAATTATATATAATTATTTTACATTTTTATATTGTGAGGAACGGCAAGGGCCAAGCTAATATATATGGGGGTCGTAGCAAAATTCATAACATTTATTTTTTTTCTTACAAGATTATCAATGTGCTTTTGCATTTTAGCTAACGATATGTCTTTGTATAATCTTGATTTCTAAAAATATCCATAAAAATTCTTGCTCTAATACTTTTTTAAACAACTTTTATTGATTTTTTTTACATTGGCTATAAACTTTAAATTCTATTTGAAGAATTTAGGGTTTTTCTCCTTTTTTTGTCGTAAATAATCAATATTTTAGATTTTCTTTTAGAAGTTTCAATTTATAAATATTTATGATTTTCAAAACTCAATGCAGAAAAGCATTTAAAAAAATTGACTAATTTTTAAATCTTGCCTGGGGCGAAAAGTTGTTTTTCTGTACACAGGTGCAATATATAAAAAATTTATTTTCAAAGTGAAAACACACAAAATAAACATGAACAACTTAAATAAATATATAAATTTATAACTTTAAAGTTAAAAATTTTTCCATATACAAATTTAACTTTTTTATCTCCCTGCCAAACAAGGCCAATATATGTAAATATCCATACGTACGCAGTATTTAAGTAAAATTACAGAGAAAGAAAAATAAATAAACAGGCTTAATAACACAACAGTTTAAAAAAAAAAACTTTATAATCAATATTTTTTATGTGGCTGTTTTTGTCGAGTGAATTTTTCTTTGTGTATATTTTGCCTTGGAAAAAAATTCATTTCTGTTTTGCTTTCAGTTTTATGTTTTTTTATAACGTCAGTTGAAAAATTATGACACATACGTATGTGTATGTGTGTGTGTGTGTACAGTGGCAAGTTATTTTGTGATTCCTTTCTGTCATATGTATAAAGTCGTGTTGTCCTATAATGGCTGTAGCTCTTAACTTTTACCAAATAACGACGAGAAAAAGTTTGCAGTTTTAACTTTTTTTCTGAAAAATATTTACTATTTTACAATGGTTTTGTTTGTTTATTATTATTTTTATATATATTTTTTTGAGTAAAAATATCAAATGTCTGTTTAAGTCCAATATAAGACCTTTATTCCAATTTGTTGAATGACACAGACATTTTTTGGCAAGTCTTTATTAGCCATTAAAGTAAAAGTTCATAACCTAGATTAAGGTCCATGACTGTCATATTAGTAATCCGATGTTGGAATGAGAAAACATTTGTGGAAATGAATATAATTTTTAAATTTTCGCTTAAATTTTATATGATCTATGATTGTGGAAAAACCTTTATTTAGAACAAAAAAAAAAAAAGTTCTCTCCCTTAAAGTAAATGTATTTTGACCTTTTACATATAATGGTAATTACTTGGAAATATGCAATAAGAGGCCACCTTTTGAAAGCAAAAATGCTGCTAATAAAATGAGATTAACATTTTTTTTACACTCAATTAAATGTTTTTTTAATACACATAAAAAAAGATAATTCTGTGGAAAATTTTATTGATCCTTTTTGATATCCAGACAAACTTTGATATTTCCCAGAGCTTAAATTTATTACAAGTATAGAGTGTAGAGCTTGTGTTACAAATCAGTTATAATAGCTGTGGAGCCTTTTTGTATATTTAAATTTTTTGCCTCCAAATTAGACCGGATTTTGCTGGCCAATTTACGAGAGAGAACCATGTTTTCAAATTAATCACTCAGCAGCAAAATTTTGAAATAAAATCGTGCAAGTTTAACAAAATCCCAAAAAAAGATTTTTTAAACTATTTGATAAAAAAAATTACCTACATCCGTTTAATTTCTAACTCAAATCTTGCAATTTTTGGCACAAAACTTAATTTTTTTTTTAACTTTTTCCAAAAATCTCAAAAATCTTATTCTTAAAATTGATATCTTAAATCCTTAACTTTTCATGAATATATTCTACATATATTTTTTAGATTAAATATATTACTTAGATATGATTTGATAGAAATAATTAAAAATCCCAAAATATACAGTAAATTAATTATGTTTTTTTTAAGAATAGTGTAACAGTTTTTGACTTTTAAAGAAGAAACTATAAAATTTTAATTTTCTTTAAAAAACGCAAACTTAGAAAACATATTTGTTTGAAAATTTTTATACGAAAAACTTTGAATTATGATTAGAAGTTGCTGAACTCTTCTAACTCTTTCTGAATACAACACACACCCCAACTAAATTTGCAAGTGCCCTTACACCTAAACAGCATTAATGGAACTAAGCAGCTGGTTAATTTGGTCAATATAATCAGTTATTAGAAATGCAAATGAATATAAAAATAGTTTTAAGATGTGATGATTAAAATTTTTTCCTTTTCAGTTTCTTTAATCAGTTGTTGTTCCAGCTAAATAGATAATTGGTCTGCTTCAGCAGGTCCTAGAATAATGAAGCTGCCATTTGTCGTTGCCTTGAAGCAACAAACTCTGAGTATTTTAGTGTAGTGGCGAGGAACGTTATCCTCTTTTCCACGGAGAGGGGAGTTCAGGGGACTTCTTGGATAGATTTTTTAGTATTAAAACTCGAAAATTTTTATCCTCTGCCAGGGAACGAACCTGGGGCAATTCGTTTTGTAGGCAATCACTTTAACCACCATACAACGGTACCACCACCAGTTTTATACTTATAAATCGCATATTTTTCTTATTGGTTATGCATATAAATAACAGAGTGAAGGCATCCATGTGCGATTTTATAATATTTAATTAAAAATACAATTCTAGGAGACAGTTGATTTAATTATGAAAAAGAATTTGCCTTCACTATTTCGAAACAAATTATATTATGGGAGATATGAAAATTCGTAATGTAAATGTGCTTGACTTTACGAAGGACCTCTAAGGGGAAGTTGTAAGAAAGGAAGTTGTATGAGAGGAAATTAAGGACTTAAATATGTTAAGTTAGAGCAATAATATTAAACGTCACAAGATTCTTTAATTGATCATTTCAAGTAAAGGATCTTTCTAAGTTTTGTAGCATTACTATGGAAGATAAAAGTAATCTGGTTTATGTATGTCCTTTATGGATAATATTATTGTTTAAATAATACAGTTTGAAATAAATGTCCTTGCACTATTTGTTAGTGTATTAAATTGTAGCATAATACTTTTTTGTTTTAACTTTCACCTTTTAAGAGAAAAGCTTCTGTTCTTATTATGTTGTTTCCACACTTCATATATATATTTTTTAATGATAAATGATTTATAAAATTTACCTTAATTATTATTAAATTATTTACAATTGTGTTCATGAAAGCTATTCCTTTTAAGCACCATTTATTTTCTTCTTATTCCTTAAACAAATTAACTTCGGTAAGTCATTTACTTTCCAGTAAATCTTTTGCCAGATTTTACCCAAAAAGTTTATTATACCAATTTGTTGCTACTAAATCAATATCAGTTGGAAAACATAAAAGTTAAAGAAAGATTGAAGAAATAATCAGGTAAGAAATAAAAGTTTAACATGAAAATGTTATAATCGCATTGTTATTTCACTTTAAATTGTTAACTTAAGCAACACATGTGTTGGACAATGGACACTGTACTTACTATTAACTGATGACTACTGGCACCCATAATGCGACGTTGATACTACTAGTCTAGTACAATAACTACAAGCATATGAACGCACACATACATATTATAAAAATAGCACTAGTAAAAATTTTGAAAGCTTCTGCAATCTGTACCCAAAGAACTATTGCCATGATGAAAATCAAAGGCACAACTAAACCCTTCATTGGCCTTCGTACACTAGTAGGTAGTGTACTAGACTCGTAGTGCGAAGGTCGCAGGTTCGAACACAACAAGCCTTTCACTGGCTTAAGTGTATGTCGTATTACATGGGCTATCACACCCCTCTAATCAACCTAACCTAACCTAACCTAAACCCTTTCGGTGCAAGTGATAAAAAAGGAATTTCACTTCACATATTCCTTCATTAAAAAGTATTGTTTATATATCAAAACTGTTTAAGAAGATATTTAAATGACTTCAAAAAAGCCTGTAAAGGATTTAAAAGAAATGTATACTATTATTTGCTTTTTACGAAAAATAACTTTAAACATGAGCAAAAGTAAATCTTAAAAGTCTTCCAAAGATATGATTTGAGCACTAAGCGTGAAAAAGGAATAAAATACGGAAGTTAAATGCAACAAAAATTGGCAATAAAGCACATTGGTATTGTTGTAAAAGCACAAAAAACACTACTTGCCTTCATATTCTTTTTCCATACCAGAGTGTCTTCAATATGAAGTGTCTTCAATAAGAAGAGCCATCAAAAACTGCAGAGAACAGACTCATAAATGATTATGATGATGGTAAAGTGACCATCAGAAGCTCTATTTTTTCATTCTGCTAGTGATAATAACTTCTACTTATTTCTTTTTTAATTAAAATTATTTGGACCAATAATTATTAATCAAAATTGTCAATTTCATTAATTAAACTCGATCAGATTAATTAACTCCAATTCAAAAAAAAAAAAAAAACAATTGCGCAAAAAAGCCTCGCAATTGATTGAAAATACTACTGCAATATATTTCGAAAATTAAACGTAAATGATAATAATTGGGAGTCATAAAAATTCTTATAATAGCGGGGAGGGCATAATTTTTACGCAAAAAGTAATAATTTTCAACTCGTTAAGGAGCAAAAAAATTTATATTTTAATCGCGCGCAGAATCCAAAAAAAAAGACTAAAATGCAATTAATAATTTCACAAAATAGTGGCTGGGCTAATTGCTCCACTCTGGTAGTCCTACTGCCACTACCAATACTATCTTCGCTCTTATTACTATTATAATATGTTTTTTGTTTGCTACCTTAAAATGTCCAATCATTATAGATTTGCAATTAAGTTTTCTGGTACTACATTTGGACAATAGCCAGATAAAATGTGCATGTTAAAATGTTCTATACATATAAATTTACACACACTAATGCAAAACTACATACAAATAAATTTTTCAAATGCCCTGAAGGAAATGTCACTAGTGATTCACTAGTGATTCACTATTGACAAAGTCACCAGTACTAGTGACAAATTATACCCCAGCCAATGCTTTTTTCTGTTGACATTTAACATGCTCTTGTCATTGAAAATCCACTACTGACGTTGGAACTAGTGACGAACTAGTTCCAATGGGACCATATGACGACCGTAGAACTAGTGCTTCCCTGTAGACATTGTCACCAGTATTATTGACATACTCTACACAATACTTGTTTCTATTGAGTAAGTAAGTAAGTAATGAAATGGGGTTTGGCCCAGGATAGCCTTTTGCACTGCGACCATTGCTGATCTATTGTGCTTCCCCTGTCCTTAACAGTTTAATACGTTCGCAAATAGGATCAGCTCCTTCAGTGGGAGCATTAGCAGATCCTCTTCACTCAGCGTATATGCATGTAGAGTCCTGTGTCTCCTGTGGCACAATGCCCCACAATTTGTTATCAAGTGTTCCATCGACTCCTCATCTTCACCGCAAAATCTGCAGATGTCCGTGTCAGATAAGCCCATTCTGTATAGGTGGGCTTTGCAGGTGTAATGGCCTGTGAGCGCCCCTACCAGCGTCCGTAGGCTTTTTCTGTCCAGTCTTAGAGCCAGATCCGCCCTCCCAGCGTCAAAGCGTAGGAATTTCTTGGAGTGACATAATCCATTGATGTCATTCCAATGTTGTGCAATCCTGGACGATGTCCATTTCGAAATCTCCCCTTTAAGGAGACTTTTGTTGAAACCAAAAGAAGTGGTGGGTCCAATGAAGTTCCCCTCAGCCCCTCTTCTCGCACAGATGTCCGCCATCTCATTCCCGGCATGCCCCTGATGCCCTGGTACCCATATCAGAGTAATCTGATTATGAGTCGCCAGGTCATTGAGCCTGTTTTGACATTCCAGTAATAATCTGGACATGTACGTACAGCCTCTCAGGGCCTTAAGAACCGATTGGCTGTCCGAGAATATCTTAACCCGTATTCCCCTGTGTCCTCTCTCGGATAGGATCTCCACAGTTTCCAGTATCGCGTAAAGTTCCGCTTGGAAAATTGTCGTATCCTTGCTCAATGTTATAGACCTGTGTGCTCTAGGCCCCACTATTCCCGCCCCAACTCCTTGGAGCGTTTTTGAGCCGTCCGTGTACCACATTTGCGATCCATCTCTTAGCCATCCTGGGTTTGCGCACCATTCTTCTCTTGTGGGGAAGAGGACCCTGTATTTCCTGTCGAAACAGTATACCGGGTCCATATGGTCGCCCGCCTGAGACATATCAAGTATGTCCCCGATTCCCCTGAGGATAGCCAGATGATCAGTTAGGTTTCCCGCCCTAAGGTTCTCTTTTCCGTAGATAGAGATTGCCCTTATAGCTGCCTCCTCTTGTATAGCCAGATGGAGCGGTGCAAGGTTCAGAAGAGCTTCCATACCCAACGTTGGGGTTGTTTTCATGGCCCCTGTGACGCATAGGCATGCAAGTCTTTGTAACCTGCACAGTCTCGATATAGTTGTCCGTTGCTCAGTCTTCCTCCACCATACCAGAGCCCCGTACAGTATGGTTGGTCTCACCATCTGGATATATATCCAGAAGGTCATTTTGGGGCTCAGACCCCAGGATCTGCCAAGTAGTTCCCTCGCTGTCCAAAGGCTCCTCGTGGCCTTTCCCAGTACTGACTCGAGGTGCGGTTCCCAAGTGAGTTTCATATCCAAGACGAGACCCAGATATTTTACCCTCTCCTTGGGAACTATCTCGATGCCACCCATCCAGAGACTGGGTAAATTAATCACCCTTTTCCTGGTAAATGGTACAATGATCGTCTTCGCTGGGTTAACAGATAGCCCTTCCGAAGTGCACCATTCATGCATCTTGTCTAGGGCGTCTTGCATTTGGTCCGTAATCGTCCCTGCATGGTTCCCCCTGATTATTACGGAGATATCGTCCGCATAGCCGATGGTTCTGTGTCCCCTCCGGTTAAGTAGCCCGATCAGGTCATCCACTAATACAGACCATAGAAGGGGAGATAATACTCCGCCCTGTGGGCATCCCTTAACCGCGGTGACTGTGAGATCCGTGGATCCAAGTGAGGCCCTAATCGACCTTTGGTTCAGCATGCAGCTGACCCATCGTACTATCACAGGATCAGCTCCTCTAGTAGTGAGTGCTGTTTCCATTGCGTGGAAGTTCGCATTGTCGAAGGCACCCTCAATGTCCATGAATGCACACGGGGCTATTTCCTTCGATTCCATGGCCTTTTCAATATCCCGAACAATATTGTGCAGTGCCGTGGTAGTTGATTTGCCCTTCTGGTAGGCAAATTGGAGCCTATGCAGAGGTCTCATGGAAAGTACCTCCGTCCTGAGGTATTGGTCCAATAGTTTTTCAATCGTCTTCAACATAAAAGATGATAGACTAATTGGTCTGTAGGACTTGGGAGATTCTGGGGGTCTGTTTCCACCCTTGGGTATGAATATAACCCCTACCGCTCTCCAAGTCCTTGGGACATGTCCTATTGTTAAACTTGATCGAAATATGTTAACCATCTTCCGATAGAGGATGGTACCACCTCTTGACAACAGGGCCGGAAAGATACCATCCGGCCCCGGTGATTTGTAAGGTCTGAAAGAATTTACAGCCCATTTTATCCTCTCAAAGGTCACTATTTTCCTGATGACCTGGTTCGTCGCCCTTCGCTGAGCATGCGGCCATGCCGCTGGAGTTTCAGCGTCCGAAGCTCCAAACCTGCAATCAGGAAAGTGAGTTCTAAGTGGAAGCTCTAGTGTCCCTTTGAAAGTATCTGTATAGGTGCCGTCTGGCCCCTTCAGTGTGCTTATCGGGTTCGTGCCCCCCTTCGAAAGTGCTTTGTGCAGCCTGGCTGTGGCCGGGACGTCCTTAAGATCTTCACAGAAAAGTTTCCATGATTTTCTCTTGGACTTCCTTAGCTCCTTGTTGTAAGTGGTTAGGGCCTCTCTGTACTCTTCCCAATTTCCAGTTTGTTTGGCTCTGTTGAATTCCAGTCTTGCCTTTCTTCGCAGTTTCCCAAGATTTCTGTTCCACCAAGGTACCCTCTTCGTGGAGGATTTTATCCTGACAGGACAGTTGTCTTGAAATGAGGATATGATTGCATCAGTTAGTCTCTCGACTGATGCATCCAGTTCCTCAGGTGATGTAATGGAAAATGTGTTTCCAGTGATCCTGGACTGCAGATCCTGCGAGTATTTTATCCAATCTGTTGCCCTGGGGTTTCTGTAGAGCGATTGACTCTTCACCAATCCCCTAACTTCAAAAAGGATGTGTTTATGATCCGACATGGAGTCCTCTTCAGAGACCTTCCAATCCCTGATCATATCAAGTGATTTGTTAGTTATAAGTGTCAGATCGAGAACCTCTTCTCTGATGGCGTTGCAAAACGTTGGGCTATTCCCCTTATTTGCAATCCCCATGTTAGTAAGTAATAAGTATTCTAAGAGTGACTCACCTCTTTTATTTGTATCAGTGCTTCCCCATACTGTATTGTGGGCATTCGCATCACAGCCAATGATGAGGGTTTTCCTATGGCATTTACAGTAATCCACTAGTCCCTTTATTTTCAGAGGTGGTGCTTCGTCTGTGTCCCCCGGGAAGTAGGCTGAGGCAATAACAACCTCTATCCTGTTTCCATTGGAGTCCAACTCGACTAGCGCCACTGCACTGTCGCCATCCATAAATTCTGTAAGAGGCAAGTAATTAATATTGGTGTTTATGATAAGCGCAGCCCTTGGTTTGACTGCGCGCGTGTCATAAATTACCTGAGTGTTTTGTATATTGAGGCCTCGTATGCGGCCTCTTGATATCCAGGGCTCTTGTATAAGCCCTATGTTGATGGTGCCAGCAGCAAATCTTCTGCTAATTTCAGCTGATGCAGCCTTAGCATGATGAAGATTTGCCTGGATGCACCTCATTTTGTAGTTTCTGATGTGGAAGGAGGGCTTTCGTCCTCTTCTTCCAACTCCACTGCCTCCATCTGTTGAACAAGCGCATCCGCATTTATGTTCTCAGCCTTAAGCCTGAGTACAACTTGGCCAAACCGGAAGTTTAGCTTCCCTTTTGACTTCGTCACACTAGCTGCTGATTTTTGGTCCACGGAAAGAACCAACGTGACCAGAGAGCCTTTTTCGGCTCTTTTTAATAAACGCCACGTTTCGACGAGGAGACCCTGATTCTGTCCCTGTAACAGATCCAAGATCTTGCTCGTCTCCAGCGTAGTCGAGTTTGGGAAGTATCCCACTGCAATGCGAGATTGAGGAATCTTATGTTCCTCTATGGCATTCAGTGAGATTCCCTCCCATGGTGATGTGTCGGTGATATTAGTTTTCACCCACTCAGCTGACATGCTGTCCTTACAGTGCAAGACTAGGTATCCTGCCTTGTAAGTACAGCCAAGAAAAGCAGGTTTTATGGCCTGATCTTTGCCAGCTACAATTTTTTCCAGAATCATATTCTGGATGGAGTCCATTTGCTGGGTTGTGAGGGACGTATTTGGATAGTCCCTTGCTAGAACCGCAGTCTTGACTCCCATTGTTATGTCCTTATATGAGGCAGTGGGCCGCCTCTGTATGGACACCGATGGGTTGTCTGACTGCTTTGATTTAGCAGCTTGCGAGGTGGATGGTTTTTTATCATCCTTTATCCTCTTTTTCAGTGAGGATTCAGGTGGCGTCTCCTCTTCAGACCTTTGCCTTTTTGGGCCATGTTTAATGCCCCCAGGTTTCTGGTCTACGGCCATAGGTTGCAAGGCCTTGGCGTATGCCTCCTCCTTGCTAAGGCCCTTCTTGATTAGATATGCCAGCCTTTTCTTCCCTGCACCACTGAGTCTCTTTGGCCTCTCTTCATTTTTTTCTTTACTGGGAGTTACTCCCGCCCCAGTTTCATTTGAGGGCTTTTCTGCCTCTTTATTTTTTTGAGGTATGTGTGCCTCTGCGTTATTTTTTGTTTCATTTTTTTTGTGTACATTCATTTTTGTTCCCACGAGTAAAGGGGAAAAAACGGTCAACTACGCCAGAGCCCCGGTAACGCAGTAAGGCATTTATTGAAATGGGACCTCGCCTGTGCATCCCAAGTCCGCATATTAGGAACTAGTTAACCCACTAGCCATTCATCCCTCGAGATATGCTGTTCCCTCTTGGATTGGGGTTTATTTAGAGTTTTCTCTCTTAGCCCGACTATATTTGCCAGGTACCCAGCAGAGACATGACCGTACTGGGTCCCTGTTACCGGTGGCCACCACGAGGAGGTTATAGCCGCACTTCTGCACAGCCTAGCAGTTACGGCACAGTGAAAAACACTGCGTTATTCCCCCTACATAAGCTGGCAGCTAGACCACCTTGTTTCTATTGAAATTTAAGATGGACTTATCATTGAAAACCCACTACTGAAGAGGTCGTTCTAATGGGTCCATGTAAACAATTTTTGATATACATATATCCCTACAGTTTTAGTTAAAATAAATGATTAAAGGTTCACCATAGAACAAATAAACGCAATTAAAAAACGAAGAGTCATAAGCGTGCTCTCAGAAATTTCTCTGCTCATCAAACAAAAACTTGTTGACAACTCCGTTGACGATGTCTACATATGCGTCACCAAAATAGTCGACAAAACTGGTGACTTGGGTACACTTGTCCCCATGTTTCCTTCAGGGTGATGACTAAGTACAAATATGTGTGTGTATGTGTGGGTGTGAGTGTGTGTGTATGTGTGTGTGACTATATCTTGGTATATGTTATGTTCATACTCGTAAACTAAAACTGTTTATTTAAATTTGTTTTTAAAAGTTTGTGGTATTGCCTGTGTGTTAAAAATAATACACACACACATAAAAACACAAAATATGTGTGTTGGATAGAAGTTTTTAAATAAATTTTATAAAACTTTTTAAGGTTTTAGTTTTTTTTTTTTGTACAAACTATTCAAATGTCTTTTATTGTGCTAAATTAACAAATAAACACAAATTGGAATTTGTATAAAGGAGTAGAAACAAATTCAAATTATGTAGTCCTTTAATTAAAATATTTTTTTTCAACTTATATTTAAATTCTTATAAAATAATTTCTAGAGATACATAAGCTCAAATATTTGAACAAGAGCAAGTTCAAATGGTGGCAATAAAATATATTTCATAAACATATAAATAGATATTAATTTTTATATAACAACGGGGTGATTTTTCTTTATGTACAAATATATAAGATTTCTCCATATTGTATAACTTTAATAAGAATTAAAATTAAATTGAAATATTCATTCCATTTACTTTATTTAAGTGAATATTGCTGTTCCGTTTTTCATAAATGAATGTTCCGTTTTTCATTAATGAATGTTGGTAATCATTATTTCCGTTGAGTTTTTGTAACACTCAAGTATATTTCCCATATGTGGAAATTAAATTAAATTAAATTACTTTGTTTCCAAGAGAGGCCTTAAGTAGAATTCATACTTTCAATTTTATTTTGTGATTTTCCGAACTGTGCAACAATATCGCCAGTTATTGGAAGGTAGGAAAATATATTGCCAAAAATTAAAAGACTTTTAAAAATTATACTTTTGTTATACTGTGAGGCATAATGAAACGCATTCCGTGAAATTTTTTTGTGGCCTTATGATTCATTCATTTGATAGACTTATGATATTAATCTTTGCGTTAAAATATACATACATACATATTTTGCTCGGTGTCAGTTTAAACAGTCTGAAGGGCTTGAATATTTTTTGATAAAGAGCTGGGCAATCCAATAAGACATGCTTGGGAGTCTCATCAAAGGGTTCACAGAATCTATATAGAATCTATTTCGACTATGGGATAACAGTACCTCGTAAACCTTTCCACTTGTATTTTCAAGTGATTTTTATTAAGTAAAAATAGCCTGGGAATTTGCCACTTTGCATATCTAGGGCCAGATATGGTATGCAAGTGGCAATATATTCAGTTGCGTATTAGAATTTGCTTTTTTCTTGACATACCTTCTTGTTGCGTTAAATAAAGCCTTTTGTTTAATAAAAATTCGTGTGGACCCTTTGCTGGCTTCGTGTTTTATATGGTGTCCTTGCCCCAAACGCCCAACTCCTAAAATTATCTAGTGCAAAACTAACGCATACAGTGCTGCTTGTCTGCCTAATTCAATATCATTGAAGATATTTTCCTTATCTTTAATAAATGTGCAACATAGATTAATGTTGCTTATGAACTACTTTAAAATTCAAGGTAATGAAATGCATATATACATATAGATGATATTTACTTTTTGTTGTAAGCAAATTTGTATTGTAAAATTTATTAAATAGTCCAGCACAGGACGACAGCAGTATTAATAATAAAATATTCAATAATATTGCAATGTGCGGGTCGATTTATAAGAATTCTCATTCTCATTTTTAAACGTAATAGGAAGATTGTATGAATATATTTTTGTAATAAAGGCCAACGATCGAATGTGTTTAACTCTGCTGTAGTGGTGTCAAGAGTAAAAAATATTGCAATTTCCATATTGATGTCAATAAAGTTTTTAGTGCATAAAATCAATTGAAAAACTTCACCCTGTAGTTGCTCTATTCTTGAGTTCTGTATGTTGTCGCATTTGAAAAATTTTATTTCTTCAACAACTAAAACTTTATGCAAATTATGGTATATTAAGTTTTCATTTTCTTTTCTAAATTTGTTGATATTTCCTTAGAACAAAACAAAACGACATTTTCAAATTGAACATGTTCTTGTATGTATGAATGCCATGAGCTGAACAATTTCATAAGCTCCATGGAGACTTAAGAGTACTATAACATTTTGTTCCAGAATTTTTTAATAAGCATAAACTATAGTTGTTATTATTGTTCTAGTATTTGCTAGTATGACTATATATAAATTTTGAGCTAAAACTTATAGTTGTTGCTTCCTACACCAGGAAGGACAAAATTTTAAGGAGTAAATTTGCCAAAAAGGTGACAGAAATAAATAAATAACTAAAAGAAACAATCAGGCAAATAAATAAACTTCTTAATAAGTAAATCAATAAAATAAATAGTATGCAATAAAAAAATAATTTCATGGAAATAATTGATTGAATGTACACTACCCATTTTTCATGGAATTTGTTGTGCACAACTTATTTTATACCCGGACAGTATGAAAATTAAGCAAATTTTTTTCAAGTTTTCATTGTTCACTGAAAGTAGGATTATTAAAGTAAACATTATATTTAAGCTATGTTGCAACATATTTCGTAAAAAACCCCTTAGAAGCAAATCAGGCCATAGTCATGGATGGTGTAATATTTCGAAGAATTTCTCAAGGTAGTCTGATTAGACTTTAACACATTAGCGTATAAAAAACTGGCTCGTACAAGATTTTTGTGTAACAATAGCGTATGAAACTTCGGTCCTAGCTTGTTGGCTAGATTTGGGGATATTTAGTATTAAGTTGATTCATAGATGAGTTAAGGTAGAAACATATGGGTAAATATATATGAAAAGAAAGTTTAATTCGTAAGTGAATAGGAAAACCTCTGCAGTTGCAACTATAGTTTCCTTCATAATTGCAACATTTTTCGAATTATCTTTAGGTTTAACGTATTGGGCTGTATTGTGAATATTTCCACGTACTATTGCCCATGTAAGTAACTGGCAATAAGTCTTAGTGTGCCCATATTCTTGGCAATTAAGGCATTAATTTTTTACACAAATACTCTGCGGTATCCTTTTTGTGCAACAAATTTTTGTATTATATATTGAGCGCTTTTAATTCTCTTTTAGGTTGAGGTCATTAAAATGAAATAGTGAACAGGTGATTCTCTTGTAGCCATTATCCTGTAATATAATATTAAATAATTTTTCTTAGAGAAACACTTTCAAAACTACATTTTTATTCAAATTAGTTCTCTATTCGAAGAATACAATATATAAAAATTTAATATCCTTCAATAGAAAGCTAAAATGAAAATCATTGGAAATGATGAAAATTAACGTTACTTCCAGATGATAATCTCAAAATTTTAATAATTTTTTAAAGATTTTTTTTTTTAGCGAAAATACTTGCAGTTTAGGAGAATTGATTCATATATTACAGCAGGTATTATCAATGTCTAAAAATCTTATATATAAAACTCACCTGAACTTGAGATCTCTTTTAAAAGACCTGTAGAGTTTCTATATTAAACTTTGTGTACTTTGCATCCTGAAAATAAAAATAAAATGATATTCAACAAAAAATTTAATATTTTGTTATCAAATTAGTATTTGTTCACATCTTTATGTGTATGAGCATGACATTCATTCATTTCTTTCATAAAAAAAATAAATAAAATTAAGTGTTGATTTAATATAAACAGCTGCAAGTGCATACGTGTAGTATGTGCTATTTTATACACAAATAAGATTTTTTCCAAATTTAGTTTATATTTCATTTTTATCAATTCTCCCAAGACAAAGGAAAATAACAAATATTTTGCATTAATTTCTTTGGAAAATAAAAACGAAATGAAAATGTTATCTCTATGGAATCAAAAGACAAATACAAACGAAACAAACAATAATCAATTTTATTCTCTTAAGTAGATGTATTTTATTATTTCACAATAAAAATAAAAATAATTGTTATACTAGGAAAAATTCATATTTTTGTTGTACTTATTTGCTAAACAAATAAACAGAACAATAACAAAATATTTTAAATACAAATACTAAAAGTTATTAGATTAAATTTTTAATTAAGGAGCATACAGCGCATACAATTTTCAAAATACTTTTATTATTTCTCAAAATAAAATTTTTTTAATATTAAAAAACATCAACAAAGAAGTGACTCCATAAGATTTTCCTGCTTCCCATTTCTCTATTAATAAAAACCGATAAAATTGCAGGTGATATTTAAGTTTTTGTTATTTTGTAAGATTTTACTATTTAAATTTTTATTTTATTAGTTAAATATAAACAAATATTAGTTATTTAAAAAAATTTTTAATTACTGATACTATTCCCCAATAACGGAAAGAATTAAAATTATAATTAAAATACCTAAAAAAGGAGATCTAAAACCATTCACTAACTGGAGAGGTACCACGCTAACACCCTGTGTATGTAAGATATTTAAGAAGGTAAATCCTAAGCTTATCCTCGAGCCTCTGGATAAGCATCTATGAAAGGAATGACCTGGCTTTTTGCCCCAACCGCTCTTATGTATACCAAATAAATACCCTACGCCTCATAATGGAACAATGTAATGAATATAATACAATGCTACACTTAATTTTTATTGATTTTTAAAAGGCCTTTGATGCGATAAACATTTTGGAAATAAGGACGTACCGCAGAAACCAATTAAACTAATCAAAGCCCAATACACCGAAGAGAAAATGAGCGTATTACACCCTGGAAAAATAGCTAACTTTCAATACATTAAGCTCCTTTTTATCACAACCCTTGATATTATTCTTGCATATAACAATGATCAAAAAATGGGTATCTAATGGAGAACAAATCAGCAACTCGAAGATCTAGAATACGCTGATCATATCGTCCAACTTGCACAACGTAAGACGCAGTAAAAACAAAATGCATTGCAGTAAAAAGTAATCAACCAAAAACATTCACTCTAAACGACAACCACATTCAACATGTAAATAACTTCTGCTGCCTTGGAAGCAACATCACACCCGACGGGGCACCATTTTACAATCTGAGAAACGTGTGGAAGTCTAACACCCTTTCGCCAAAGACAATCATACAAATATACAACACCTGTCTAAAATCGATACTTCTATATGGGTTTGAAATACGGATGGTAAACCAAACCATTAAACGTAAACTGCCTGCGCAATGTCTTAAAAATATGGTGGCCAAGAATAATATCAAATGGCCAACTACTACAAATCTCTGAGCAGGAAGACATCACTGCGAAATTTAAAAGAAGAAAAAACAACAGACTAAGCCACATTCACCCTAAAACATACGACGAAATATGTGACGCAACCCTATAATGAAACCCACAAGGCGCACACCTGCGGGGAAGGCCGAAGGCCACTTGTAGACGCACTATTTTGCTTGAGATAGGGAAATTTTGCAACGAACTTAGATACAGAAATTAATGTAGCAGCTTATGTTCCTGATGGAATACACCAATAAAATATAAATATTATTTTATAATGGCTTGCAGTTACAAGTTAAAATACATTCAGAAACAATTTGTAAATTTCTGTATGTTTTTTCATAAATCACTAGAGTTTACCGCACGTATGGTTATTGTAGAAAAAATTTCAATAGGCTGCCAACCTTGATTACCTGACTAATAATATTACAAATAGAAAAAAATTTATTCGAAAATAATTTAAAGTATACATAGCAATTGTACTAGTTGAACTATAAAACTATAAAACTTTCTTTCGTTAACAATTCTGTTCGAAGTATTTTTTAGTAACAACATCCAATTTCTATTAGGTAAACTCGGTTGTTATAAATAAAATATTAAATAAATAATAAACATATAACAACCATAAGAAGTTTATTCTGATTTAACAAGCGATGTAAAATGAATGCGAATTTTGGACAATTGGAAACTCAAAGGCATAAAAAATTAATATCAAGAAGAAATTCGGGTTAAAGCAGGAGCGGGAAATGTCAGCCCTTAGTCTAATTGATGTACGTACTGCACTACGATTTCCAAATCATTGTCGAGCTCTTATAGTACATTCTAATAGATCTTTTCTTTCTACCAAGATAACAAAAGTGAGCCCTCCCTCTTCTTTGGCTTGTTGATTTCCAATATTTTCATTGCCTTGGTATTTTACTATGTCGATTGTAAGACCTGCTTTTGCAATTTTAGACTCTCTCTGCTTTAGGTTTTCTACTTTAGTCAAATAACTATGCATTGCAGATAGTTAAGGTTATTTTTAGCGATTACCAAGTCTCCAAGTAATGCCTCCATTTTTTATGAATGCAATGTAGCACTGTATCCAGGACGATGTTAAAAGAGATAAGTGAGAAGGTTCATCCTTGGCGATCACTAGTTTTGACGTTAATTTTGTCGCTAACCGCGCTATGATTAAGTATATAACAGCTTGAATTTAACTTGAGCTCTTTTAAAAGTCTCGTAATCTTACCAAGTTTGCATAAATACTTATACTCGTATGTTAAGTCAGAAAAAAATAAGAAATATTTGTAGCTTCCAGTGAAGCTATTGCGTAAATAAATCTATATTTTACTTACAAATATTAGTCTCTATTTAAATAAATTCCATCTAATAGGAGTGTTATTCCGACACGGTTGATCCATTTTTTTTTTATTTAAAAATACTTTCTTTAGTTTGTAAAATGGGCCCATGTATTCTTAAAGTCGTTGATATACGACATGACAATGAGTCTAAGCATACCGCGAAAACTTTTAAAGAATGAAGTAGTAAACAACAATTTATGGATCTGCAGCAGGCGGCAAAAAGAACAGACTTGAATTTAATACAACATATTTACGATGAAAACAAAAAATAATTATAATAGTTGACAAAGTATGATTATTTTCCAAGGAATACGAGTACAGGAGGAATGGTTATATATTTTTTCTCAATATATGACAAATTTATACGAATCGATGCGGAAGTAAACGTTGTCAGAAAAGATGGGAAAAATTAATATATTTTTCAAATTATTTCCAAGTGCAAAAATTTTCCTCTTAACCCATGGGCTAAATATTGATCTGTATTTTTTTTATTTCTATTGAAAATAATATGAGGAAACGTTACTTCATAGCCCTTACAATTTTTTTTATTATTTTGACTTAAGCTCCCTTACATCTAGAAATTCTCGGCTTCAAATCACTTTATCAGTAGTCTTCAACCCATAAGTTTGAGAAGGACTCAACTTCTTATTCTAACACACAAATTTCCAATTACAACGAATAAATAAAAAAAAAATTCAATCATAAATAAAGACTATGAAAATATGTAACCACCGTATGCTAAAATCAAATGGGTTTCCTTTTTTCTTAATTGAGAAAATATCTTGAATAATTCAAATTAATATTTTAAATTACCTAATATTGAAATTTATTATTCGGGAGAATATCCCGACTAATCGTTAGAAACAATTAGTTTTTTTGCAAAATGCATTGAAAAAATGTTTGTTGTGGCTTTAGCTCTTCATATGCCGACATTTCATTGGTTGCTAAAACCAAATCGTCCGTGAAGTTTAAGCAGTTTGATAACATTCAACCTCGTATGTTTATGCTACACAAAACAAATACAATATGAGAATTTCAATATTGCATATGAATTATAACAAATACATAATCATAGTAGGCTTAGAATGTTTTTATACAAACAACACAACAAACAATTATACTCAACGTGAGTCTATTTTATTTTTCTCTCAACACCTATACAATTAAACGCCAGTAAATGTTAATAGACCTTATTATTGGCTAATTTTTCCCCATATACTTGATCAGTAACCATTTTCTTGATGTTTCCTAATCCTCAATATCAACAAATATTTAAAGCTTTTTATAAATTTAACTACTCATCCCCTAATAAACTGCCAATTTTCAAAGAATTATATTCAATACTGGCTAAATATAAAAAAATTCCTGACACTCAATTACGTTTTAGTAAATGTAACTACCCCAAAAAAAAATACCTAAAGGCTAAAAGCCTTGCAAGCATCACAGGCCAAAAGAGATGATGAAAAAAGATCAAAGACAACAAAATAGAACAAACGGGGAGGAAAGAAATAAACTTTTGCTCTTGTAAAATAAAAATTGAAGATATAGAAGACATGAATCTATTTCACTTAGAAAAAAAAAAAAAAAACTAAATAAAATGGAAAAATCCGCAAAATGTAACTAACAGAAATGAAAAAAAGAAGTTAAACTTATAGAAATTTTATCTTTATACAAAATGCCATTAGCATCTGTAAGAAACGCTTACAAGGATTTACATTGAGTTCCTTGCAATTGCATTACTAGTGATGGTGGTAGCAAATGATTTATTAGTATTGGTAATTCTGGTGGTATTGGTTAAAATGCTTGTGCAAGTTATTTGTTACGTCAAGGTATAACTGCAAGTATGTGTTTAAGTTCAACCAGTGTATGCGCTTCGAATTGCAGCATCGGCTTTAGTGATGGTATTATTGTGAAAAGTTAATGCGAATGACATTCATGTTGTCTATTTTCCCCAAAAAAAATTTTTTTTTTTCAAATGTACATTGCCTTAGTAGCATTAGGTTGTTCAGTGAGTGCAGATAGAATTGCACACATATTGGCATACGTTGGCGTTCAACACAACAACTGAGCTTTTGTTTACGAAGGTTGGACGAAAAGTCAAAGCTCCATTGAATTATAATGAAATGAATTTATGGCATCATAAATTGTAATTAATTGGACTATTCTATTTATTCCAGCTATTGGAGTTATATTCAGGTTATTGTAGGCCCAAATTGAAATCTAATGTCTAAGGATGTGGTATCGTCAAGACTGAAAAAATTTTCGCCATCAGTGACAACGAGATTTATTTAATAAGGAGCACAATGAAACGATTCATATACAATCCGATCTGGATTACTTCCTTTACCTACTGTTTTGTATGGTAGTAGGTTTAGTTTTAGACAGCTATATTCCTTTTATTACAGACTGTATTTATCCTGACTTATTGAAACATATTTAGGATAATATGATCCCTCAGAGTTGGTTTGACGAGTTCATACATCTGTTTTGTTTCCAAGGATTCCTATATCAGTATTGCCTTGGTGTGATTGCCTGCATTGTTGTGTGAAGTCCAGAATTGCACTTTTGTTATATGTAATTTCCAATCTGTTATTTTGTTATATGTAACTTTCAATCAGCTACTCAAAACAGCATATGTTTTGAAAATATAAATGTCCTTTTTAAGACAAATTAATCTCAGTGATATAGGGATCAATGCGTAGATCGCCCTAGTGGTTGCAATGTAATTAATGAAGTTCAACTTTAATAAGATTCAACAAGGGGCAGAGGTTATATTTTAGCTAAAAATTTATGTTTAAAATTTCCAAAGTCCAACAAAGCTTCGATATTCTATTTGATTTTCTATGGGGCCTTACTTCAGTTAAGGTTAGTCCAGTATATCTCTAGATAAACTTGGAAACCATAAAATTGCCAATACAAAATTTTCTTTAGGATCTAGATGTAGTTTGCTCATCATAACAATATTTTAATTGAACCCAGATGGGCAAAGATTCCTATTTTGTTACGTTGGTGTAAATGCCAGAAAAGAGTGAGACTTTGCACAATAGATTTCAAGTGACAAATGAGATAGTTTAGGTATCAAGGCATTTTAAGTAGACAGAATCAAATACATTAATTAATTTTATTTATAGTATGAATTTTAGAAGAAAAACTTAATTTTTTCAATTGTGGTACATCATAAGTCATGAGAACTAACGTGGTTTTATTCGCTTATGTTCTTTCCAAGATCTTCCAATGATAATCATTAGATAGATAATTGTTCAGTCATCCTTCGAGCAAGCGGCTTAGAACTTTAGCGAAATTCAAAAATCAAAACTTACCCCATCGTTGATTTAGAGCAGAGTACTACCAAAAATTATATCGTAATAAACCGATTTGCTCTTAATATAAAAGAATTCATCTGTTGTGATGAAGTTTTTATTTAAATATACTTATAATTGAGTCTAATTGTTCAGAATTTTTATATACTATAATAACGGACATCACTCTTTGTGGTAAATTTCTATTGTAGACCTTTTAGATCTAGCAAGTGTAGGATATATACCACTGTCTCCTAGACCATATCAACAAAATATTTGGATTTTTCGATTCTTTATGGTTGAGCAAATTGGCAAGAGTAAAAATTGTAGCATGCAAGCTTTTTACACGATTATGATATCAATCAGGGATGGAAAAGCTTATATCCTTTATTTTTTACCCTTATAGTTTATACCATTATAATAAAACTTTTTGTAGGATTATACTTTATTCATTTGGTATTTCCAAAATAATATCACTTATTTATAAGTAAATAAGTTAAATTATTCATTATATTATGTTCGTAGCTAGTAACGAAAAATTATAATTGGGGGATTCAAACGGTGTGCTATTAAGTCATATTGTTATAAAGTCTTAATATTTTAGTATAGTTTAAAAAAATTGTTTTTGTGCTGCAAAAAAAAAGTCATAAAATAATAAGACTTTTTGAGGTATGTTTATTGGTTTGTCATAAAATAATGGAAAAAATCTGAGCCAAACCGCCGAAGATCTTTAGATGAGCGGGGCGATAAACGTGTGCGTACAAATCCAATTAAGAAATAGAATCTGCTGGAAGAAAAGTCGCTAAT
This sequence comes from Germaria angustata, assembly GCA_963681545.1. Classification (NCBI taxonomy): domain Eukaryota; kingdom Metazoa; phylum Arthropoda; class Insecta; order Diptera; family Tachinidae; genus Germaria; species Germaria angustata. Next base: position 104,468,692 of record OY812999.1, on the reverse strand, counting down.
AGAGATTTTGGAACCCCAAGGTGGACACTTCTGGGGCTAGTGAGCAAACTAGCAACATTTATTAAAAACCCTTCCTCAGTTTGTTCTTCCTCGTCTTCATCACCTACAAGGAGATGAATTAAAATTTAAATGGATACATTTTTTTCATACTTGGGGCACCCGTTATGATATCCAACATGCAATTTTCACACAAACTGTGTATTATTTTAGTTTTTTCGCTTGTTTTTGGCATTTTTAAACAAAATTTTTATAAAGATTTTAATTTCTTTTCTTTGATGTCAAATATTTATAAATGTTTTATGTTCATATCAGCTGACTGAATTCTAAAATAGCATTCTAAGTTATGACGGGTTGTTAATAACAGTCATATATTTTCGTGCTATTATTTTATGACATATGACTTTATGACTACCATTTGAATCCCCCAAATGTTACTTTGTAAATTTAATTTGTCTATTTGTGTCATCATGACTGCCATGCACCTGGACAGATTTGGATTTATTTGCATTTAGAGGAATGTTACTTTAAAAAAAATTTTAAATGAACTAAATATCTAATTGTTGGATTATATTTTTATAAAATAATGTAAAAATTAAAGCAAAAGTAATGCTACAATTTGAATATTCTGCCATTTTTGTAGATGCCGTCATATGTCACTGTGCTTTACCATTTGTGACGTAAATGTATAGAGAATCAGTTATTAACAATTCATAGATTGATATACACCTCAAGGTCGTGTATCTGTTGCTACTACTTATTTGACAAATTACCAAATTATGATATTAAAAGCCTCACACTTTAATAACTTTAAAGATGCACGTAGAAGTATATTCTATGTATAAAACACAAAGAAAATCGACTACTTTGCTTGTTTTTAGAATAAATAACATAAATAGGAATTTTTAATCATTTTAGTCGACAATACTATCTTAACCAGCGAACAAAATGGAAAAATATGATTTTTTCGTATGTTAAACAGCTCGATCTATTATGATTAATTTACATTGTTCCTTCATGATACAAAAAACATTTGTTATAGCTTTTCGAATATAAAAAATTGCATTATCCACCTCTGATATTAGTATAATTAAGTCTATCGTTTTTCAAAACATTCTAGTGCACATCACCTACGAACATATACTGCATTATTGTACAAGAAAATTGATCCTCTGTATGATTTGATAGGCATTTCAGTGGCTGCCCCTTTATTTAATTTTTGTCAATAGATCTGGCAAAAAAATTATTTTTTAAATTACAAAAGTATTTCTGTTAACTATTAAAAACAAACAATAATGACGATCAAGCTTCGTACAATAATCTGAAGCATATGACTACGCATATCCTAAAGGTGTAAATATGTTTTCATTTGTGATTTCTGATAATTTAAAATATAATTGGAATGCCATTCTAAGGCATCATATAATCTTTGCAAGTTCTTTTTAGGACAGTGAAAGTTTTTTCTTTTCAACTATCACTTAACAGCCTGCTTTCGTTTTTTTAAAAACACACATTTTTACTACTGCTTCACTGCATACGAATTTTTCCATTTCTTGGAAAACAGATTTTAATTTTATTCTATATTTTTTTTCCTATAAACGTTCATTCTATTCATTTAGATTTTTTCTATTTATTTCTTTCATTGTGGTTGAAATCGATTGAGGCAGCGATAAGCCAAAGTCAATGTGTATTATTGATAGATTTTCTTTTAGAAAAATAAAAAGTTGGTAGAACATCCTTTATATATCTGTGCAGTTCTATAATGAAATCTGATCAGAAAGTGTAGTGTTCGATTTAGTAAATAAAATTGAAACATAATGAAAAAATTGTGTATGTATATGTTGGAAAAAACGACTTCTGGGCCAAAAGTATACATTGCTCATCTTCCTTTTTCTAGGACTCTCTGAACACAGTTGCCAATTCACACACACACACATATAAACACTTCTAAGTGACATTTGTTGGTTTCATTTTATATATTTTAGTACATTTTCTTCTTTTTTATTTTCTCAATTCTTTTTATTGTACCAGTTTTCATTCTTTACTTTATTGTATAAATACTTTGACATACAACATAACAAGAAGTAGTTTTCTTATTAAACTTACATCCGCAGGAATGTGTATATAATTCTATACGTTAGTATTTATTTGTATTAGTGCTTAGCAGTAGTTCCGACATGTATTTAGTAAGAAAAATATAAGAAAAAAATCAAGAAATTCACACTCACGTCTGACTGCAGCAAAGTTTTAATGTAATTTGTGTTTGTTGCAACAGCTTCTTTTCTATTTTATTTATCAAATTCAATGATTTCTAATGTAATCTGAAATATTGATAAAATGCTGCAAATGGAAAAATTTAAGTAACTTAAAGCTAAAGATGCAGTAAAAATAAAATAGAAATATAATTTTTAAGGACTACCAGAAGTGTGAATGATAAAAGTTTGATAAAACTAAAGTTTCTTGAGTGTTAGTACAAAGGGAATGAGAAGTACATGCCAAATATTTCGAGAGACTTAATGAAAAAACTTTAATACGTTTTGGAAACATATTAAAATTTTTTAATTATATTACAAAAAACTAAACTTAGTAATCAAATAGAAGCTAGAAACTAATTCAATAGGCCACCTTAATTGCTACTAGTGGTCCAAATTTTTGTTTTGTGAAAATACTTTTAAAATAGAAAGTCTAAAAGGCCGTTTATACCGTTATTGGGGATGTATTAACTTACATAAACGAAGTCTGTTCAGTAGAAAAGGTAAACATTCATTTTTCATCAATTCTTTTTTCATTAATTTATTTTTTGTCCCTTTTAAAGTTTTTCTCCTTAGATATAATACACCTGTGCCATCGTTTTTTCCAATCCTCGAAATAGTTCTGATATTCACTTTTTGGTTAGGCCTTGAGCTATCTCAACGATTCAGTTCTTATCTCCTCAATTGTTGCAAAATACAGTCCTTTCATGGGTCTCTTTAATTTTGGTAACAAGAAAAAGTCGGTTGGGCCCAATTTGGTGAATACGGTGGCTGAGGCTTGATTATGGTATTCTTTTCGGCCAAATTGATGCAAAAGGCATTAATTGTTTTTCCACAATTCTGCACGTTTTTTTTTTGTATTGTTTCTTGTATGCAGCGCATAACTTCAAGATTACACTTTTAATTAACCGTGCGATAAGAGCTCATGATGCACTACGCTACGGTAATTGTAAGCAAAACTTTGACATTTGATCGAACTTGGTGTGTTTTTTTTTTTGGTTTTGGCTCTACTTCTCTTCCATTGGGTCGATTGGATTTTGGTTTCGATATCATAACCATATACCAATGATTCATCACCAGTTATGACCCTTTTAAGCAAATCTGGATTATCGTTAACGCCAATATATTTTCAGTGATTCCTATGCGATGGTTTGTTTGTTCAATATTCAGCAATTTTGGATCGAGTTTCGCTGCCACACACGAAAAAATTTTATGTCGTGAGTCAACTAATATGACGACATCCTTTGCAACTTCTCTTATAGTGATTTGACGATTTTCCATAAAAATTTTCTCCACTTTCATCGGTTTTTGTTGAGATGAAGCATGGATAAGCGTACGCACTTGTAAAAATTTTTCTAACGCATAGTATAATCAATATGTGCCGTTTTCAAATAATTTTATTTAATTGAAGAGAATATAATCTTAATTTTTACGTCTACTCATTTTAGTTCAAGAACTTATCATTCATGGTAAATATTAAGTTCAGCAACCTTTCCAATAAAGAATTAAAAATATTAATTCTATATTATAAAAACTAAAAGAAAACAAAATTTGACTTATAAAATTTAACAAATATTTTTGATATTTTGTTACTAATTGAGTATTATTTTCAGAAAATATATTCTGATTAATTAAATTATATCGAAAACTAATTAAATACTTTCTTAGTCAAATATATTGTCGGCAAATGTATTAGATTTTGTATTAGAAAACAAATAGCAAATAAATCAATATAATTTTCATGTATATCTTTGAATTTAACATTTCTAGGTAAAAGTATAGGAAACTAATCACTGTTTTTATTACAACAAAATGATTAAAAAAAAAACTAATCCATCATTTGCTCTAAACACCAATATTAAATAAATAAATTTCATATATTAAAAAACAGATATACCCAACAGTATCTGCTCTGCTTCTAAAACTCATTTCATTTGTATTTCTCGCTGCTATTACTTAAATTAATTAAAATTACGTTGAAAATCAGTGGGAAAAATGGCATTGGAAATAAAATTGAAAGCAGAACACATGCTCTTACTGAAATTCAATATCAAAACACACTCATACGTATGAGTGATATCAAATGGGAATTCTTTATAAAGCATACGCTCCATGCCCACCCACAGGCACTAAAATCAATTGTATATTCTTTTTCTAAATACTGGTGGTAGGCTGCATGTATATTTTTCCCGTATATCTTTTTAAGCATCGCTGATCAACTTAAAATCAAACAATTTCCGCTGGGGTTCTAAAATTGCTGATGTGGTTTTTGTTTGCGTTTTGCAATATTTTTGATTGAAAAAAAAAGGTTGAAATATTGTTTAATGTTGTGTTTTCACTAAATAATATAAGTGTTAAAATCGATTATTTGGTAAATTTTTCGTTTAAATAGAAAATGAAAAATGGTAGAAAAACTAAGAAGCTCTAGTACGTATAATTGTGTTTTTCTATTGTGTTTTTTGGCTTGTAGAAAAAATACTACACGTCAGTTGACTGCTGCACAATGTTTTTATAAAAAAATACACAAAAACAAGTATCTACCCACAACTTTATATTATTTTTTTTAAGAGCTGTATGTTTAATTAAATTTTGAAAACAACATCACATGTTAGACTGTTTTAAAAATACTCAGAGCAGTAATTAACAGGTAAAACATCAGATATATAGAACAGAGTTTGTAGAGACCGTCGTTCTCACAATAAAGCCTACATACTTAGGGCAGAATAAATAAGCTTCTTACTACATAAGAAACATTGTTAAATACTTAAGAAAGAACACGCAAAAGGTCTTGAGGATATATGAATGAAAAATCGTGCGAGCGTTCATACAGAATTTCATACGAACGGACGTGCCAAGATGGTGGAATAGATATATAGGATATTTGGACGGATATATAGACAGATATATAATCGACCATACGACTCAGTTGTATACGATATATTTACTATGTCTTGTATCTGTTAAATTAATAATGTTATGCGTATTTACATACGGATTCCATTCGTATTAAGTATACGCTACGACAAACATATGAATCATTTAGCACCAATTTCTATAGTATACATTAGGGAGCAGAAAATTAAAAGTGTAGCGTTTGCTTATTACTGCTGCATCCTTGTTGCATATTATTCATTAAGTATACGTTGTAATATTATTTCAAATATGTGGAGCTTGTTACATATACTGATTTATTCGTATCAAAATTTTCTCGTATTATTCACTGCTAATCGTTTCAAACTGATAGGGCTTCGTTTGATGACTTAAGTTTGTAAAATATCTTATATATTTAATTTAAAATATGGTAGGTTAGGTTGATTGGAGGGGTATGATAGCCCATGTCATACGACATACACTTAAGCCAGTGAAGTCTTTTTGTGCACTCCCTTTTAATTATCAGACACAAACTGCCAGAGTTCTGCGGCAGGATTCGAACCTGGGACCTTCGCACTACGAGTCTAGTACACTACCTACTAGTCTACGAAGGTCAGTTTAAGATATGGTATGATACTCCTTTTTTATAAGTGATACTTTCTTACTTAAAATAAATTTTTTAATATAAGGGATAAAAGTATTTTTTTTTGCTAATATTTTTATTAGACTAAATATACATATTCAAGAAAACTTATTTATTATTCCATTTTTGGCATAAATAGAGCATCATTAAAAAAGGTCCTATGGGACGTTTCCCAGTCATGCGGTAGGAAGAAACAAATCAATCAGTCTCAGATAAGCATCTAATGAAAAATGTTTTGCTGTCGCTGGTTTTTTGAATTACACCAACAAAAATTAAAAAAACAACAAACACACAATACGAAATAGAAATATGACATAGTTCCCGTAATTCTAATACATAGTGATATCTATCTCTGATATAAATATTAAATTAGTTTTCGATTTCAATAAATTGTATTCGATTAAATTATTATTTAAAAAGCTTTCCATATCTTCACATTATTTGATTAATTATGGATTATTTTTTGAAAATAGTACTCATAAATTTAGGGATATTAAAAACAATTTAATAATAATTGAATCACACTAAATAATACAATTTATTATTGTGGCTATGAACTCTCTATGTGTTTCTGCAATATATTGCAAGACGAATAAAAGGCGGTATGAATTTTTTCATGTAGGTTGTATTAGCATTTCCTAAGCCAACTATGATTATATACATATGTATATAAAGTTTACATATTATTTATAACAATTTCTGGGTAGGCATAGAAGAATAAACAAAGCGGAGTTTATATCTGCTGATGAGTTGACACTATCACTAAGATTTTGTAGGCAACACGAATGATTAATGTACGTAAAATTTTTTTTTTCGAGCTAATCATGTTTTACGCAAATGATAGGAGAAGTCCTCCCTACATGTCCTGCACTCGCCATCCTCCTCAATACCAATAAAGTGCAAATGTTATCGTCAGTTTGAACGTCCCATCAACTTACTTTCTTTATTTTAATGGATCTTCGATTCACAACACTTTATTATAAATAAACGGTAAATGCCGGTTTCCTTATAAATATATCATTTAAATTAATAAAGCTAAATTAATACTAAATTAATAAATTCAAAAGACTTGATCTAAATCTGTATTGAAATTAAGTTTGAGAACAATAGAAGCCATCTAAGAATTTCGTGACGCTGATGAAAAATTCCATCTCAAATTATTTTTAGCCCTCAGGGTAATGGTATCAATTTTTTATTTAATTGTATTTTAATTAAAAATTCAACTCAGCTAATTAAAATTTATTTAATCAGTTTTTAATTAATGTAATGGAATGTAAAAATAAAAAGCATTTGTTTTTAAATTCAATTCCATTTAATTTTTTATTCGTGTTCAAAAAATATTTGCAACACACACAAGCGAAATAACAAAAAAAAAAAAAAATATAACATATATTTTATTACTGTGAATCTAAATGTAACAAATCCACAAAATTATTATTAAATGACTTAAAACCTTTTTTTCTAAATTTGTTCCAATTCGTCACTTTTGCTTTATGAAAAAATATAAATGAGTACTTACAATCATTCATGTTTCTACCCATTTTGCTAGGTTTTCTTAAAACCGATATCAATTATAGACAATTATAATTTGTAAAAAAAAAATAAATTATGACTGGCTTATAACTACAAGCCTTGGCTAAACTAAAAAGAGCAATTGAATCTTAATTGGGTTACAAGTTGATATCTATAAATTTCTTGCGAGCATCGGAAATTTAGGACTTTCAGTTAATAAATGATATCTGAAGTATTACAGTAAGTAGTTGTTAAAGCATAGACGACAACTGCTGATATATTGCAATAAGAAGGATAGCAAAAATTTAAATTTCGTATAAATTTTTTTTTATAATTTTACACTTTACCAATACTTGCATTGTAAATTAAAAATTTCTTCATGCATTAAATGTCGTTTAAAAGTTACGGTCCATATCAAGTCCTTTTTCGCTTTCCATTAAATTTTTGTTTTACTACTTTGAGTAAAACTTTAAACCAAATTTTAGAAAAGTTTAAATACAAACTGTTACACTAAAACTGCGGATGTATGCATTCCTGTTTGAAAAGTAACTTCTGGTTTTTATATCTACTTGCCTCGCATACTAATAAAGTCAACATGTTTTAATGGCATCAACAGTTTTTATTTTATTTTATTTATTTTTTTTTTTTTTTTTTGATTTTGTGATGCTTTTCTCATATTTCAATACTCACAGGAATATTTTATTTCTTTTGTCAAAACTTTAATATTCCATATAAAAACACTGACAAATTCATATGTAAGTAGTTAAGTATTTATAAACGAGGGCCATTCAATAATTTTGAGAATAGTATAAGTTCTTATAATTCCCTTAAGTTATTTGAGTGGCATCAGATTTTAACTTTACCAAAGATTTGCTAGCAATCATATAGATAATAGCAGTTTTCAAAGATGGTTATTTTTTTAACTCCTCCTGTGCTTACAAAGAGAAAGTGCATTATACTTCATTGTTTTTATTTAACCCTTTAAAAGTCATTTACGACTTTCATTTTAACAATCAGTTTCATATTTTTGCTCAGATTTACTAGGAGGGTTCACGTCACGTCGCTATAATCATAATGGATGACTGCAATGATGGAGAGAAATTATTATAAATATCCTTCACAAATTTTTAATATACTTATAACATCTATTTATAAAAATTCAAAAAAACTAGCTTAATTAACAATAGCAATAAACAATAATGTAACTAACAATACTTTCACCAAAAAGTTTCGATAATAACAAACTTGATCACCAGTTTAAAGTTGCAATGGTCTATCACAATTTCGTCTTTCAATATTTAAGTTGAAGGCGAATAATAATTGCAAATCTCGCAAAGAGTCTCTAAAATTACTGCATATCCCCAAATTCAAGTATTCCAATCATTTTATTATTTCTTACTATTTTTAAAAAACCAATTTTTATTATTAATATTTTAATGATTTATATTCTACTTAATAAAATATATCATGAATAATTAGTTTGCGACAATATTGACAAAATTATTTTGCTCGAAATGCTTAAAACACCGCTGGACTTGGTAGAGTATAGGTTCTGAATATACATTAACATTTTGCCAAGACTTGTCCCTACAGTACAGTACTTGCCGAAGTTGGTAGCCACGTTTGCAGGCTTCTCCTTGTAGTGATTAGAGTTTTAATACACATATTTTAAACCAAGATTCATTCATTGATAGGTCACGATCATATATTACTTTTGAAATAAAATAAATTGAAAAATTTTATCACAATAAGACTAATAAGACTGACAAATAAGACTGACTTAATTTTTAATAATATGAAACGATAACAACATCTGAATATTGATATTAATATTCCAAATTTATAATAAACACAAGGGTGGAATGGATGAGTTGGATCAATATATTTTTCCACAATAAAGGTTTGAAGTGTGTTTCAGGTGCCTACACCAAAGGAGTCACAATGATATATATGTTTCCATTGATCCTATAAGGAGCATATGGCGTAAAAAAAGAAAATTTGGTACATTTTTATTGATGTCAGCACAATATCAAGGCCGTATGGGTTACAATCCTACGAATCTACAAAAAAGTACTATGCATACTATGCGATTAAAGAGTTTACTGGTAATGCAAGAAACAATTGAGAACATCATGTATTTGAAAGCATTAACTATAATATGCCGCTGTGTGCAACCAAGTGAACCCACCTCTATCATTAAAGTTTGATTATGTGCTACTGCTGCTCTTACCTTGGTGGCTAATTGATTGATATATTAAGCAAAAGGAAGACCTACAGATATTGTAATAGGTTCGGCTAGGTCAAGTTCACACAAAGGACTGTGGGGGCTATCGAAAGCAATAAGGGCGATGAAGCCAGCCAGCCACCCAAAAAGAAAACTGCGAGTACACCTACGATATACTAAAATTTATACTGCTAAGAATCCATTCAAACAATTCTAAGAGCTTAAAAGGACAGAACAAGTCTAGAATAAAATGACTGTTTAGATGTCTAAGTCTAGGATCATATAAAACCGTGTAATTGTGTAGAAAGCAATGAAATAAATCTTCCTCCTCTTGAGCAAAACAACCGCTGTATTAGCCGCTAGAGAGAATTCTAAATTTTTGATAAGATTTTTCGTTATCTTAACTATAGTTTTATTTGTTACCTTTCCGGTTTCATCATCAATGTTCTGTTTCTTTTTAAACCCTTTTCCTGTTGTTCGTTGTCCTAAAATAGATTTTGGTTTGTGAGTGTCTTGTTGCTTATTTTTGGGTCGCTCGCGTGCTGGTATTCCTTTTGATCTTTATTGTTTATTTGTGTCTGTCCTCCTTCTTGAGTCTTTCTCTTTACCTTCTCTTTTCCTCTTCACCATTACGTTCACCTTCTCTATTATCATGTGAGTGCGTAGCTGCCCTCCTTTTCCACTATGTCCTGGTATATACTTGTTAAATATGTGGTTCACAAAATTTAATTTCAGTTTTTTGTATGTATTCATGAAATTTTCTCCTGATATTCCATCCCATTAATCCCATGTAACTGTCTTGACATGTGCAAGTTAATTTGTATACTCCATCTTTGTCAAGAGGGTCGGTCTCCTGTTTGCTTTTATGCAGTATTTTAAGCAGTTAGTTTTTGTTTTAAATGCTGTTTTAATGTTGTGATTTTTCATACTTTCTACATTGTTTGGGTCATGCTAAAGTAGCTAAAGGTCTCTTATTCTATTACTGCTTTTTTCCGTTCTTGATCTGTTCCGATATTCTTCTTGGTATAATCTCTTTGATATCAATTTTATTATATATGGTTAGGTTAGGTTAGGTTCATTGGAGGGGTGTGATAGCCCATGTCATACGACATGCACTTAACCCAATGAAGGCTTGTTGTGCGCTAAGTCCACATATCCTGCATTGAATGGCACATAAAAATTGGTCTATGTATTTCTTGTCTAAGTTTTGGATCAACATTTCTAATAGAATTGCTTGTGTTGGATCTCCCATTCGAGGTCCGTTGGTTTGCTGAAATACGTTGCTGTTGAATATGAAATTATTTTTCGATCGCACTGTGCACCGCAATAAATTGCTAACAAATTTTATATTCTCGAGGCTACAATATCTAAGCATCATACTATCCTCCTATATTTGCTTAAGTTAGATGCTTAAAATAATATTTCGCAATAGGAAAAACATTTTGATACACGGTTGCATGCAAATATTTTAACAAAGTAATATTTACATTAATATAGCTTTTGGATTTGTTGTTGGTGGCTGTCATCGTTTTTTTGTATACAAATCCAAATTATAATATTTTTTATTGTTTCAAAGAGAAAAGTGTGTGTGAGTGTGTGTAAGTGTACTTCTGTATGATCCTATAGAGCTGACTGTTGCAAATGTATGCATACATACATACACACATATATTTGATTTTTATGTGTATCTGTAGCTGGTTATAACCAACTGACTGAATTCTTTTTTTCTTTTCTTTTAGTGCATGTGCCATACCTCTTATTTTGTTGTTTGTATGTTGCCACAATTTTTGCACAAAACTCAGTCTGAGTGTATGAAAACGGGCGTGTGTGTTCCTGTTTTCATACATGAATTTCATTTTTATACTGTAGCAAAGTATTAGAGTTTTAGTAGCATTTTTATGTTTTATTTGTCTGCATATCAATTTCAGTATGAAGCATATTGTTTGCCACTGCGCCAAAAATCAACCCGCATTATAAATATTTGTTTTTTTCATTTCATATTTATTTTTTTATATTAATTTTTTCAAGAGCTTTAATATAATTTTTACAATCGAGTTTAAAGGATAAGCAAAGGAATGGGACTGCGGATCTTGTTGTGCATATGAGTAGAATAAATTTATAATGAGTTGTTTAAATTTTTGATTTTTAACTAAAAAAAATAAAACGTTTATACGTAAAATTTTGCTAACAATGACTACTTTATTGCTAATGGCTCTTAAGGACATTTTATCACAAAATTGCCTATTTCTCTGAACCAGTTGGCTTCTCGATAAAGACATACGAGTTTTTCGATCCCCAGATGTAGTAAAATTGTTCTTTGCTATAGCCGTTTAGATGAAAGTGCGACTCGTCAGACAAAAAAGGGGGTTTCGGTTAAGTACTATATACGACTGGAGCTTCTGTAAGGCACAAAGTGAGAAGCCTTAACGAATTTGATGGCCATTTCCTTTCAACTGCCGCAATAATTGAAGCTTTTAAGTGCATGACACGAGATCTTTGTGTAACGTTCTTATCGTGTATACGCGCGAAATCCCCAGTTGCTAAGGTCGATGGCTAGTCGACGTTCTTGGTTCGAGTTGTATACAGTAGCCATATTCTCGTCGCAGCAGCCACACTCCCGTCAGTTCGCACCGTGGAATGTTGTCCAATATCAAAATACTCATGCAAACTTTTAGCAAAAAAGGTTGCGTACAGTACTCGTGGTGTGTGCTTAATTTCGGCCAAAAATTTTCTAACAAATATGAACATCACTTTGGTAATAAGTTTGCAAGATTCACCAACGTTGGCCAAAATTAAAGCGATACATTTTTTTAACGCAGAGAAGTGATACTGACTGATAGTGCCATATTGAATAGAAGAAATTTATCAGTGACTTAAAAACATACTTGCACTTGGATGACCTGGTATTAATATTAAAAAACTTTACTGAGGTCAAAGCTCAGAATCTAGAAGGTGAAAGTATGAATTCATTAAAATGAAATTGTCAAAGCCATACCATGAACCCCTGGACAATGGCCTGCTTAAAACAGAATCCAGCTTACCGTCAGTGTACCAAAAAATATTTTGAGAATGATCATTAAACAAAGTGACTTCTAATGTCGGAACTGCTAACAAAATAATTTTTTTTCGATATTCTTAAAATATTTTATCCTAGAACCATAACATTTTAACTAGTCTCAGTCCTCAAATATAATTTAAAGAAAAATTTATCCATGACATGTACGAGTATAAAATGATTGTGTTGTCTTCTGCTTATGTTGATGAAACTTCATAAACATAATAAAATCTACGTTTGGTAACTGTGGTAGTGGCACAGTGGTGTTATTTTTTGGTTTAGTTTTGTTACTTTAATAGTAAATGTGTGATAATAGTGACATTCATACATTTTTAGTTAAGCTTATCACACAATTTACGTTAGTATTTACGTTAACATATTTACATATTTGTGTTTATATGTGTGAGAGTAGACATATGTATGTATTTCACATACTATGGTAAAAGTTCAAAGGATGTATATGAGTACATGTTTGTTTATTTATAATATTGAATCACAAAATTTAATATGAAATTAGTTTAAAATTTGGAAAATTTTTATCAGGAAAATTAATGTGCATATAAACACAAAAGAGCATTTGAGATAAAGGGATTTTGTCAATATTTTAGATTTAAATAAATAAATGGTGATTATCAAATTTAAATGACAATACAGTTTTATTGGTTTAGGCAATAAAATAAGGGCCGCAGATACAGTATTTTTGCTTACAAAGAACAAATGAGATTAAATGCAAATCAATAAATCTTCTAGTCGACAAATAATTTGTTAATGATTTTCAGGCTCTGAAGAATAAATAATTTATTTGATTTTTACTATTTATTAATATGGACTTTTAAGCCTAATATCTAAAATAGAAAATTACTCGCTAAACTTACAACAAGAATACTTGTGTAAATAATGCTGTTTAATTTATTCGGGCAGAACTAAGGCTTTCACCATTAAATTGAATTGAATTAGTAATGAAAATAAATAATATTTTGTATTTTCGTGTCTTTTTGTGTTTTCGTACACTTGAAGAGATCTTTACAGCTAAAATATTCTAAATAATAATTGGGATATTGCTTATGCAGATCATCATGTTTCTCATATTGAGCAGAGATCAATGAAATAACAATTCAAAATAAAACAACTTCATTTATTTTAATAAAGAAACGTAATATTTAAGCAAACGATTTCCACTACTTAAAATTTTAATTTTTTGCGAAGGAGGTAGTAGCAGAGGGAGAAAGGATGGATGATAAAAATAAGAGAGAGAGAGAGAGAGAGAGAGAGAGCTTATCTCTTATGCAACCTATTGCGCGGTTTTAATAACTTTATATTGCAGATGCTCAACTGCTCGCCAGAACAACTATGAAGGACATAAACTGCAAAATCCAAAGACGTCAACTTGGCTGGATAGGGCACATAAGTACTTAAAAGAGAATATGATAACATACGAAAATGCCAAGGAGCGGTAACATATAACCCCCAGGGTTCTAAGTGACAAGAAACGCCGAACAACTCTTGGCGGGGTATACACTCCAAATTATTCTCGTAGATACTGCCTTTGACGTAGCTTTGCACAAAAGAAGTCTAACGGCGTCAGTTGTAAGATCTTGCCGGCCAATTGAAGTGGCCAAAACGAGAAATTAAGCGTTCTAGAATCCTAAAATGCAATAAAGCCTAAATTGGTCACATTTTGTGGCTCATTTCACTGTCTTGTTGAAAACACATATCGGTCAGTTCATAATCTTCAATTGCAGGCCAAAAAAGTGGGTTACGATACAGCCATAGCGCTCTGAATTCCAACATCACTTTCTAAAAACTACCGCCCAGATCGTAGTGGCATTTTCACAATTACTTAAGGTTTTTTTACATCATATTTGATAATTTTGCTTGTTGGCGTAACCACTGAGTAAGAAATGAGCTTCAACGTTGATAGAAAAGTTTGTTCGAAAAATTAGATTTTGTTGCTCTAGCAGCCAATCAGCATATATACAGCATTGCTAATGGTCAGTTGGCTTTAATTGGTGCGTGATTTGGACTTTATATGGATGAAGGTGCAAATTCAAATGTAACACACGCCATAATGACTCGTAAGACAGGCTCAGCACCGTGAAGTGGATTATCTGAGATATTTTTCACAGTGCGTACATTTTAATGATGTACAGGCTTGATCAAATCTGTAACGCACAGTAGGTCATACCATAATCAACCCTAAATGCTCAAAAAATGTCATATTTGAGCCACCACTTTTGTAGTAAATTTTAATTATTTTATTATTTATTGGTTGTTAAACAATCAATATTCAGCAGTTAAACTGGCGGTTTTAAAACCATTAAATGGATAACCCGATATCCGTTGCAAACGTAAATTGTATATATATATTTTTCGAGTGGGAATGGATTACATTCGTGAAGTATGAGTAACGTTCTTCAAGAAATATTATTACTTTGCTTTAGGAATTATGAGAACAGGTCGCTTGAAGTGATATGGGTTCTCATAAAATGGTTCGGGAGCATTTTGTATTAACACTTTTGTTGTTTGGCTTACTTATGTACAAAATGTATAGACTTTTGCAACAGCAATCAGGCATTATTTTTGGGAATCCGTAAAGAAGTGACAAGGTAAGAGTACAAAGTAAAAAAAAAAATTGAAATTTTGAAATTCGTTATTTATTATTGGGAAAGAAATATTAGGGTAATTCATATTTTTCCTTGATGTAAGCATACCAAAAACTTAGGTAAAATATTACAGCATATCTAAGAGAATAAAAATAAAACTGAAAAGTTGTCAATCCCTGACAAGTCCCTAAGCAGCATAAAATTCTAAAAACAGGCTGCCAATAGATAACGGGCTCAATAAATACCTAAAAGAATTGTAAACAACCAAAGGTTATAACCTCTATTTTCTTTTGTTTAAAAAACATGGAAAGTCTCAATAAAACTCCAGTTCGAAGCCCTGAGTAACTTTAGGTTGCTTATAATATTAAAATTAAAAGAATTATGAAGTTTAGAAAATTAAATTTAAAGGACACTTTTGATGAAAATGCTGCAAAGTCTTTTACTCAATTATTAAATTGTACAGCTCCTCGATAACATATGAAATTTCCTTAATTTATAAACACTTATTACTTAAATATAGTGAAATTCAGTGTAATTTCGTTAGAATATTCCAAAAATTAAAAGTGTTCATTTAATTTTACAATGGCACTAGATTGGTAAAAAATTAGCGAATACTACGAAATTTTTTATAAAAAATTTAGATTTGATTTTTTTATCCTTGACAAAAATGATACTAGATCTTGCAGAATTATGAAATTTGCAAATGATTATGGCTTCCAACAAATACCATTGATTTGCATTTTTGTTATGTATAATGAGGAGCCCATCCGTCATCATCTATACAATTTGTTGAAATGTTGTTTCAGTGGGAAAGCTACAATTTCCATTCGGTGAGTGTCGCAAAAAACACTGAATTTGTTGATTTCTCAAAGGGATATATATTTTTTAAATATTTATTATATTTTATTTTTATTTTTTCCAATATTGTGCGATACTTCTTGTAAGGCCTTATAGGGCGCAGCTTGTACCACCTGGCGGTAAAGGAATAAAAGTTGATTTAAAACAGAAGGTATGTTAACCTCATACTGGACTTTTTCATATTTTATTTATGAAGCACCTTTATTGAAAAAATAATGACATGAAAAGCTAAAACTAAAAAATCTAATACAAATATGAATTATATGAAATGTATACTAATATTCCGCTCGCATAATATGCCAAGGCTTATTCTTTCCGCTGGCAACCAATTTTATATTTCATATCATCCGGCGCTCTTTAATATAAGTTGCTAAAGCTCCCAATTCCCACACAAATGCATTTAGAGGAAAAAAGATTTAAATATGAAGTATTCTCATATACAGGCAATCTGCCAAAAAAAAAAAAAATAAAATAAAAAAAATAAAGCAGCGACAGAGAGAGAAAAATTTTAATATTTTTGTAGCAACAATAATTGTATTTTTGATTAAAAATATGCAAATTTAAAAAAAAAAATTATGCGCGAGTATGTGCGCCTTATAATAAGTACAACTAGATGCTTATAACTAAATGCCAAAATATATGAAAATATGAGTAGATAACGAGGGAGTTTCGAGCGTATGAATTTGTGCGTGTGATATTAGAGACATGGATATGAATATGTGAATATGTACGATATAGACTTAGAAAAAAGTAATATAGCCCAAGGGATTAATTTATTTAAATAAATACACACAATCTCTGAAACTGTGAAACAGTTTTGTTTTTAGTTATTTTTTTGATTTCATTATTTTGCTTTGTTGAAGTACATCTGAATACATCTGAATATATAAATATATTTACATTTTTCATTTGGTTGCTAGTGCTTTGTATGTGTGTGTGTGTGTGTGTGTGTGTGTGTGTGTGCGTGTAGAGAAAAGTAACATAAATATATTTAATAAACAAAATTATTACAATTGAGTTAATAAAAAAGTTCCTTTCATTGAATATCTGTGGCATAAAAAATCTTGGCATTTCCCTATTTCTTTTATATTCATCCTTACAGATTTGTTGCCCCACCTCACGCATTAATGTTTAAATAAAATAATCATCATTTATTATAAATTTTTTATGTATATTTCAAATGTGTGTTAGTGTGTTGATAAACAGGAAGGAAGTTCTATAATGATGACAACAGCAACAATGTGTAAGATAAATTTTATTCATCAAACAGCAACAGCTTCTTTAAAGCCGCAAAAAAAAATTCAAAAAAGTAAATGGGATTTTTTTTCTCTATTAATATTCAAAGGTTTCCTTTGACATCAATTGCCAAAAATTTATGGCAATATATACAGGATGATATTTTTGTCTGTTGGCGTATTTATGTATAGGATTGTGATGTTTTTCAAAGAGCTAATTACTTTGTTAGAATACAAAGGACTTAAGAAAAATATTCCTCCGGGCTCTTGACGATTTTGATAACACAATAGAGTTGCTATTTGAAGATGATTGATAATCGACTGTTCCTGTTTCTTAAGGCTTAATATTGCCAGCAAATGATCTTTTATAAGGGATTACCAAGTTATTATAACGTCTGAATGACAACAGAGATATTCGACGAAAACTTTATTCTGAACTCAAATTTCATGTCCAGGATTATATAAAGTATTTACCCATTTTTTCTAAAATCAAAAAAAAAATTGTTTGTCTAAATTTCCTTTAATTATACGATAGTGTGTTAGTATTTCTAATTTGGCCCTTTTGTCTTCATATTTACCTAGATTCTATTATTAACACTGCGATCCCATATTTTGTTAAACATTTTTTAATATATAAAATATCATGAGATAAAATCCTTTAATTTTTTTATTAAGGAAGAACTGCAAAAAAGAAGCCCAGGATTAATAATAAAATTTACAGTGACAGTGTGTTTATGTGCAAATCGAATGCCTGTTGAAATAAAATCCATAGAATAAAAGAACAATTTAATTGTTTTCATTTAAACTATTTAATTAATTAAAAGAAGGCAGTATAATGAAATTGATGAATAAATAAGGTTGATTACAAACTTTAAGCAATATTATGAAAAAAATGTCAAAGTATAAAAATTTTATATTTTAAAACCTCCAGCTCTCAGTAGTCAGTATTTTTTTAAATAAGCTTTTGGATTTATCTTGGTATACTTCCTACCAAAGTCTAGTTGGTCCGCTTCGTAATATCAGCCCTATTCCTGTGGTGTCTTGACTAAAGTTTATTCCAATTTGTTGGCTCGTAATCATATTTCACAAGATTTTTCTTAACAAAAGCTAAAACTGTTCAATCGGTTTGAGATCCCCGCTTTGGGCTTTTGATTGCATCAATTGAGTATTTTATTCCAAAAACCAATTCTGTACGATTTTTGGGGAGTGCTTTTATGCTTTTGAAATATAACATCTTCCTCTAATTTTTTTCAACAAAATTAAAAAAATTGCTTTCAATTGATACCCTTTAAAATCTTTATAATTTTTTTAGACTAGAAACAAATTTATTTTGGTTTCATAGATTCAACATTTTTAAATCTTAAAAATTTTTTGTTCCCTGCAAGATTAATAGCAAGTCTTTTTACAGCTTTTCTGTATAACACAAGCTTTTTCAACTTCAAGTGTGAATATTTTTTTCATAATTTTTACATTATTTGATAGTAATTTCCCAGCTTTTTGGCAATTATGCCAGCTAAGTAATTTTTATTTATCATTTCAATAATTTTCTTTTCTAAGAAATCCTGCGTTTTCTTCATCTTAGTTTGAAAGCCAAAACCTTTGTAAAAAAACTTACAGTTGCTAGTAAAATTGAGACTGCTTAAATGCTTTTCAAAGGTGATCTATAGCCCAATATATTCTTCTTTACTTATTTATTCGTGTTACTAGATTGTATGAACTAAAGAGTGCAAAAGTAAATTGAGTTTTTTCATTAAATTTCCTGGAACTAGTGATTAACTTTTATAATTTTTAAATTTCAATTTATTTTCTTGTTATGTTAGAGAACAGTTTAAATAAGAGATCGTATAATTCTTAGTTATATATATGATATGTTCCATTCTATTCCGTAAATGTAATCCACATTTGCCCGTCACTGTATATTAAAATATTTGAAGTATTTAAAATTGATATTAAAATAATTTTATAATTTATATTAAAAGTTCTGACTTCAGGAGCATCTTTGCAAGCTTAAATTGAAAAGGTCTAAAAAAAATTTACATTTGATGTTATGAAAAACTTTTTATTAGAAAAGTTGGGAGCTAAATTTCAAAAAAAAAACCAAGTCGAAAAAGTTAAAAAACAAATTGTTGAAGACAAATATATTTCAACAGAGGACAACATTTGTTAATCTGAAGCGGTAAATTTTAGTCCTTTCTGCCATTAGTACTTTCAGTACATCTTTAGACTGCAAATATTCTGAAAGTATAAGTCTTGTGTTTTTCATATATTATGTTTATATCGGGCAGTGGCATAAAAGTCACAAGATTTAGTTTTTCCAGAACCCCAACTGTGCAAGTTTCTTAATTCATTTAGCGAGAATTTTTAACTGGTAAAAAATATACTTTTGTCTTCAAACACTAGCGTAAAAATTTTATTAGTGAGTGAAAATTAAAATCTAATTAAACAAAAATTCTCTAATGGAGTCCTGAACACCATATGGCATATTGTCAGTTAAGAGGAGACATCCCCATTAAAAACACGGATATTTCTCTGCCCGAATTACTTCAAACATATTCAAAATATAAACTAATATACGCAGGCCTATAGAACTTTTACAAAGGAAAAAATATAAGCCCTGAAGAAATATTAATTTAATTTAAAAATAACAGTTTACATAAAATTAAATTATATAAAATTAAATTTTAAATTTAAGGTATAATTATGAAGAATTTGCATTATCAAACTAAATTATTTTACCCTTACGAGATAAGTGTTGAACCCTTAGATTCATGTTAAAGTTCCCACATGATAGTAAATTGTAGGAAAATAAATTACCACAAAAACTCTTTTTCTTGGAAAAATCAAATTTTCCACAAATTTTCATCCAGACAAAATATATTAAACAGCACCAAAAGTAATACGAATAATAACAACATCTTGAACAACAAAAAGGATATGATATTGTCATAATATTTCTACGTGTCATTTTACGTTTCCAAATGTAAAATATAAAATGTTAATGTGTGGGTGTTTCTTCAGTTTATGATTATTTCTATATTCTGTCTTGCACTATTTATACCGAAAATTATTACAAGGTTCATAAATAAGAGTATCATTGTGGCAGCAATTGTTATAAATAAGCATATAAACGAGGCCATAAATATGTGGGTTTAGATTTATAAATTTACTTGTGTATCCTTTGATATGCAGGCATTACAATTTTAAAATTATTTTAGAAATATTTCAAAGCAATTTTAATTTTATGTTTAAATGATTAACATTCTTTGGTAGACCTAGACCATAACTAAATTGCTTTTAGTTAAAAACAAAAATGTCGAGTTGTTTCAAAAAATATCATTAACAACCAAAACAAAAGGAAAAATCACAATATAATAAACAGTCATTTTGTAAAGCCATTTCGTAAGAAAGGACCCAGAAAATTTAGCAATCTTGAAAATACAAATACAGTGAAAAACGAAGAAATAAAAATAGATAAGGGATATTCTTTAAATCAAGAAACACACTTCTACTCGTATAAACATTATTGAAAAAATAGATGAACATCATCAGTAGTCACATATGTCTATTTAAACCATCAAAGAAGCATTGAATTATTTTTATAACATAATTTTTTTTTTTTATATTTATATGATAACATACCAGAAAAATTTGGTAAAGTAAAATAGCAATACTAAATTTTTTATAATTTTCACTTTAATTTTTTTTTCATACCATATGAATGATTTAACTGAAAATTTAAGTATAATTTCTTTAATAATTATATATAGTTATAAATATTAAACAAATTTGTTATTCAGGATATTCTTAATATTTTATTGTTTGTTGTTGCCTTAGCTGAGTGTATGCCTCCATTTCATTGACGCTAAGCTTTAGTACACTTTAGCCAAATCAGGATTGAAAATAATTCAAGTTCGTATACTTATACCAAAGACTACAAATACTACATGAGAATCCAAACAGAAATTATATAATTACGTTATACTGATATACAAGACAATCACCTCTTCATCCATGCTTTTATTTTTATGCGTCGTGGGTTGTCTTCTATAAAAAGTCTTTCTTAAGATATCAACGAAACATAAATCAACATTTTGAATTTCACAATTCTATTTAATATTTACGCGATAGAAGTGGTTTTCATAATTTTGACTTGTGTCCTCTAAAATTTCCTGGGCGAATTTTTTCCCCTTTTTAAATTGACACTGTCTACAAATGAATATTTGTATTTGTTGTTAAAATTTTCATGGCAGCCGAAGAGTAAGTTTTTTTTTTATAACAAATCTATTATGAACTTTTTTATAAATACAAATACATGCATACCTTCATATAAAAAGTGCCATATTAAACCACATTTTTTCACTGCAGTGCACTTGTTATATTTTATCATAATCAATTTGCCATTTTTCTACATTTTTATATGTAGATGCTTACTTTTCGAGCGCTTGCAGCATGATACATTTTCCAGTCAACCAGCCAAAAATACAACCAAACCATTCATCCGTTCTAGCGCAACATTCATTTGCACATTCATTTAACGTTATCGCAGTCTTCATCATCAACAAAAATATCATGGTCATCAATAAAGTTGTAAATTTACACGCAGAAAAAAATTTATATTTGAAATTTTTATAAACCAATTAAAGTATGATTATAACTGAAACACACAACTATATGTATATATTTGTTTGAAGGCTAATACTGCCGGTAGGGCTCTCAGGTTCCTTGCACGTACTCAGCATCTTCACCCCAACAAGGTGACAGTCCGTTGACGAATAGTAATATTAGCTACAATATAATAAAGAGATAGACACGTTTATTCTACTAGGAAATTAGTAATTAATTATCTTGAACCTTGAAAAATATAAAAGTAAGACTAAATACAAAACTTTTGATGCAGTATAAGAGACAATAAACGAAAATTCTTTTTCACTTTTCCGTAACAATAGTATATATGGCACTTAAGTTAATGAGCTGCTTAATCATAGCATATGTAAATAACGTAACTATATCAGCACGAGGTAGATTAGGAATCTCCAAATAACATGGTACATAATATGACTGGCGCGAATAAATAAAGGATTTCAAGTCATTTACCTAATGATCTTTACGAAAATGTGCCAAAGAACATATTTCTCACTACGGGCTCTATATGTTAGGTTAGGTTAGGTTAGGTTGATTGGAGGGGTGTCATACGACATACACTTAAGCCAGTGAAGGCTTGTTGTGCGCTCCCTTTTAATTATCAGACACAAACTGCCAGAGTTTTGCATCAGGATTCGAACCTGGGACCTTCGCACTACGAGTCTATTACACTACCTACTACTCTATATGTGGTCAGACTCAGATTACCCAACGGTACAAAATTTCTCGGAATCGTCTTGTTTCCAAGTCTGTCTTATAGCTTAAATATATACCACAGTCCGTATTGCTACTTATACTTCCATTAAATTAGACATTTGACAAAATTATGATAATTAATAAAATATTTATTCTAATTTGTGCTGACAGAAAGGCCGTGATAAATGCTTTTTCAGAAATTGCGCACAATAATTGTATTGATACGGGAATTAAGTTTACCTTAAAATAAAATAACGATATATTTTTAGCTAAAGCACTCCTGGACATTTAAGTATGCAGATTTATACGATAAAATCACCAAGGATAATCTAATTAATGCAGAAAGTAGTATGAAGTTTGGATGCATCGACTGACTAGTGGAAGTGCACTTAAAAGGCTTTAAATTACAAATATAAAAGGAAATGCAGAGCAGACGGTTGTCAATAAATGCTGATTTAAAGTCGGGATCAATCGATCCCATGACTGACTAAGTGACATTGACAGCCAGATCAGCTACGAATAACAAGGACAGCCCCGATTAAGCAATGCTCTTTATGCTTATGGAGTAGTCAATGAAAATTTCCCCTAACAACTTCCATAGAGTTTGCCTCAACAAAAGAGGAGGCGATCCCCTGGTTATTTTCAGCAGATATTAACTCCCATGGGCAGAGTTGTTCCATTGCGAGATCAAAGAAACAAACATATTTATTGGTGATTCGGATCGGTACAATAATGAGCAAGGATATATGAAATTTCAATTCCTGAGCACGTCAAGACAAATTGATCAAACTGGCCGTAGGTTCGTCGATTACATATCACAGCTATTGGCCTGTGCAATACAACCGCATATAATTTTCTAGTAATTTTAACTTCCTTTTTATTTATCTTATAATGTTTTCAAGGAAATTATAATATTTTCGTGTAAACTATATTTGCAATCAAACTGTTTTGTTAATGATATTCATAATAGAAAATTCGGCCTAAACATTTATATTAAAAGTTATAATGGACCAAATAACTTCTACTGAAGAAATAAGATTTTATAGAAATATAGTAAACTCAAGGACAATGGGCACAGGAAGAAAAGAATAATTCTGAAAAAAATGTGGGTGGAAATTCTGTACAACTATTTTTCCTCTGCGTGTATATACCTAAAAAGGCGGCTTTTTAAAAACGTTATGTACTTATATGCATATATAAGTTGCTTAATTTATATTCAAAACGATTTTTGATGATTTATACGTTTAATTTAGTACCCTACATATAATAAATCAAAGATTGTTTTTATACATCAAGCCTTAATTATAATTGGCGTGTTCATTCAAGAAACATCAAATAATTTTGTACGTTTTGATTATTATGCCCTTGACATAGTTTTGTACAGATCATATTATTGATTGTCATAGAAAAATGGTGAAAAGAAAGAATTGTTATATTTTAATGTTTATTATGAATAAATAAAAAAAGTAAAAAGCTTCCACTAAATCATGAAGGTGTAAGGATACATATTTGGTTGTTTTCTAATATACTTGAAAGCCCTTTTTGGCAACTGTATATGAATAATAATTTATATTCAGAACTTTTTGTTCATTTATTCATATAAATTTATGAATATTGTTGTGACAAACATTAAATATTGTAGTCTTGAAGCACATTTAGATCATATCCAATAATTTGAACATACGTCCATTTTGCAAGATGTTTCCTTTTTAATTTTTTTCACCAGTGTGGAAGCCATTTTCAATAATGTAGAAAAACGTCCATTTGTTATATTTTTTGTAAAGCATTTATTTAATTTTAAACTAAAGTTAAAAAATGACCAAAGCGCATATCCCTCGAAACCGGCTCACAACTGAAAAGAATACTTACTAAAATTAAAATTGGTGCTTGATTATAAATCAAAGGATAATGAACAAAATGTTTTCGTTAAGACAATCTAAAAGGATATAACCTGTTCACGCCCATCTTTGCTTAACTATAAGTTGATTTGGTGCGTCCCTCAAAATTCATACAATCATATGGATATCATAATATTTTTATGAAAAGTAGACTCCACTCGGTCTAACTGCTTCCACTTGACCATCTTTTGGCAAAATTTTTAAATACAGTAGTTTTTTATATACAGTGTGTTGCCTGTGCAATCTGAATATTTATTATAGTATTACTACAAGTATATTAGAAACAAAATCAGCAAATCATTTAAAATTTGTTGGAAAGGTTACGCCTTTGCAAGAAAAAGAACTTAAAAAAAAACTCAATAAAATCCAAAGCTTGTGGTCCGGATATTTTTTTAATATAACTTCGCTTTGTAATAGAAAGATGATATTTTTTTCAATTCTGTTCATTGGATAGGAAGTCATTTTCAATAAATTATGTAAGGATTATTTTTGAAAGCTTTTGTGATGTTATTAGACCCAAATTTTCGTCGACTATACATGATCTCAAATTTTGAGATCCTATTGCACATTGATCAGTCTGCATAGCAAGGCGTTTACAACCTCAGCGAGACCAATGTATTAAGCAGAAACAGCAACAATTTAAAAAGTAGATGTAGACAGCAGATGTGAGCGCAGATTTTTTTCAAAAACAGACTCCGAAAAAAGAGGTTCGAAAGAAGTTGGATGCAAAAAAAAATGCAAAATTTCTTCAAACGATTTTAACATTAACTTCTTATTATTTTCCTTAATAGTGATCCTCATAAACCTAAATTATCATCTTTAAAATATAAAGAACAGTAAATATTTTTAAGAAAGTAATTTATTAATAAATAATGAGAAATCTGTGTGCTGCTACAAATGGAAGTCTGGGAAAATAGAAAATTGGCAGCAGTCACTAACTGTTTTTGCTTATGTGTTATTAAATGTGTTATTAAATGTATTATTTAGATTTATTCTCCAAAATAATTATTCTAACTTTTTTATTGTTTAGGTTAGTATTAACTTAGGTTAGTATTAACTTCCTTCCAGAATTAAAGAAAAACACAATTTTTATATAAATATAATTATTTGACTTAATCATTAATTAGGGGTTTCTCAACTTGACTTCCTATAGAAATAAAATAAATGTCCTTTGGAAAAAATGAAAACGTTATTTGTTAAGAAAAGCTTATTTTTTGCCGCTGAGAATACGAGTACAAAAAATAAATACTATAGTTTAATATATTTTTCTTATAAAACTTTACAAATAGACCTACAAATTATTTTCTCTGCCTGTTTCAAATGCATTATATTTCCTTAGCATTACTAAAATATACTAGACATATTATTATACTATGGCATAAATAATCATGTTACGACTTTGCTGGTATATTTTTCTGAAATTTTTATTTTATATACATAAACTTTTTTTCAATAAAATACTTGAAAAAGATGTATTTTTTATTTTCTATGCAATAAAATTGCAAAAAGTTATACAAATTAAGTTAAAATGTGTTCGAACTGTGGATGGTTTTTGAAGTAGGCAGCAGATTAACCCAGTGACATTTTTCAAATGATAATATTTTTTAACTAACAATATTTATGATATTAAACTCTATTAAAAAGAAAGTTTTAATCATTAATTAGTTAAGAGCTTAGCGTAGCAAAAGCAACAATAACACATTTTTTAATAATCCTTGTGAACTCCAATACTTTAATGCTTCCAGAACATTTGCTGGTTTATTTTGTTTTTTCATATGCAACATCAGTGGTTTTTTTTAAATTCCTATTTGAGTATTTTCCATGTTGATGTACATGTTAAACCTGACCTGAAAAGCTTATGTAGTGCAATTTGTTTTTCCTTACATTTCACTGAAAGGTTAACCATCACATGTGCTTATATACACTATAGTATGATTATTAAGATTTCATATTATATTAATATATTAAAACTTTAGCCTTGTTTTCAGAGAATATCTGTTATTAATATATAATAATTTCTCATAAGCTAAAATATTATAGAAAAAAATTATAAAAAAAATTAATAACATTGATAGTGATATTAGTAATAAGCAATAACTAAAACACAACTCCACATGAATATACATCAGAAAAGTTGATTGTATTGATAACTTGTCCCGAACAGGGATCAAATTCATGTTTTTGGTCACAGAATGGCTGTTGTTACCCAACAATTTGAAAGAGTCACATTGCTTTGTTGTACTTTTTCATAATTTAAATAGGGAAATCAGAATTTATCATACATAGTTGTTCGTTCCATTTGTTATTATCTTTAAATAAGTAATTATTTTCTTAAAAAAAGCATACAAGAAATTGACGACATATTTTAGTCAAAATATATTTTAATATAAAAATTTCCTATCCATACCAAATCGGTGCAGCCTCCTTGTAGTCGCTGTACCATAAAAATACCCCTAAATTAGAAAGTATTCACACATAATTCAATACATTCTCTTTTGCAATGGTGAGCTTCCATTTAAGCAGGATAATATGACACATACAAAAAAGTGAAAATCCTTTGAGAGCCTTAAAAGATTGAATGAAGCAACAAGACTCTCTTCAATATAAAAATTATTAGAGAAATATTCTATGTTTCTGAAGATAAAATACAAAAAAGCTCTCAAATATCTACTGAATAATAATCTTATGTTTTAAATGATTTGTAAATTTAGCACTAATATTTGCTAAATAAATATATTATAGTGTAAAGTAGCATATTTGTTTAGGTATAAAATTGATTATGTATATTTACATATTATTTAATTCTAAATCTTTAATTAATATATGTTTTCTTTCTTTTTTTCATAT